>CM060919.1:513604658-514204658 GCA_030737875.1 Allium sativum | reverse complement strand
TTGTGGTAAGCCTGGACATAACAAAGAGAATTGTCCAAAACCGTCGAAAGGTAAGCTCATAGTGAAGGCGTATGCTTCGGAGGTTGTGTCATCTTCTTCAAGAGCTCCTGCGGCAAAGGAGAAAGGGAAGAGTGTTGTTGTTCAAGGAATGCTTTCTATCAGGGATATTTCAGTTCTAGTGTTGTTTAATACTTGAGCATCGCACTCTGTCATTTGCAATGAGCTTGTGTGTCGGTTGGGTTTGGAACCCAGGATTTGTGATAGACCATTAGTTGTGACTAATCCAGTTGGGGGTTCATCTAGTCTTTGTATGTTTTGTCGTGGTCTAGTGTTATCGAGTCATGGTTTCTCCTTTGTGTGTGATTGCTTTTTTTTAACTTCGCAGGGTTTGAGATTATTTTGGGTGTGGACCGGCTCAAGTGGTATGCGGCTAAAGTGGATTATTGCGAGATGGTCAAGGTGATAGTTAGGAATGTGGAAGGACGAATGATTGTGATTCTATGTAAGCCAGAAGATGGTGTCTTCGCAAGATTTTGTATTCGCTTGTGATTCCATGGGAAGACTTCTCATCTATGCCAATCGCTAGTGAGTTTGATGATGTCTTTGGAGAGGTCAAAGGTTTGTTGCCGCATTGTGAGACTGAGTTTTGGATCGATTTGGTCGAAGGTGCTAGACCTATTGTTATGCCCCTTAAGCGGATGGCGCCTAGAGAACAACGAGAGTTAGAGGTGCAAGTTAGTGACCTTTTTAGTAAAGGATTCCTTCGGCGAAGTGTGTTCGAGTGGGGTGCACCAATTGTGTTTGCACCCAAGTTTGATTGATCTTTGACATTGTGTGTTGATTATCGTGCGCTAAACAAGGTAACTAAGAAGAACAAGTATCCATTGTCGAGAATAGATGACTTGTTTGATCAGCTTCACAAAGCCAAGCTCTTTTCCCAAATGGAATTGGCGACGGGATTTCAGTAGTTGAGAGTGGCAAAGGATAGTGTGCCGGACACAGCTTTTGGGACACCACTTATTTTCTTCAAATGGCTAGTGATGCTAATTGGTTTGACCAATGCTACAGCGTATTTTGTGGATCTTATGAATACGGTTTTCAAAGATCAGTTGTACAAGTTCATGCTTGTGTCCGTGGAAGATATTATGGTTTACTTCCGAAATGAGGAAGAGCATAAGACGCCCTCGCGAGTTGTTTTGGAAATCTTGCGAAAGCATCAGTTGATAGGTAAGTTTTTTGAAATGTCACTTATGGAAGAATGAAGCGAGGTTCTAGGGCCATGTTGTTTTTGGAAACGGAATAGCGGTGGATCCCGCTAAGGTAGTAGCAATCCAGGACTGGGATGACCAAAGAATGCGATGGATGTGAGAAGTTTCCTTAGGTTTGCGGGACATTATCGTTGATTTATTAAGAATTTCTCCAAGATAGTTGCACCAATAACAGGACTGACAAAGAAGAATCAAATGATCACATAGGATGCGAAGTGTGAGCAAGCATTTGGAATCCTGAAAGAGAGACCGACGAACGCTCCTATTTTGACTATTCTAAGCGGGAATGAGGAAATGCTAGTATACATTGATGCAAGTGGTACTGGATTTGGAGTAGTGCTGATGCAGAAAGAAAGAGTTGTGTCATATGCGAGTCGACAAATGAAGCAGCACGAAAGAAATGATCTAACTCAAGATTTGGAGTTATCAGCGATCGTGTTTGCTCTGAAGATGTGGAGAAATCACCTGTTGGGAGTTCAATTCGAGTTGTTTACGGATCTTAACTCATTGAAGTATCTTTTCTCCTAAAAGAATTTGAATCTTTGGCAGCAATGGTGGTTAGAGTTTTTGGCATCTTATGATTTTGGAAGGGAAGCACCTCGCGTACTTGGCAGAATTTGATTTTAGACCTTAGTGTGAGTTAGAGCTTGAAATATTGGCGAGCTTATCGATAAGACCTACTCTGATCAAAAGGACTGGCAAAAGAGTGACGAAAAGTGTGATGAAAAGCTTGTCAAGATTATCCAGAAGCTTGAAGCAAGAGTGGAACCAGAAAAGGATAAGTAATTCGAGGTCGATCGATAAGGTTGGCTTCAGAAGAAAGGATGACCGGTTGTTCTCTATATTGATGGATTAAGAGATGAGGTTCTGACAGAATTTCATTACTCAAAGTTGAAGATTCATCCTGGTTGTAATAGATGTATCGGGACATGAAGCGAGCTTATTATTGGGAGGGAATGAAGAGGGATGTTGGAAATTTTATTTCCAAATGCATGAACCGTCAGTTGGTGAAAGCTGAACAGAAGAAGCGAGTGGATTGCTTTATCCATTAGAAGTTCCTACATGGAAATGGGAGCAGGTATCGATGGATTCTATCGATAGACTGCCTAGGACTAGGGCAGGAAATAAAGGAATTTGGGTTATAGTGGATCATTTGACTGAGAGCGCAAGGTTTGTTCCTGTCAGATCGACTAGGACAACATCGAAGTTGGCTGAGCTATATATAAAATGGATATTCGATTCCATGGTATCCCAAAGAGCATAGCGAGTGACCGAGATCCATTGTTTAAGAGTGGATTCTGGAAGAGTTTGCAAGAGACTTTGGGAACCGAGTTGTGTTTGAGTACAGCTTATCATCCACAGGCCGATGGTCAAACCGAGCGAATTAATAGAGTATTGGAAGATCTCCTTAGTGCTGATGTATTGGACTTTGGTGGATTATGGGAAGACCATCTACATTTAGTTGAGTTTGCATATAACAACAGCTACCAGTCGAGCATCAGGATAGCACCATACAAGCCGTTGCATGGAAGACCGTGTAATTCTTCGGCATGTTGGCTAGAGACTGGAGATAAGATGATACTTGGCCTGAGATGATAAGAGAAACATCATATTGTATTGATTCGGCAACGAATGAAAGCAGCCCAACATCGTCAGAAGAGTCACGCCGACATGCATTAAAGGGTTTTGGAATTTGACGTTCGTGATATTGTTTTCGTGAATATTTCACCGTTGAAGAATATTATTCGATTCAAAAGTAAAGGAAATTTGGCTTTAAGATTCGTCGGCCCGTTTCCGATAGTCGAGCAGATTGGAAATGTAATAACCCGGAAAATCTGGGCCAGTTTAAAAAATTTATTTTGGCAATTTTAGCGAATTTTGAATATTTAAAATAGATTATTTTAAATAATATCGACGAAAAATTTATTTTGAATATATTTCGAACGTATATATTTATACGCGTCGTCGTTAGAATATAAATAATTATATATAATTATAAATAGAATTGAAAATGGCGCGGTGGTTCGATAATTCGATTTCAAACTTCAACTGAATATACCGGGTGCAAAACAAACCGGATTTTAGCGAAACCAAAAAACATTAGGATCTAATTGATGATATCTTTCCAACGAATCCGAAAAATCAAAATTTCATATCGGGAATCAAAAGATATGTCCAGTTGAAAATTCTGAATAGTCGCTATGGAATTCAGGCCCTTAAAAATGGACATTTTGCAAACGACCTCGGATTTCGACGAAACCACTTTTGTTGGATCCGTAGTGTTAAATTATTTCTAGGTTTCAAATTTCATAATTTTTCGAATCGGTATGTGAGCGTGGCAAAGGAAAACGCGTTTGACCGGTTTCAGTTGATTTTAATCGACTGGAAAATGGCCATTTTTCCAACGGTCTCAGAATTCGACGAAACTAGTTTTGTTAGGACCGTATCGTCAATATGAAGCCAGAAAATATTTTTCGGGGATTTGTAGAGTTAGTATGTGACCCCAGTAAATTGAAATGCGCGTTCAAATTCAATATATAGAGTTATATGTTGATTTTAACGAAAACTGATCGAAACGATCGAATCAGCCTGCGACACATATCCCATTGTGTTCGAAATGGAGGTAAAACGCTATAGACGACAGGCGGTGGGCCTCGTTTCGAGGTCGAAATAAAAAGTCAACTTTTAGTAAATAAAATAATTAAATAAATTAAAAATTCTCTCTCCCTCCCCTTAATTCCCTCTGCCCCCCCCCCCCCCCCCTTTTTATTCTTCGTTTCAGCAGAGAGAAAAAGAAAAAGAAAAAAAGAGGAAAAGGGGATCGGCGATCGACTCCGCGCCATCGCGCCCCTCCAAGGCGACGCCGCCCATCGCCTCGTCGAAGAAACCCCCACCTGACGCCGCGCATCCCCCTTCTCCCCCCTCCATCGATCGAAGTCCCGAGCCATACCCTCCCCCCCCTTCAGTCGAACCAAACCCGACGCCACCACCAGAAGACCGTCACCTGCTCCGCCTGCCACCACCGGCGAACTCCAGCGCCCTCCCCCTCCCTCTGCACCTCCGACGTGGCAGCAACCCCCCCCCCCTTGCGACTGAGGCACGCCATCTCCACCCCATTATCCACCGTAAGCTTTCTTCTTTATTTCATTTATTTTATTTAATTATAATACACTTTTATTTTCTGATTTATATTTATATAATTTACTTATATATAGATAGCGATTTTTTTATGTATAATACATCAGTTTTAATTTAACAAAGATATGAAATTTTATATGTAAAGATTCGGTTTTTCTATGAAGTTAGCAAAGGGAAAGATTCGATTTTTACTTCATAAAGATTTGATTTTTATAAATACGGGTTTAGAAAAAATTCAATTTTTATATATTGAATAGCGAAGTAAAAATTCAATTTTTATATATTGAATAGCGAAGTAAAACACGATTTTTATATATTGAATAGCGAAGTAAAAAGTCAATTTTTATATATTGAATAGAGAAGTAAAACACGATTTTTATATATTGAATAGCGAAGTAAAAACACGATTTTTATATATTGAATAGTGAAGTAAAAATTCGATTTTTATATATGTAGTGGCTACGGGCAACGAAGATGACAAAGATGCGATAACGATGAAGATTTCTATAAATGAAGAGTCGTGGGTATCAGATAGCTATTGGTGAGAATTTCTCACTCTTCAATTTCTTTTCTAGTTATATATATACTAGGATGCAGACGGTGCTTAGTAGCACCCGACACAATCGTCCACAGACCATGGACTTGTTTGTTTGATTGCGAAAAATTAGTTAGATTATTTGGTTGAAATTTGAATTGTTTGGTGAAATGGAATGGATTGATTGATGTGTGAATGGCGTGGGCCTTCACTAGACTGGGGATAAGGCTAGGCCTCGTCCCGTTTCTACTATCGTGCCGTTATACCGCCGAAATTTTCTAAAATAAGTGAAAAAAATAAAAATATCATTTTTATTTTGTAAATGAACTGAATAAAAATTCATGTGTTAAAATAAAATATTTTATCGTTAAAAATATAATTTTTAATGTGAATGTGAATAAATAAATATTCATTTACAAACCGGACGGTTTGTTTATGTACACCTATTTGAAGGACATTGATTGGGTCGATAAATTTTACACATCGCCCAACTGCACAAATAAAATCTGTGTTTGATTGTTTGAAACCCCACACGGGTGTTGGGATGGAATTTGAAGTTCACTCATCCTGATTGATTAAATATGTCGATCGATTGATTGACAGGCTGTTATAAGCGTTAGATACCTATATTTGATGCTTATACAGTGTAGTGCACTTTGGATGATGGTTGACTATGTATCGTTGCTATTATATACATGTGTTGAATGGAATCCATATAATTAACTTTATATGGTGATTGTTTAGGCCTCATTCCAATTTGAAAAATAAAGAATATTATAAAATAAAGGTTCATGTGTTGACCGTACTCATCCGTTGAGATTAGTCATGTGTTGAACGAAATATTTTAATAATAAAATTTACATCTTTATCAATATAAAATAAAGGTTCATGTGTTGACAGTACTCATCCGTTGAGATTAGTCATGTGTTGAACGAAATATTTTCGAAATAGAAATATTTGAAATAGAAATATTTGAATAGGAAATATTTGAAAATGAAATATTTGAAAATAGAAATATATGAAGCCGTGTTGATTAGATTGACGCCATTTTGACGTGAACGATATTTATATCGATTTTATTCATTTTAAAATGAATATTGAAAAGTGATTACAAAATCGAATATTTTGAAATGAAATTTGAATTAAATTGAATTGAAATTTGATTTGAATTGAATAGAAATTGAATTGAATTGAATTGAATAGAAAATGAATTTGATTTGAATTGAATAGAAAATGAAATTGAATTGATTTGAATAGAAAATGAAATTGAATTGAATTGAATAGAAAATGAAATTGAATTGAATTAAATAGAAAATGAAATTGAATTGAATTAAATAGAAAATGAAATTGAATTGAATAGAAAATGAAATTGAATTGAATTAAATAGAAAGTGAAATTGAATTGAATTAAATAGAAAATGAAATTGAATTGAATTGAAAAGAAAATGAATTTGATTTGAATTGAATAGAAAATGGAATTGAATTGAAAACGAATTCGAATTAAACTGAAAACGAATTGAAATGAATTCAAATTGAATTGAAATTTGAATTGAATAGAAATGAAATTTAAAACGAATTTATAAGTAAAAATTTCAATTTTGATTTGAATTGAAATGGAAGTTGAAATTGTTATTGAAACGAATTTAAAACTATTTATATAATTCGTTTTAAATAGAAATTGACGAAATATATATTATATATATTTTATATATAATATAATGGCCTGAATAGAACGCGCCGCGGCAGTTCATGAATTTCGACCATTTATTTCAAAGGGACATTATGGGAGATCCGACCGTCGGATTCTCCTAAAACCGGAACCATTGGGTTCGTATCGAAAAGAGCTTTCTAACGAATATTTGAAATCTAACGATTGTATTTGGAGATACGTCCAAATCAAATTTGGAAAAGGTCGCTGTAAGTGCAGTTCGATGGCCATTGATGGAAATTGACTGTACGGGCCTTGATAAAAATTATTAAAAATAGTAATAATTTGTGTAAAATCATAAGAAATGATTTGGGAAAAATTAGGATGAAAAACTCCATATTTGAAAAGATAAAAATAGATTTTTATCGAAATGAACTAGTTTTGAACTAAAATTAAATCCGTTTATTTTTAAATAAATAAATTGGATTTGAAATGGGTTTTAAATAAAATTGATTTGTGGGTTTATCGTCAACAGTGTTTTAAATAACACTTGTTCTTTAACCCGATAATAAATAGAATGTGATTTGGGTTTATCGTGAACTGTGTTTTAAATGACATTAGTTCTTTATCCCAGTAAAAGGAGTTTTAATGAATCTACAATTAGATTGAAATGTGAATTGATAATCTAAATTATCAAATATAGAAAATGAGCGAGAATGGAGTATCACCAGTTTTGCTCCAAGCGATAGTTAAATCTTTAATTAAATTTGAACGTGAAATGGTAATTAACTTTACCGACAACACTGTGGTGTTAGATATGGAGTATTACCTGTTTTGCTTCATGGGATGAATAGGTTGGGATTGGGAAATAAAATAAATAATTACTTTGGTGTGGTTCGCTAATCTCGACTAGTTTAGAAAACCATAATTTGGTTTGAAACGACATCCAAAGGAAGATTAAAGGATAAATTTTATAGAATTTATCTTGGATAAAATTAATGGGAACCTTTCCCTGAGAATATGAATTGGAATGAGGCGTATGTTGTGTTTGTCTAACATTTGTTTTTAATATACGCGAGTTGTTCGGAAAGTCCGGGTTTACACCCATTCTGAATAACCGATTCGACGATATGTCGAAGATGAAGACGGTGGTTGAAGACCGGAAGTCTTCACATCGTTTGGGTGATTACTGATGATCCTGATTGGGCTGTACACCCAAGAGGATGGAAATAGTCGGTGGTCGTCCAGACGTACTTGGAGATAGATGGATATGCGAGGAAAGTGCCTCCGGTTTCGTTCAGACCCGGAACAAACTTGTAAATGGATTGTGTGTCTGACATTGGATTTTATTCTGTGTTGATTGATTTCTATTAAATATACATCTGTTTGGCGGCAGAGAATTTATTCTTTTGCTTAACGCCCTTCTCTGAGACGTACGAGCTCAGAGGTTGTATATCGATGGACATCAGTCGCATGGCATGAATTGCCTGTGTGGCACGCTAAGATGCAATGATCAAGGCTTCTGTTGAAAAGCAAAGTCTTGTGGTTGACAATCAAAGCACGGCCTTTGTGGCGTAGCTTTGTGTATAACGTGAATTGGCGAGCCTCACACCTCGGTATGAGTCAAAAACGGGATACGGACTGCAGGGAAAGCACGACGTTTCTTTCTAGCTATGGTGGTGTCAGTGACTTACCAGCCCTGGCATTTATATACTTTTCACCTATGTGGTTGTTGGAAAGTGAGGCGCCTCGATTATAGGTCTGTAAGGACCGGGAAACGTGTGTTCACGAATAAATAATCCTCTAACGTAAGTGAGGACCGGCCCTGAAGATCCAGGATTGCCCAAGTGTGTAGTCCTGAGACATTTGCTAGAGTGTCTCGAACGTGGAGAGGAGCTTGCCCCTTGCCTCGGCTCATGACGGAATCCAATTTCCAATACGTGTATCGCGGTTTTAATTGTAGAACTATTATGGCGACATGATATATGGTACCCATGCCGTCTATGATTTATATTTTTGATTGAAATTATTTTGACACTATACACTTATTATAGTATCAAATCATTTGTTTTAAACGTACCAAGCATGTTTGGCTATTTTAAGGGAAAACCCTATCCTCCGGCTTGCGTTGCATTGTGTGATGGTACCTCGGTCTTATAATAGCTTCATTTTTCGAAAAAGCATTGCGCTGTTTATTCTATGCACTAGTATTCTTGGGAGGAAACCCGTTCCGTGTTATACGGTGTGGTCCCTTGAATTACTCTCTTTTAAAGTAAAGCTTTAAATAACTGTTTTAGTTCTCACACCAGTCACATGACTGACCTGGAGTTTATTGTTTTAACCTAAACTATGGGTGCCCTTATTTCAACACGGGCAGCTAGTAGTTTTGTTTTGCAGATTTATATTCACAGGATCCTGGTTTACAGCTGGAATGATATCCGGAAAGCTCTATATCCGTATATCACCTTCAGTTGTGCTTTGTATTATTTTCCGCTGCTATGTAATTTACTGTAATCTCTGATATTTACCGAATGTAATTTATTCATTTATACTCTGTATATTCTTGTATCTGATGGAATTGTTGTAATAATAATGAAATGTTCTTCCGTCTGCGTTCATTTGTGTGTTGTTCTCAAAATATCCGTTCTTTCCTTCACGGGGAAGTAACGGGTTCTCACGGTGGTATCAGAGCTTTGGTTTACAGAGCTCAAGAACAAGACACATTAGAACCATACGAAAGAATTCATCAGATATTGGATTAGTAATATCCAATTAGAATGACTCGTTAGAGATAGGATCAGTTGTATCCTAGAACGAGTGTGAAGAGTATATTTTTCAAATGAAAACAATTTTGTTTTTGAAATTTAAATCGCTTTATACGTATTTGATTATTTATTTATTTTGAATTTGGACAATCCAATATATAAAGATTTCGCGTATACGCGTCATGAACGTATATTCGAAGTTTTAATATACTGGATAGATATAGAGTCACATTCTAGACACCCGGGGATAATTCCGGTGATGTGGCCACATCATCAGTATTTATATTCGTGTTTCGAAGGTATGATTTCTATATATTTCCATTAGACTGGTGTGAGAACCAAAATATAGCTAGAAAACATTGTTGTGATTTGGCATCAAAAACATGATTTTCAGTATATGTATCAAATTATGAATTTGAAACTCTAATTCACTAATTGATTGATGTTTGTGTTGTTTGTTTATTTATTTAATAATTTTGAACCATTATGCCTAATAGAATCAAATATTGAATTGTATTGAAAATTGGTCGCATTTGCATGCATATACAAGTACTCACATTGAACAGGTCATAGCAAAGAGGCTAGAGCAGAGAATAAAATTTGTTTGCCCGACAAATAGGTACATGTTTACTATATAATTTACTGTTTTGTTTGGGTGATGATGATTTTATGAGCCTATTGGCTAGCCGCTTGGCTTTTTCTTTTTCTTTTTGAGATCAGAAGGCCTATATGGCAATTTCGGGATTTTCCCGTGGCTCCCGGTGCAGGGGAGGTTATGGCGAAATTTTTCGAAAATTTAGGGTGTTAGCCAAATTTTTTGAAAATTTGAAAATTCTCAGAAACTGAAAAGTTGGAGAATGGAAACCAGATCGAACGTAGAGTTGATTAATCAAACCACTTTTGACTTTGTTCCTTTTCGGGGATGAAAAGTTTTAAGTGGGGGAGATTGTAATAACCCGGAAAATCTGGGCCAGTTTAAATTTTTTATTTTGGCAATTTTAGCGAATTTTGAATATTTAAAATAGATTATTTTAAATAATATCAACGAAAAATTTATTTTGAATATATTTCGAACGTATATATTTATACGCGTCGTCGTTAGAATATAAATAATTATATATAATTATAAATAGAATTGAAAATGGCGCGGTAGTTCGATAATTCGATTTCAAACTTCAATTGAATATACCGAGTGCAAAACAAACCGGATTTTAGCGAAACCAAAAAACATTAGGATCTAATTGATGATATCTTTCCAACGAATCCGAAAAATCAAAATTTCATGGTGGGAATCAAAAGATATGTCCAGTTGAAAATTCTGAATAGTCGCTATGGAATTCAGACCCTTAAAAATGGACATTTTGCAAACGACCTCGGATTTCGACGAAACCACTTTTGTTGGATCCGTAGTGTTAAATTATTGCTAGGTTTCAAATTTCATAATTTTTCGAATCAGTATGTGAGCGTGGCAAAGGAAAACGCGTTTGACCAGTTTCAGTTGATTTTAATCGACTGGAAAATGGCCATTTTTCCAACGGTCTCAGAATTCGACGAAACTAGTTTTGTTAGGACCGTATCGTCAATACGAAGCTATAAAATATTTTTCTGGGATTTATAGAGTTAGTATGTGACCCCAGTAAATTGAAATGCACGTTCAAATTCAATATATAGAGTTATATGTTGATTTTAACGAAAACTGATCGAAACGATCGAATCAGCCTGCGACACATATCCCATTGTGTTCGGAATGGGGGTAAAACGCTATAGACGACAGGCGGTGGGCCTCGTTTCGAGGTCGAAATAAAAAGTCAACTTTTAGTAAATAAAATAATTAAATAAATTAAAAATTCTCTCTCCCTCCCCTTAATTCCCTCTGCCCCCCCCCCCCCCCTTTATTCTTCGTTTCAGCAGAGAGAAAAAGAAAAGAAAAAAAGAGGAAAAGGGGATCGGCGATCGACTCCACGCCATCGCGCCCCTCCAAGGCGGCGCTGCCCATCGCCTCGTCGAAGAAACCCCCACCTGACGCCGCGCATCCCCCTTCTCCCCCCTCCATCGATCGAAGTCCCGAGCCATACCCCCCTTCAGTCGAACCAAACCCGACGCCACCACCAGAAGACCGTCACCTGCTCTGCCTGCCACCACCGGCGAACTCCAGCGCCCTCCCCCGTCCCTCTACACCTCCGACGTGGCAGCAAACCCCCCTCCCTTGCGACTGTGGCACGCCATCTCCACCCCATTATCCACCGTAAGCTTTCTTCTTTATTTTATTTAATTATAATACACTTTTATTTTCTGATTTATATTTATATAATTTACTTTTATAAAGATAGCGATTTTTTTTATGTATAATACATCAGTTTTAATTTAACAAAGATATGAAATTTTATATGTAAAGATTCGGTTTTTATATAAAGTTAGCAAAGGGAAAGATTCGATTTTTACTTCATAAAGATTTTATTTTTATAAATACGGGTTTAGAAAAAATTCAATTTTTATATATTGAATAGCGAAGTAAAAATTCAATTTTATATATTGAATAGCGAAGTAAAACACGATTTTTATATATTGAATAGCGAAGTAAAACACGATTTTTATATATTGAATAGCGAAGTAAAAATTCAATTTTTATATATTGAATAGCGAAGTAAAACACGATTTTTATATATTGAATAGCGAAGTAAAAACACGATTTTTATATATTGAATAGTGAAGTAAAAATTCGATTTTTATATATGTAGTGGCTACGGGCAACAAAGATTACAAAGATGCGATAACGATGAAGATTTCTATAAATGAAGAGTCGTGGGTATTGGATAGCTATTGGTGAAAATTTCTCACTCTTCAATTTCTTTTCTAGTTATATATATATACTAGGATGCAGACGGTGCTTAGTAGCACCCGACACAATCGTCCACAGACCATGGACTTGTTTGTTTGATTGCAAAAATTAGTTAGATTATTTGGTTGAAATTTGAATTGTTTGGTGAAATGGAATGGATTGATTGATGTGTGAATGGCGTGGGCCTTCACTAGACTGGGGATAAGGCTAGGCCTCGTCCCGTTTCTAGTATCGTGCCGTTATACCGCCGAAATTTTCTAAAATAAGTTAGAAAAATAAAAATATCATTTTTATTTTGTAAATGAATTGAATAAAAATTCATGTGTTAAAATAAAATATTTTATCGTTAAAAATATAATTTTTAACGTGAATGTGAATAAATAAATATTCATTTACAAACCGGACGGTTTGTTTATGTACACCTATTTGAAGGACATTGATTGGGTCGATAAATTTTACACATCGCCCAACTGCACAAATAAAATCTGTGTTTGATTGTTTGAAACCCTACACGGGTGTTGGGATGGAATTTGAAGTTCACTCATCCTGATTGATTAAATATGTCGATCGATTGATTGACAGGCTGTTATAAGCGTTAGATACCTATATTTGATGCTTATACGGTGTAGTGCACTTTGGATGATGGTTGACTATGTATCGTTGCTATTATATACATGTGTTGAATGGAATCCATATAATTAACTTCATATGGTGATTGTTTGGGCCTCATTCCGATTTGAAAAATAAAGAATATTATAAAATAAAGGTTCATGTGTTGACCGTACTCATCCGTTGAGATTAGTCATGTGTTGAACGAAATATTTTAATAATAAAATTTACATCTTTATCAATATAAAATAAAGGTTCATGTGTTGACAGTACTCATCCGTTGAGATTAGTCATGAGTTGAACGAAATATTTTCGAAATAGAAATATTTGAAATAGAAATATTTGAATAGGAAATATTTGAAAAAGAAATATTTGAAATAGAATATTTGAAAATAGAAATATATGAAGCCGTGTTGATTAGATTGACGCCATTTTGACGTGAACGATATTGAATTGAATAGAAATTGAATTGAATTGAATTGAATAGAAAATGAATTTGATTTGAATTGAATAGAAAATGAAATTGAATTGAATTGAATAGAAAATGAAATTGAATTGAATTGAATAGAAAATGAAATTGAATTGAATTAAATAGAAAATGAAATTGAATTGAATTAAATAGAAAATGAAATTGAATTGAATTAAATAGAAAATGAAATTGAATTGAATTGAATAGAAAATGAAATTGAATTGAATTAAATAGAAAATGAAATTGAATTAAATAGAAAATGAAATTGAATTGAATTGAATAGAAAATGAATTTGATTTGAATTGAATAGAAAATGGAATTGAATTGAAAACGAATTCGAATTAAACTGAAAACGAATTTAAATGAATTCAAATTGAATTGAAATTTGAATTGAATAGAAATGAAATTTAAAACGAATTTATAAGTAAAAATTTCAATTTTGATTTGAATTGAAATGGAAGTTGAAATTGTTTTTGAAACGAATTTAAAACTATTTATATAATTCGTTTTAAATAGAAATTGACGAAATATATATTATATATATTTTATATATAATATAATGGCCTGAATAGAACGCGCCGCGCCGCGGCAGTTCGTTAATTTCGACCATTTATTTCAAACGGACGTTACGGGAGATCCGACCGTCGGATTCTCCTAAAACCGGAACCGTTGGGTTCGTATCGAAAAGAGCTTTCTAATGAATATTTGAAATTTGAAATCTAACGGTTGGATTTGGAGATACGTCCAAATCAAATTTGGAAAAGGTCGTTGTAAGTGCAGTTCGATGGCCATTGATGGAAATCGCTCGAACGGGCCTTGATGAAAATTATTAAAAATAGTAATAATTTGTTTAAAATCATAAGAAATGATTTGGGAAAAATTGGGATGAAAAACTCCATATTTGAAAAGATAAAAATAGATTTTTATCGAAATGAACTAGTTTTGAACTAAAATTAAATCCGTTTATTTTTAAATAAATAAATTGGATTTGAAATGGGTTTTAAATAAAATTGATTTGTGGGTTTATCGTCAATAGTGTTTTAAATAACACTTGTTCTTTAACCCGATAATAAATAGAATGTGATTTGGGTTTATCGTGAACTGTGTTTTAAATGACATTAGTTCTTTATCCCAGTAGAAGGAGTTTTAATGAATCTACAATTAGATTGAAATGTGAATTGATAATCTAAATTATCAAATATAGAAAATGAGCGAGAATGGAGTATCACCAGTTTTGCTCCAAGCGATAGTTAAATATTTAATTAAATCTGAACGTGAAGTGGTAATTAATTTTACCGACAACACTGTGTTGTTAGACATGGAGTATTACCAGTTTTGCTTCATGGGATGAATAGGTTGGGATTGGGAAATAAAATAAATAATTACTTTGGTGTGGTTCGCTAATCTCGACTAGTTTAGAAAACCATAATTTGGTTTGAAACGACATCCAAAGGAAGATTAAAGGATAAATTTTATAGAATTTATCTTGGATAAAATTAATGGGAACCTTTCCCTGAGAATATGAATTGGAATGAGGCGTATGTTGTGTTTGTCTAACATTTGTTTTTAATATACGCGAGTTGTTCGGAAAGTCCGGGTTTACACCCATTCTGAATAACCGATTCGACGATATGTCGAAGATGAAGACGGTGGTTGAAGACCGGAAGTCTTCACATCGTTTGGGTGATTACTGATGATCCTGATTGGGCTGTACACCCAAGAGGATGGAAATAGTCGGTGGTCGTCCAGACGTACTTGGAGATAGATGGATATGCGAGGAAAGTGCCTCCGGTTTCGTTCAGACCCGGAACAAACTTGTAAATGGATTGTGTGTCTGACATTGGATTTTATTCTGTGTTGATTGATTTCTATTAAATATACATCTGTTTGGCGGCAGAGAATTTATTCTTTTGCTTAACGCCCTTCTCTGAGACGTACGAGCTCAGAGGTTGTATATCGATGGACATCAGTCGCATGGCATGAATTGCCTGTGTGGCACGCTAAGATGCAATGATCAAGGCTTCTGTTGAAAAGCAAAGTCTTGTGGTTGACAATCAAAGCACGGCCTTTGTGGCGTAGCTTTGTGTATAACGTGAATTGGCAAGCCTCACACCTCGGTATGAGTCAAAAACGGGATACGGACTGCAGGGAAAGCACGACGTTTCTTTCTAGCTATGGTGGTGTCAGTGACTTACCAGCCCTGACATTTATATACTTTTCACCTATGTGGTTGTTGGAATGTGAGGCGCCTTGATTATAGGTCTGTAAGGACCGGGAAACGTGTGTTCACGAATAAATAATCCTCTAACGTAAGTGAGGACCGGCCCTGAAGATCCAGGATTGCCCAAGTGTGTAGTCCTGAGACATTTGCTAGAGTGTCTCGAACGTGGAGAGGAGCTTGCCCCTTGCCTCGGCTCATGACGGAATCCAATTTCCAATACGTGTATCGTGGTTTTAATTGTAGAACTATTATGGCGACATGATATATGGTACCCATGCCGTCTATGATTTATATTTTTGATTGAAATTATTTTGACACTATACACTTATTATAGTATCAAATCATTTGTTTTAAACGTACCAAGCATGTTTGGCTATTATAAGGGAAAACCCTATCCTCCGGCTTGCGTTGCATTGTGTGATGGGACCTGGGTCTTATAATAGCTTCATATTTCGAAAAAGCATTGCGCTGTTTATTCTATGCACTAGTATTCTTGGGAGGAAACCCGTTCCGTGTTATACGGCGTGGTCCCTTGAATTACTCTCTTTTAAAGTAAAGCTTTAAATAACTGTTTTAGTTCTCACACCAGTCACATGACTGACCTGGAGTTTATTGTTTTAACCTAAACTCTGGGTGCCCTTATTTCGACACGGGCAGCTAGTAGTTTTGGTTTTGCAGATTTATATTCACAGGATCCTGGTTTACAGCTGGAATGATATCCGGAAAGCTCTGTATCCGTATATCACCTTCAGTTGTGCTTTGTATTATTTTCCGCTGCTATGTAATTTACAGTAATCTCTGATATTTACCGAATGTAGTTTATTCATTTATACTCTGTATATTCTTGTATCTGATGGAATTGTTGTAATAATAATGAAATGTTCTTCCGTCTGCGTTCATTTGTGTGTTGTTCTCAAAATATCCGCTCTTTCCTTCACGGGGAAGTAACGGGTTCTCACAGGAAAGCTCGCATATAGATTGGATTTACTTAAGAAGATGTCGAGTGTACACAATGTTTTCCATGTGTCTTTTCTACGGAAGTGTGTGCATGATTCGAATGTGGTGGTATCTCCGGATCATTATGAAGACATAGAAGTTTAGTCCGTTGTTTCGAGACCTCATAAGCCACTCCGTGTTATGGGGAATGACACGAAACAACTTAGGAGGAAGACGGTCAAGCTAGTCAAGGTACAGTGGAGTAAGGATGATGACAATTGTACGTGAGAAACGAAAGAGAGTATGAAGATGACCCATCCGTAACTCTTCGTTGGTATGACCCTTTGACATCATGTCACTCTTACAACATTGTAACTTATGCCATTATTAGAATTTTGCATGTTAGTTTAAGACTATGGATCGCTTGACGGATGTTAGATTGGACGGTAGATTGGATGCTCGTGGATGGTAGGCATGCGGAATTGTTTTGGTTCCTTGTGTTTGCTTGTGATTTCGGGGGTGAAATTCCTAAAAGGAAGATGTAATGACCCACATTTTACGTATCGGGAGGATCGTAAAATATTTTTATTTAATTCCCTGAGGGTCGGATCATTCTCAACTTTTAATATGCTGTTCATGGGGATGTGAGACACGTCCATGATTTTTATCCATTTTATTTGTGACCATTTTGCCCCTGTTATTTTTGCTTAGGGCATAACTTTTGAATGAGATCGAATTAGGAGCTGGGATCAATTTCATTGGATTGGAAATAGTGTTTCCAATTCCTCAGAGTGGTCACATTAAAGATTTGGTTGAGCGGTTTGGGGGGAATCGTTGTTTTAGTGTTGCTTATATTTTGGATAGCCTAATTAGTCATTAGTGAGGCCCATTAAGGCTAGGGAATGTTGGCTATAAATAGGAGGGTAAGGGTAAAGAGAACTGTTAAACCTCTTCATTTCTCATTTGGTTGGGTGCCTGTGATTATCCGGCTCAACCAAATACACCTCCACTTCATTTCAATTCATAGAACTATAAACTAGGATTGAAGATCAACATTAAAGAAGAGTACATCACATCAACTGAGTTGATTCGGAGGTCGTTCTTCGTTGAATTTCGCTATCCGAATTAGAGATTCATTGATTTGAAGCTATTTTGTGGATTTGGCGAGTGATAACCATCTCTCACACAGATTCAATCGAGTATATGCATTTGTTTAATCTTAGTTTCACTAATACAAGTTGTTTTCACCTAGATCTAATCAAGTTAAATGTATTTTTAATTCGAATCACACCATAGGATCTAATTTAGCAAGTTATAATGGTTAATTCTTAAGTTTATGCAAGTTTAGATCTAATTGTTGATTTGTTCATCGTTTTCTCATTATTTGCTGAATTTCATATGGTCGTAAGATGATTAATTGTTGTGCCAATGTTTTTTTATGATTATTTGTTGTGAATATCGATCGTTTGGTTGGATGATTTGGATGAGATGGATGCATAGATGTTCGTTGTTAAAGCATAGATTGTATGGATAGGTTCGGCAAAAGTGGATCTAGGTGATGGATTGTAACGACCCATATTCTACGTATCGGAGGGTCATAGAATATTTATTTCATTTTCATACAAATTCGTATGGTCGTGTAACTTTGGGGAACGACTATTGGGTCATTTCCAATGTTCACGATTTTTGCCGATTTTTAAATAACCATTTTGCCCCTAGTGAATCTTGTTTTGCCCATAACTTTTTATTGGCTTGGACTTTTGACCTAAAACCACTTCCATTGGATTAGGATGATAGTTTAGCTTTCCGTAGAGTGGTCACATTAGCCAAACGGACTTACCGTCTGGGAGATATGTCTGAAATAAGGTTTAGAAGGTGAAAACAGCTTAACCAGGCCTAATTAAGGTGATTAGCAGCTAGGCCCATAACCCATTTCGGGACTAGAGTCATAGGAGAGTTGATAGGGTTAGGAAAACATTTCATTTCAGTTTTTACAGTTGCCACTTTCATCCTTTGAACCCTAGCAATGGCCTCCACCTTCTGAACCACTCCCAAATCGCCTTCTAATCACTAATTAAGAAGATCTATATCAAATCAAGGCAAATCAACACCAAAACAGAGTTGGAGCTACTGTGTTGCATAGGAAAATGCCCCAAAACAGTAGAGTTTCAGATCTAAAGTTTTATTTGTGGCTAAGGTGAGTGATTTGCATTGTTTTTCACTAATTACGGCTAATTAGGGGTGATTAGTGTTAATTAGCGAAATTATCCATGATAAAATTCTGGAAAAATTTATAAAATTCTTAAATATTATTTTAGCGCTCTGATAACAATTTAGGCTAATTTGGACATATTTTGCTAATCATATGGTTAAGTCATGATTAAGGGGGTTAAGGGAAAAACATGGGTTTTGGGTATGTTTGATCCATATTTACATATTAAATTGTTGTTTTGGTGTTTATGGTTGATTATACAAGTTGTTATTAATGTTTGGAATGATTTGTGATTGCATAGAAAAGTTAGATTGGTCGAAAATATCGTCGTATGGAGTAAATAGCTCGCTGGAAGCGGTGCAGGAATTCAGATTGGATGGGAGAATAGAGGACTGGATCGAATTGCCCTACGGGGTCGTGGGACACCATCATGAACCAAGTCATTTCCCCTAAACCGAACCGCCTGCATGAAGTCATCGAGCACCAACACGAATCGAGCTGAACCACTTGCACTGGAAGACCACGACCTGGATGTTCTCCATGAACGGGGAAGCCAGCTGCGAACCGAACCGAAGAGGAATCACGAACCGAACTGACCAAGACCAGGGAGCTCACAATGCGAACCGCTGGAGGACGGATATCATGACCTGAACTGGTGAAGGAGCTCGACCCAACCCGGAGTGTATGCCACGAACCGAGCCGGCCTAGAGAAGGAAGCCGACCCGACCCGATGTGGATGATCACGAGCTGAACTACTTCAGAAGGACCAAACCGAACCGAATGGAGCTGTTTTCCAAACCGATCCAGAGAAGACCAAACCCGAGATGCAAAGGTAGTCCAAATAAGGAGTTGTAACTCAGGATCCAGATGGGAAACAATGAGTGAACTTCATTATTGGATTTTGCTGCGGGACGTGTGCTAAGGAGTTGTCAACGTCCATAACTTTGTTTCACCACTGAGAGACGGATTAGGCAATGGATCAGTGCAGTGTAGTCGTCAGGACTTCATAGGGCAGAGTGATCGTAGCAAGGCTATGAGCCAGTGCAGTGGAGTTGTCATGACTCAATGGGGGCAGAGTGGACATAGCGAAGTATTAGTGGTTACGGATAAGTGCAGTGGAGCCGTTATGACTCCATGGGGCAGAGTGATCGTAACAAAGAATTTGGTGATTAAAGTGGTGGATCTCGTATACTTTACGCACTGAGTGAGAGATGTGAGGATAATTGCTATGTTTTATGTTTGCTATCACCATGACATGCACAACCCCTCCCCATTATTTTCACACCATGTGTTAGTGTCACCTTAGAGTATAATACATCCTGTTGTGCTAACTCTTTGGTTGCAGGTCCAGGTTCAGGTATGGTTATGTATATCTGTTATTGTTCTGTTTTTGCTGCTTATCGCTCATACCAGGTTATGCACGAGTAGCTGTCCGGAGACGAGCAAGAGGCTTACACATATTGTTCCCATATATTCTCTCTGTGTTGTTGTTGGTCACTACTTTGGGCATTAGTAGTGTACCTTCCTATTTTTCTTTAGAGACATTTTTAAAAGTTGTAATAATGATGGTTTGGATCATAAGTTGTATTTTGAATCTTTCCGTTGCTATGATGGTTTAGTTTTCAGCTTACGCACTGTATCGCCTGTTTTATGTCAAGTTATGTTATTATTATACTTTATCTCATGTGTTGTGAGACATTCTACAGGTTCCTTGTTAGTTCAAATTCCTTTCTTTTCCTTTCTTTGGCGACCGTCCCGTGCTGGTTGGACATTGGTACAGCGCATTACAGGGAAATATCGGCTGGTGCGGGGCAGGCCGTCACACTTAGTATCAGAGCTCTAGGTTGCGTAGTTAACCTAGGGAAAGACACCAGGGAGAGATAGTATACGTATATGAGAGCACGTATTTGTGATATTTTGGTTTTCAAAAGTTATATATATATATATACACTATTAGTATATTTAAGGATGAAGTCGCACTGCACTGGCACCACTGAAGAGATGGTTAATTGTTTCTCCTTACAGATTGAACGATGAGCCGATACACGAGGAATAATGGTAGAGGAGCCAATAATGGGAATTCTCCTGATATGAGGACGATGTTCACTGACTTCATGAGAGAGATGCTTAGGGATGTTCAGAGTGCAGTTCCTAATGCTGCAAATGGTGGTGGTGCAGCGGTGCAGGCGCCTAGGGCTGATTTCTCCAAGCTCTGTAAAGACTACACTAGTCCTGGTGGGAAGCTGTTCCATGGAACGGAATCAGCTACAGAAGTTCAGGATTGGTTGGATAGCTATGAGCGTATCTTCGGAGACTTGGGTATCGAGGATGCGATGAAGAGAAGGCTAGCATCCCGTCAACTGCAAGGGCGGGCAATGAATTGGTGGAACGCTATTAAGGTAGCTACCCCTGAGGATCAAGTTACTTAGGATTAGTTTAAGGCCCGATTCAGTGATAAGTTCATCCCAGCTGCTTAGAAATCAAAATTGTTTAGGAAGTTCTTGGAGCTTAAGTGGAATGGTAGAGCAGTCTCGGAGTATATTGCTGAGTTCGATACTTTATCGAAGTATGGATTATCCCTCATTGACACTCCCGAGAAGAAGAATGAGAAGTTCATAATAGGCTTAGATCAGTACTTGGGGGAAAGGCATATAAACCATATTGATGAAAATTTTGAATTGCTTGTTGGGAAAGCATTGAGATCAGAAAGCCTTTATCCTAAGCCCAAGACTGAGGTCGCTGTTACATCTGCAGAGGGGCCACAGCCGCAAGCAAGCGGTGGAGGAAAGAATAATTCCCAGAATAAGAGGAAGCAGAACCAACCTAAGGATGGTCAGAAAAAGAATAAGAAAGAGGTTGAGTGCTTTAGTTGTGGCAAGAAGGGCCGCTATGCCAAAGAATGTCGAGCAAAGCCAGCGAACAAGAAGTTCTTCAACTGTGGCCAAATGGGACATCATAAGGATAAATGTCCACAACCTCCGAAAGAGAAGCAGATTGTGAAATCATATGCTATTAATTAATGTTGTTCCTTCTTCGTTGAATGCCCCAACTGCGGTGGAGAAAGGAAAGAGAGTCGTCACTGAAGGTATGCTTTCTGTTTATGATGTTCCTGTTCGAGTATTGTTTGATACTGGGGTTCACATCTAGTGACCTGGTAGATAGGTTGGGATTGGAACCCGAGATAGTCGATAGACCTTTAGTTGTGACGAACACGATTGGTGGTTCGACTAGCCTTAGCATGATTTGTCGAAATTTGGTCTTATCGGGTCGTGGATGTATGTTTGCTTGTGATTACTTTGTTTTGGGCTTTACTGGGTTTGGCATTATTTTAGGAGTCGATTGGCGCTAAAGGTACGGGGTGGTGGTAGACTGTGAGGGATTTTTGATGACTATTAGGGCAGATGATGGGCAGAGGGTACTGCTTGGTAGCCTACCTAGTGATGAGGTGATGGCTAGTTTTCTAAATTCCCTCGACATCCCGTAGGACGAGTTAGCAGGAGTTCCCATTGCTGGCCAGTATCCGGATATCTTTGAGGAAGTGACCGGGCTTCCACCACACCGAGAGATTGAGTTCCGTATTGATTTAGTGAAATATGTCGGACCTATAATGATGCCACTTCGTCGTATGGCACCAAGGGAGCAACGAGAGCTCGGGGGGCAAGTAAGCGATCTTTTGAAGAAGGGATTTATTCGAAGGAGTGTCTCCGAGTGGGGAGCACAAGTTGTATTTTCTACCAAGGCAGATGGTTCCCTTCGTTTATTTATGGACTATCGCGAGTTGAATAAAGTGACTAGGAAGAATAAGTATCCTCTTCCATGGATAGATGATTTTTTTGATCAACTGGAGGGAGCAAGAGTGTTCTCCCAATTGGACCTCGCGACAGGATTTCATCAGCTCCGAGTAGCAGCTGAGAGTATTCGTAAAACAGCATTTCGGACACCGTCTGGATTCTATGAGTGGTTGGTCATGCCATTCGGGTTGACCAATGCACCAGCATATTTTGCGGATCTTGTGAATAGAGTATTCCGAGATCAATTGAATAAGTTTGTTCTTGTGTTCGTGGATGATATACTTGTTTATTCGAGGACAGAGGAAGAACACAAGGAACATTTGAGAGTAGTGATGGAGGTGTTGAGAAAATACCAATTGAAAGCGAAGTTTTCTATGTGTCACTTCTGGAGGAGGGAAGTGAGATTCTTGGGCCATGTTGTTTCAGAGAATGGTATTGCCGTGGACCCGGTGAAGGTGGCTACGGGAGAGGATTGGTCTACGCCCAAGAATGCAACAGACGTAAGAAGTTTCTTGGGATTGGCTGGATATTATCGTAAGTTTATCCAAGACTTTTCCAAGATAACGGCACCGTTAACTCAGGTGACCAAGAAGAATCAAGCTTTCGTCTGGGACGGAAGGTGTGAAAATGCATTCAAGAGTCTAAAGGAAAATTTGACGCGTGCGCTAGTGATAGTCATTCCTAAAGGGAATGAAGAGATGATAGTATACACGGATGCATGTGGTACCGGACTAGGTGTTGTATTGATGCAAGGAGGAAGAGTCGTAGCTTACGCTAGTCGGCAACTGAAACCACATGAGAAAAGATATCCTACCCATGATTTGCAATTGGCAGTGATCGTATTCGCATTGAAGATGTGGAGACATTATCTCTTGGGAGAAAGATTCGAGTTGTTTACCGATCATAAGTCATTAAAGTATCTCTTCTCTTAAAAGGATCTAATTCTCGTACAACAAAGATGGTTAGAATTCTTGACTTCCTATGATTTCGATATCGCATACACACCAAGAAAGGGCAATGTTGTAGCCGATGCATTGAGCAGGAGACATGCCAGTTTAGAGGCTATGTTTCTAGAATGGAAGCAACTGGAGTATATCGCTAGGTATGATTTCAGACCAAAGTGCAAATTGGATCCATAAATGCTAGCAGGTTTGACGATCAGACCAACTTTGATTGAGCAGATTGGTTCCAGCCAGAGGGACGATCCTAATCTATTAGAAATCATCTCCAAGTTAGAAATGGGAATCGACGAGGAGATGAACAAGTATGGGCTTGATCGAGATGGATGGATTAGAAAGAATGGAAGACTAGTTGTACCCAATGTTAATGGATTGAGAGATGAAGTGCTTAGAGAATGTCATCACTCAAAACTGACTATACATCCTGGTGGTAACAAAATGTATCGAGACATGAAGCAAATCTACGACTGGGAAGGGATGAAAAGAGACGTTGGGAAGTTTATATCCAAATGCATGAATTGCCAGCTAGTTAAAGCCGAGAAAAAGAAGCCTAGTGGTTTGTTGCAACCATTAGAAATTCCAGAATGGAAATGGTAACAAGTCTCAATGGATTTCATTGATGGGTTACCAAGGACTAGATCGGGCCATGATAGTATTTGGGTGATTGTGGACCGATTGACCAAGAGTGCAAGGTTCAAACCAGTCAAGTCGAACAGAACGGCAGCTAAGTTAGCGGAACTGTATATGAAGTGGGTAGTCAGATTTCATGGAATACCCAAAGGCATTGTGAGCAACCGAGATCCGTTGTTTACTAGTGGATTTTGGAAGAGCTTACAAGAGGCTTTAGGATTAGAATTACATCTCAGTACCATGTATCATCCACAAACCGATGGCCAGACAGAGAGAGTGAATCGTATATTAGAGGATCTCTTTAGAGCTTGTATATTGGATTTTGGAGGATCATGGGATGACCATTTGCATCTAGTAGAGTTCGCATATAATAATAGTTATCAGTCCAGTATTGGTATGGATCCATTTAAAGATTTGTACGGAAGACCGTGCAACTCACCATCATGTTGGTTGGAAACCGGTGAGAAATTCGTGCTTGGGCCAAATGTAATAAGTGAAACTTCAGACAAGATCAAGGTTATCCAATAGCGAATGAAGGCTACCCAAGATAGGCAGAAGAGTTATGCTGATAAGAGGCGAAGAGATTTAAAATTCTCCGTTGGCGACTTGGTGTTTCTCAAGATTTCTCCGTTAAAGAGCGTGATTCGATTTGGTAGGAGAGGCAAGTTAACACCAAGATTTATTGGTCCATTCCCAGTTCTCGAACAAGTTGGGAATTTAGCATATAAAGTCGAATTACCTAACAAGATGGTCGGAGTTCACAACGTATTTCATGTTTCCCAGTTGAGGACGTTCGTGTATGACCCCATTATGACTATTTCACCGGATCAGTTGGATGACATCGAAGTAAAACCTGAGGCGGTTGAGAATCGCAAGCCGATCTGTATTGTCGAGAGCGATACGAAGCAACTTCGAAGGAAGGCGGTGAAACTGGTCAAGGTTCAATGGCGCGAGAATGAGAATGACTGTACTTGGGAAACAGAGGAGAGCATAAGGAAGTCGTATCCAGAACTCTTTGCCTGGTAAGATTTAAAATTGCGATTTAGTTATTCTGCATGCTAGGATAGACTTGATGTGTTTGTAATGTATGTTTGATTGTTTGTAAATGGTTGTTAGGCATGCGTGACCCGTTGTATGCTTTAATTAGGGAATTTCGGGGGCGAAATTTCTTGGGGGGAGAATGTAAAGACCCATATTCTACATATCGGAGGGTCGTAGAATATTTATTTCATTTTCATACGAAGTTATATGGTCGTGTAACTTTGGGGAACGACTTTTGGGGTCATTTACAATGTTCAAGATTTTTGCCGATTTTAAAATGACCATTTTGCCCCTAGCGAATCTTGTTTTTCCTATAACTTTTGATTGGTAAGGAGTTTTGACCTGAAACCACTTCCTTGGAATCGAATGATGGTTTAGCTTTCCGAAGAGTGGTCACATTAGCCAAACGGACTTACCGTTTGGGAGATATGGCTGAAATAAGGTTTAGAAGGTGAAAAACAACTTAACCGAGCCTAATTAAGGTGATTAGCATCTAGGTCCATAACCCATTTTGGGATTAGGGTTATAAGAGAGTTGATAGGGTTAGGAAAAACATTTCAGTTTTTACAGCCGCCACTTTCATCCTTTGAACCCTAGCAATGGCCTCCACCTTCTGAATCACTCCCAAATCGCCTTCCAATCACTAATTAAGAAGATCTAAATCAAATCAAGGCAAACCAACACCAATTCAGAGTTGGAGCTGCTGTATTGCATAGGACAATGCCCCAAAATAGTAGAGTTTTAGATCTAAAGTTTTATTCGTGGCTAAGATGAGTGATTTGCATTATTATTCACTAATTACGGCTAATTAAGGGTGATTATTGTTAATTAGCGAAATTATGCATGATAAAATTCTGGAAAAATTTGTAAAATTCTTAAATTTTATTTTAGGGCTCTGATAAAAATTTGGGAT
Organism: Allium sativum; assembly: GCA_030737875.1. Taxonomy (NCBI): domain Eukaryota; kingdom Viridiplantae; phylum Streptophyta; class Magnoliopsida; order Asparagales; family Amaryllidaceae; genus Allium; species Allium sativum. The sequence continues at coordinate 514,178,685 of CM060919.1, read as the reverse complement.
AATTTAGACATGTTTTGCTAATCATATGGTTAAGTCATGATTAAGGGGATTGAGGGAAAAACATGGGTTTTGGGTATGTTTGATCCATGTTTACATATTAAATTGTTGTTTTGGTGTTTATGGTCGATTATACATGTTTCTATTACTGTTTGGAATGATTTGTGATTGCATAGAAAAGTTAGATTGGTCGAAAACGTCGTTATATGGTGTAAATAGCTCGCTGGAAGCGGTGCAGGAATTCGGATCGGATGGGAGAATAGAGGGCCAGATCGGATCGCCCTATGGGGTCGTGGGACACCTTCACGAACCAAATCATTTCCCCGGAGCTGAACCGCCTGCAAGAAGTCATCGAGCACCATCATGAATCGAGCTGAACCGCTTGCAATGGAAGACCAGGACCCGGATGTTCTCCACGAACCGGGAACCCAGCTCTGAACCGAACCGAAGAGGAATCACGAACCGAACTGACCAAGACCAGGGTGCTCACGATCCGAACCGCTGGAGGAAGGATATCACGACCCGAACAGGTGAAGGAGCTCAACCCGAACCGGAGTGTATGCCACGAACCGAAATGACCTGGAGGGGGAAGCCGACCCAACCCGATTTAGATGATCACGAGCCGAACTACTTCAGGAGGACCAAACCTAACCGAACGGAGCTGTTTTTCGAACCGATCCAAAGAAGACCAAACCCGAGATGCAAAGGTAGTCCAAAGGAGGAGTTATAACTCGAGATTCAGATGGGAACCAATAAGTGAACTTCATGATTGGTTTTTGCTGCGGGATGTGTGCTAAGGAGTTGTCAACGTCCATAACTTTGTTTCACCACTAAGAGACCGATTAGGCTATGGATCAGTGTAGTGGAGTGGTCAGGACTTCATGGGGCAGAGTGATCGTAGCAAGGCTATGAGCCATTGTAGTGGAGTTGTCATGACTCCATGGGGCAGAGTGGACATAGCGAAGTATTGGTGGTTACGGATCAGTGTAGTGGTGCCGTCATGACTACATGCGGCAGAGTGATCGTAACAAAGAATTTGGTGATCAAAGTGGTGGATCTCGTATACTTTACGCACTGAGTGAGAGATGTGAGGATAATTGCTATTTTTGATGTTTTCTATCACCGTGACATGCACACCCCTCCCCATTATCTTCACACCATGTGTTAGTGTCACCTTACAGTATCGTACATCCTGTTGTGCTAACTCTTTGGTTGCAGGTCCAGGTTTAGGTATGGTTATGTGTACCTGTTATTGTTCTATTTTTGCTGCTTATCGCCCATACCAGACTTTTGTCTGACCCAGAGTTTTTTGTCTCTTCTTATTACTATGGATGCTCCTAAATGAGCAGACTAGAGACACGTTAGCTGGTTATGCACGAGTAGCTGTCCGGAGACGAGCAGGAGGCTTACACGTATTGTTCCCATATATTCTCTCTGTGTTGTTGTTGGTTACTATATTGGGCATTAGTAGTGTACCTTCCTATTTTGCTTTAGAGACAGTTTTAAAAGTTGTAATAATGACGGTTTAGATCATAAACTGTATTTTGAATCTTTCTGCTGCTATAATGGTTTAGTTTTTGACTTATGCACTGTCTCGCCTGTTTTATGTCAAGTTATGTTATTATTATATTTTATCCCATGCGCTTTGAGACATTCTACAGGTTCCTTGTTAGTTCAAATTTCTTTCTTTCCCTTTCTTTGGCGATCGTCCCATGCTGGTTGGACATTGGTACAGCGCATTATAGGAAAATGTCGGCTGGTACGTGGTGGGTCGTCACATGGATCATGCAAAGAAATGGACTGTGGGTCACAAGCATGTGGTTTAGCTCGTGGCAAGGATCATTTGGTTCGATGAAGGATGGGCCAGTGTAGATGGATCGATAGCGATCCATCTATGGATCGAGTCGTGTGAAGTTGTAATGATGGATCGAACTTGGCTAGTAGGAGGGCTTGGATCGGTCGGTAAGGAGACGGGTCGGTTGTGCAATGATGGAGCATCGATCGACCATGTTGGATCACATGAGCTAGAGGTCGGTGATGGACCGAGTGCGAAAGGGATGGATCACATGGACCATGTGAAAGGGGATGGACCGCATGAATCGTATAGAAGAGATGGATCACCTGGATCATGTGAAAGGGATGGATCGCATCAATCAGTGTGAATGGGGTTTGATCCATATAGAGCGGTGGCAATCCATAAGTGAATGGTCCATCAAAGATTGGTCAAATGAAGATTATTTTTGGTTCGACGATGGGTGTAGCTTTGATGTAAATTCAGATGGAATGATTGAAGCAAGTAAAGTGTTCGTTGATCATGATGTGATGCAACAAAGTTATGAAGATGACTCAAGATGATTTGAGCTCATGGATAGTGGTCGCTCGAGAAGGTGCTCGAGCTTATGGATATAGTTGTCGGTGATGATGACTAGAGTTTTGAAGTGCCAAGGGATCGTCTTTAGTCGGAGGTTCTAGCGGACTCAAAGGAGAGGTATAATGGGGCCACCCAAAGACTAGATGATTAGTCGGATACCCTAGGCAGTCACAATGGGCCTAGATACGAGTCACGATGGCTTATGGAGTTTTACTAGAACTGGGTTAGCCCTTGATGCATGGCATGATGGGCTAGACATACGATTAACGATGGATTCAAGGCAAGGCAGACGGTGATAGCTAGAGTTATGGATGTTATTGTTGCTTGTATCGTCTTATGTGTATTATTCGATGTTGAGAGAGATATTTCTTGGGTGCTTATCTGATGTTGGTTTAGGCCTTTGGGGTTTGTACTTGGGAAGTATTGAACTAGATTAGGTTGGTTTATGCTTGACAATTTTTTGCTATGGATGTACTGTTTGTTTTTACTTTGATTGTTTGGGAAGGCTAAGTAGGTTTGGGTTTCTTATCTGTTGATGTGTTGGCAGTTCAAATGATGGAACTAACAATTTCTCATATAATTTATTGATGATGTTGATAGCTATTTTATCGCTCATTAAAACTGTTGTTTGACTCAAGGTTTTAAGTTTCCCTTTTATTACCTTGGGTTTTTCATCCATGTTGTGTATGGGTAGACTAGGTGGTAGGTAGTACATCTTTATGAAGACAATGCTGCTGAGCGACGATAAGCTGGAGGCCGATGTATCATTTTCTACTATACATATGTGTTGTTTCCGCTGATATTGCTGATGTAAGATACTTTGAGTGAACCTATAGTGAAGCTATTTGTAAAGATTCTGATGATACATTTGATTGTATGGATATTTTCATGATGATATGAAAAGCTTAATATTATGTTCAATTTTGCTTCGCTACTATCTCCTGTTGTATATGTTCTATTATATCTTATCCATGCATTGTGAGTTATACGAAAGGTTTTCACGTATGTTATTCTACCCTAATGATCACCCTATGTCGGCCTAGTACGTTATACAACGCACTTCTACTTTATTTATGCGGGAGGTACGGGGCGGTTGTCACAGGTCTAGGTTTTTCTTTATCAGATTTCTCCCCTTTTTCTTACTTTCGTGTAAATCTACAAATTTAAAAGTGTCCCCTTTTCAAAATAACTGTAGATCAATAAGATTTTTGGAATTGTTGGCCTAAAAGATTCAGATTTGGATACTTTCACATGAGTGGGAAATTTATATACAAAGTATAAAATAACCTGATTACTTTATTTGTATTAGATCTGAAACGTATGCCTAAATATTTATTAGATCTGTTTATAATTTTGTTAAATTTGAAATAATGCCTATCAGATCTGTTTGTGAATATTGTAAATATGAAAGAATAAAATAGGGGTTTGAATAATATTATTATTTTGTAGGCGTACTTGATTGTCCACATTATTGCCTATAATTATGTTCAAAACATTATGGTTAATCCAACACCATAGATCTGGAAATCAGTCCCATAAATCACTATTAAGATGTAGTTTATTCCAGATCTATTGTTTTGGGTGTTGAATTATAATTTATGTAAAATTTGTTATTGTAAATAAGCTTTTTTAGTTTTTAATAAAAAGACATTATTTGAAATTAATAAGGAATATGTTCAAAAACAAAAAGGAAAAACATTGAGTAAATTCACGTACAAATATAGGTTTACAAACACACACACACAATATATATATATATATATATATATATATACACACATATATTTGTGCATAGTTTAAATCAAACTATTCCAAAAACATACATATTATATATTTCTTGTGATTTGAAATATGTCTATTCTTCTTTTAAATTATTTAGGCATAATTTACATTAATTATAGTTAATAGCCTTTTTGTAAAATTTAGAATCTTATTACAAAATTTAACACAAAAAGGAATGTTTGGTTGTTAGCTTAAACTAAAACATTTATTTAAAAATAATAATAGGACTAAAAGAATAATAACTATGTTAACTGCGCGAAAATATAAATATATATATACACATTATTCGTTCAAATCTACGTAAACAACGAAATATATGTTATAATTAATGTTTGTGTGCTTGAATGGTTTTCATTTTATGAAATTATACTTGAAAATGTAATCCATATTAAATGGAAATATATATATATATTATGACCGTCGTAGAAATTGATGTAATTGATTTGCTATAAATAAGGTCATAAAGAAATAATAACTATTGTAACCATCGTTGACTGGGGAAACAAATTGAATTAGGTAGTTAGTCCTAATGGTTGCAATTTAAAACATTGATTAGGAATAAGAATTGTAACTCCAATTAAGTTAGTAAATATTTCTTATAACATATAATATTTCTATATATGTAAAAAATAAATCAAATTAAAGTAAAATAGAAATGTTTAAGGAGTTATAATAATTAGATTAGAGATAAAAAGTTACTAATATAATAAAGACATTTCATCGTTAATTAATATCTAAGGAAGATTATGACCTTTAGGTTCATAAATGACATTAATTATAATTAATGGAAATAAATGGCATTTAAGGGGTTAAATTAGTGCCTTAGGAATATTATGACCACTATGGTCATAAATGGCAATAACCTTATTTAACAGAAATAACTTAATTTAAAAGGGATTAATGTGTATTCGTTGCCGTTTTAAATACTAAGTCCAATAAGGAAACAATCAATTAAATATCCTAGGGTAGGAAGGATTATAATTTTCCTTATTTTATACTAGTTAATATAGAAATTAAAAGTTAGACTTGGACTTAGTAGGTTAATGATGTGAGGTCAGTTGCCTTATTCGACAGAAGTTTACACTTTCCAACGATCGAATATATGTCCAACTGATGTAGGACATCGTTAACCATAGGAAACCAGGACAATAGTTAGTTTGTGTATGTGTAGTATTTCTGTAAGGAGAAACTAAATGGGAATAACTCAATAACAAGGTCTGCTTTGGGGATTAAGGCCTTAAGTGGTAAGATTCACCTATAAAAAGGTATTAAATGATCGTGTATCCCCCCTTCTATAAATGAAAGCATTAAAGGCCAATTGGGATTACTCGATAATCTTCATGAATATCTGCTTCTTTAGGTCTTAAGTGGCTTGGGTCGAGCGGTCCACCTGGGAATAGGTCTTAAATTTTTGTATGGTATTACTATAGGGCTACCTGTCCTACGGGAAGTATTAAGCGACTAGGAGACTATCCAATATGGTCGGCTAGATAGTAACGACGGGGTCCACCACCAGGTTGTCTTAAATGGCATGCTACGTCTACCTAATCGAGTGGTCTTAAGCGGTTGATTACTATCTCTAACCTTATGTGGGCAAGGCTTTATATGCGTGAATGACGAAATCCTTAATTAGTAGGACTTATAGCTAGTGTCCTATAATTTATATTAGCATTGAGTAAACCATCGAAAGGGCATTAAATGACTGATAGGTCCTCCTAGGGTCTTAAGTAATCAATAGGATCCACCCTTAGCTATCATTGATAGTAAGGTCTTAAGTGGCTATATATATAAACAAACACATAAATAATTAACCTCTGTATGATTTGTGAGTAGTCAAGAGCCCCCTTCTTGGTCTTGTAAATCGGTTAAATGATGGTTTAAAGGCTTCATAAATATACGCATAAATGTTCTGTCTCAGTATCATTATCATTGGGAATGCTACATTGGGTATGGTAGTTATAGTCATGCGTTTATGTTTACAACGTTAGGTTAGAATTACTAGCCTTGATAGGCATATGTCTTTGGTTGAACCAAATGGGATACATCTGTGTATTCTAAACTGTGTTATACTCTTCCTGTTCACTAGAACTTATTGTTCTGACCCCTCCTCATTACAGTCTCCTAGGTTTTCTCAAGAGGGTTTGGTTCTCACTGGTGTTTAATTTTTGTTTTCAGTTCTTGTTCTCTCTCATGCTCGGTATTGACATGCTGACTCACTCTTATAAGGTAGTTACCCGATTTGATACTAATTTATACTATTTTGTTTCCATTGTGAGTTATTTTAGCCTACTCAGATTATGCTCATGCTCCTTTTGTAACAACCCTGAATTTTGGGGTAAATTTAAAAATTTATTTTTAAGTAATTTTAATGAGTTTTTGATATTTAAAATAATTTATTTAAAATAATAATGATTTAAAATTTAAGTTAGAATGAATAATTTAATTATAATTATAAAAGAGTTAGAAATAGCGCGGTAGTTTGAAAAGTCAAACTTAAACTTTGACTGACCATACAGGATGCAAAATTTAACGGATTTTAGTGAAACCAAAAATATTAGAATCTATTTAAAAATATCTTTCTAACGAATCTAAAAAATCGAAATTTCATAGCAGGAATCAAAAGTTATGCCCAGTTTAAAATTTAGAAAGGTCGCTATGAAATATATAAAGGTCAAAAATGCTACTTTTTGCATACGAAGGAATTTGGACTTGAAACCACTTCCATCGAATTCAGAATGATGTTTCTACATTGAAAAACAGTAAACACTTATATAATTCGAGTTTCGGAAATTATCGGTTTAAAAATGTATTTTTAATATTAAATATATACGCCTTGAAAAGGCCATTTTTCAAATAGGCTCAGAATTGAACGAGATTAATTTTTCTGGGTTCGCAGCGTCAAAACATAGCTAAATATATTTTTCGGGAATTTTTGAAATTAATTTGTGGCCCCGGCGTATTTAAAAGTACGGTAGAAAATCAATTATTTAATTAATATTGTAATTTTTAAATGAAACGCAGTAGACATCAGAATTGGGCCTCGAAACAGGTCTCATTGCGTTCAGATGTCGTCAAAACCTTAAGTTTGACAGTCGTTGGGCCTAATTCTGAGTTCGGAGCTAATCGGGCCTTAATGGGCTAGTTAACTAATAAAATATTATAAATAAAGGATTAAAAAACACTATAACCCTAATCTCATTTTGAACCAGCCGCCACCTATTGAAATACATGGCCGAAATACTCCCTTCTTCCAGTAACATCTCCTTCTTCTTCCTGAATTAAACTCCAACCTCTACACCATATTGAAGCTCTCTTCCTCCTCTACGTTTCTATACGGTTGGATCATCTTCACGTGGCTCGAAGACCGAGACACACGCACCCAAACCCACGCCCAAAACAGCCCGCCGCACCCACGTGGACTCCACCGCACCCCCCACCATGGCCGGCGAACAACCCCCTCTCCTCCCTCTTCGATTTGCCACCTTCCCATCGACTTCTAGTTGCACCAATTTCGAGATAAATGCAAACCTAAAATTAAACAAAATGGGTTCAAGAATACAAAAGTAACGGCCGAACATGATGAAGGAGGAAGATGATTAAGGGTGGGTTGAATTTTCCTAATTACAGTTGACTAATTAAATTAATTCGATTTTGTCAATCTAAATTAACTTGTTTCTTGCTCGTACGAACTCGGATTTGAACGATTTCAGGTGCGCCACGATCGTGAGACCGAGAGCTTCGCGGTGACACTGACTAGACTTGATTCCAAGCAAGTTGAATTTTGGCCAAATTTTGGCTCTGAACAGCGCAGAATTCAATATCAATGTGAGATTTCTATTTTTAAAAATAAAATTTAATTATTTATTTCAGATAGGAAATTATATTTATTTCATGTTTATGTTGTATGTATAATTGTTGAAATGTTGATTTGTGTTGTAATTGCTTGAATCGCTGAACCGAATTGTGTGTAATCATGTTTGACACGACTTTGTGTGTACGACGAAACAACATTTTATTGTATGTATAAAATATACAATATTCATGTTGTCAAAATTTTGCGTATGAAATAAAAACAACATTTTTATTTGAAATGTGTTATGCCAATCAAAATAACATTTTTGATTAGAAATTTGCTAGAAAAATATGAACGAACATTTTTATCTCATTTTGTAGAACTAGTTTTTCAACAAAATATGTATACACATTTTTGTGTAATATTGTTTACGTTTAAAAGAACCGCTTTGTTAACAAATATGATATGAGAATAAAAATGCACATTTTGTTAGTAACGTCATATGAGAATAAAAATGCACATTTTGTTAGTAACGTCATATGAGAATAAAAATCAACATTTTGTTAGTAAGTTATATGAGAATAAAAATGCACATTTTGTTGGTAGCGTCATATGAGAATATCATTTTTATGTCAACATGTTAGAATATCATTTTTATGTCAACATGTTAGAATATCATTTTTATGTCGATATGTTAGAATCATCATGTTAATGTTAACATAGTAGAATTTGTCATTTTAAGGTTGATATAATCGAATTATCATTTTATGAAATGGCAACGTAAAATATTCATTTTAGGTTATGTTGGAACCGTCAACATAAAATATTCATTTCATGTTATGTTAGAACCGTCAACACAAAAATCGCAATTTAGTTAGAATATTTTTGTGTTGAGAAAAAGTACATTTTCAATATGAAATGTTGCATTAGATAATAGCGTCATGTTATATTATTTAGAAATGAATAATTTCACCGTCATGTCATATTATTTAGAAATGAATAATTTCACCGTCATGTCATATTATTTAGAAATGAATATTTTCACCGTTATGTTGTGTTAATTAGAAAAAGAATATTTTTACCGTCACGTTATGTCAGGTAGAAATGAACATTTTTGCCAATGTAAAGTAGTAGCGACAAAAATCATATTTGTGTCAATGTAAAGTGGTAGAAATGAAATTTACATTTTTATTATATAAACAAAAGTATGAACTTGCATTGTAAATGAAATTTACATTTTTATTATATAAACAAAAGTATGAACTTGCATTGTAAATGAAATTTACATTTTTAATATATAAACAAAAGTATGAACTTGCATTGTAAATGAAATTTACATTTTTATTATGTAAACAAAAGTATGAACTTGCATTGTAAATGAAATTTATATTTCTATTATGTAAACAAAAGTATGAACTTGCATTGTAAATGAAATTTACATTTTTATTATGTAAACAAAAGTATGAACTTGCATTGTAAATGAAAATTACATTTTTATTATGTAAACAAACGTATGAACTTGCATTGTAAATGAAATTTACATTTTTATTATGTAAACAAAAGTATGAACTTGCATTGTAAATGAAATTTACATTTTTATTATGTAAACAAAAGTATAAACTTGCATTGTAAATGAAATTTACATTTTTATTATGTAAACAAAAGTATGAACTTGCATTGTAAATGAAATTTACATTTTTATTATGTAAACAAAAGTAGGAATGTGAATTAATGATAAAGATTACATTTTTATTATGTAACTTAGAATGAGAACTTGCATTGCAAATAAAAATTACATTTTTATTTGAACTAAAGATATAATATTTGCTATGCAAATAAAAATTACATTTTTATTTGAAATTATGATATGCAATTGGCGATGAAAATAAAAATTATATTTTTATTTGTAACTATGATATGAAATTTGGCAAGCGAACAAAATTTACATTTCCCAATGTAGCTATGATATGGGATTTTCTATGCGAACAAAATTTACATTTTTATATGTAACTATAAATGAGAATTTGCACTGCAAATTAGAATTACATTTTTATTATGTAATTAAAGTATGATATTACATTGTAAATTAAAATTACATTTTTATGATGTCACCTAAGAATAGAATTTACATTGCCATTATAAAAAGTCAATATCATTTTGGTTTTGCATTGAAAGAGATAAGAATTATAATTTTTGTTTGGCATTAAAAGAATAGCAAAATTATTATTTTTGTTACATTGAAATTAAACAAACAAAAATATATTCGTTTGTATAGAAATGAAGTGACACCAAATTTATATTTGCATTTTTGTTAGAAAATGAAGTGACACAAAAATACTCATTTTTGTTAAATTATAAATGACGTACAAAAAGAGATATTCATGTTTGTTGTAATGAGAATGAAACACAAAAATACCTATTTTTGCTGAAATTGGAATGATACACAAAATATATATTTTGTGTATAAGATATGTATGGAAATTGAAAAATAAAGGAAAACATGGTTGTGTGTGATGGTATACATCAATGTTGGAAATTAATAAGAAATTTGTTGTTAGCAAGATATTGTGTAATAAAATACATTTTATTACACATTATAAACATATCGATAGGTTGTGAAACAAAACATTTATTACTTGTTATGTAATTATGTTAATGAAATGGAATTTAATTATTTTTATATATATAAAAATAAAGATAAATCGTTACAAATTACTAATAACGATATGAAATGATTTCCAACTTATATATATACGAGAATTATTTGGAAAGTCCGAGTCTATCTCATTCCAAATAATTTGAACGACGTTTAAAATTCAAGAGTTGAAGACGGCGATTGAAGACCGACGATCTTCACATCGAATGGACGACGACTGCTGATGCCCGTGATGGGAGTAGCTACCTTGAAGGGGCTACAGTGGTGGCCGTCCGGACGTAGTGCTGATTTGTACGGATTTGGCTTTCGCTTAGACCCAGAGCATAAGTTTATAAATGGAATGTGTGTCTGACATTGTACTCCTTTATATTGTATTTATTGATTTTCTGTTGAATGTATGAATGTTTGGTGGCGGAGAATTTATTCTCTTGCTTAACACCCGTTCATATATTTCGGCAAAAGATTGGTAGTGTGATATGGAGTGACGATGTGGCATGCTAAGATGCATATGATCAAGGCTTTGTTGAAAAGCAGGCCTTGTGGGATGATCAAAGCATAGCCTGTTTAGGCATAACTTTGTGTATAGCGTGACTTCGCGAGCCTCACACACCGGCAGAGTCTAAAACGGGAGAAGGGAACGCAGGGAGAGCAGCACGTTTCTTTCTAGCTAGAAGTGGTGTTTGGGTTTTAACACGGCCCGGCATTTTACTTATGTGGATGATGGAATGAGGCGCCTCTGATGATAGGTCCTATAGGACCGGGAAACGTGTGTTCAGGAATTGCCAATCCACGAAGCTGTATGTGTGGACCGACCCTGCAGGATCCAAGGGTTAACTGCGGGGAATCCTGAGACATTAGCTAGAGTGTCTCGAATCGGTAAGGAGCTCCTCCCTAGCCTTGACTCATGATGGAAACCCAATTTCCAATACGATCTCATGCGGTTTTGATTGTATTACTAGTATGGAGGCATAGTAGTATGGGATACTATTCTTCCTAGGATTGATACATTTACTTTGAAATGTTTTTGAAACATATATACACTAATAATAATATCAAAATTCGTTTTTATCGTATCAGGCATTTTTGACCATTATAAGGTAAAACCCTATCCTCCGGTTTGCGTTGCATTGTGTGATGGGACTTGGGTCTTATGATGGTTTCATTTTTCTAAAAAGCATTGCGTTGTTTTAACGATTTACTTTAGTTTATGCACCAGCAATCCATTGGAGTAAACCCATTCCGCGTTAGCGGCGTGGTCCTTGGATTTGCCTTATTACTATTAGTTAAATTAGTTAAGAATTCTCACACCAGTCCCATGACTGACCCGTTGTTTGTTTCACTTTGCAAACTTGGGTGCCCTCTTTTCTCCACACGGGCAGTCGAGTAGTTTGTCTACAGGTTCTTATCTCGAGCAGGATGCTGTATGGAAGCTTAAAGCTGTGTCCAGAGCATAGTTATCTTCCGCTGTATCTATTTCATTGTTTCCGCTGTATTGTATTAAAATAGTGTAATTTATCTTCCACTGTATTTTATCGATGTACTCTGATATTCTGTACTCTGATGTTATATTATCATGATATTATAGAAAATATCATGATAATATAACATCATCCTATATAAATGCCTCATAGATAGAGTGGAGATTGATTTGTGGAGAGATCCATAGTTGAATAACAAAAGCTTCATAGATAGAGTGGGCCGGGATGATTACTCATCCTATAGTACCCCAAAAATCTTTAGTTGACTCGATCATTAACAATAATGATTAGGAGTGTACTAGGCATTTTGTTGCCCTAATTTTTTTTTGATGAAATTGAGAGAAATCCCATCCTCTCTAACATGACTAAAGATTTGTGGACTTGGTCTAATGGTGAGTTCATACTCATTGAAGTATGAGATAATGTCAGAACTAAATACCCAACAGTGAATTGGAGAACAATGGTTTAGTATAAATCCTGCCCTCCTAAGATGGCCTGTGGTTTATACGAAGCTATTATAGGGTATCAACATATGAAGGACAGACTTTATAATTGAGGGATTATTGGAGAAAAACATAGCAATCTATGAAAAAATCATGGCAAATCACGTGAATATTTATTCTTTGATTGCAGTTTCAACAAAATATTATGAGTTATCCATAAACTAAAGTGCCTCAAAAATGGTAATAAAGAAAGCATGGAGGAGGAGATTAGTTGCCTGAACAATCAGAGAGATGTATCGAATTTGGTGATAGAGATTGACAAGGTTTGCCTCACATCCACAGTTTAGCAAGCATGGAGAGAAAGCAATGCCCGTACTTTCAGAAAGAAGGAGAACGATGTGTTAGCTTTGACTTGGATAATTAACCATGGCAACTCTATTGTCATAAGAAGAATCAAGAATAAGTTACTTACTGATGCAACGAGACCATAACAAATGTTATTGGAGATGTGAAACTGATGGGTACAGAGCGAAGAAATACCGATAGGGAATTGGGAGCCACCTTGAGTGAACCCTAAATTCGCTTGCTCGTTTTCGTATAAGGCTTTCATGTTTTGAGGATGGAAAGTGGTATTTAGTTGTACTATGTTCCATATTTTTATTCGTGCAAATTGTATTTCGGTTGTAGCCAATGGGTCACAAAACCCAATTGTGAGTTAAATAAAATTTTACCCACTTTCGATATATATATATATATATATATATATATATATATATATATATATATATATTATATATTGAATCTAAATAAACTACTGGAATTAAACCAAATCTGGAACTATACTTCATTCGAACAATCTTCTAATGCGATTCTCCATCCTAAAATTCTATATTCTACATCTCAAGTTCATATCATAAATTTAAATCTAAGTTCTTTAATTTTTGAAGTTTTGGAGGAGGAAGAAAAGTGGCAGAGCATCCACACTCATTCAGAATAAAATAGGTTTGGAGTCTAGCCCTAAACATCTATTTATAGAGGTTGGATTAACATGATCCATACGATGCAAAAAAAGTTGAATCTGTCTATAACAAAGCTCTCAAAACACAATCTAGGACCGTTTATCGATCGACCCGATGGTCGACCATCATGGAAGATCTAGTCCAAGTGTGGTCGAACGATCTCGGTCCAACACGCATGCTTTGATGCATATAAATAAATGGTTATTCAATATATCAGTGTTACTTCTTGACATTATTTATTCTTACCATTTAAGTTTTATAACATTCTATTTATTTTGCTGTACTTCTTATTTTATTGCATGTTTGAATTTAGAACCAAAACACACTTCAAATTTGGAATTCTTATATGCACATTCCCCCCCCCCCCCCCCATATATATATATACACACACACATGTACATATTTACGCGTATAATTATCTTCCGACGTCAAAACTTCGAAGGGTAATAACTTCTTCATTCAAACTTCGTTCGGAGAATATTGTATATGTAAATTGATCATAAATAAAATAGTATAGGTTTCACAACCAAATTCCAATAATATCTAAAGAATGCTTATTGTCTCTATTTTACTTTTAAATTACATTGATTATTTATTCTAAAAACACAAGATGTTATAATAATAAGTGACAGAGAGGAGATAAAAGGAAAACGAAAGGAACAACAAAGGAAATGAACGGATGATGGTAGGATTGATTTGTGTTGTTTCTCAAAACAGTAGAAACAAAAAGATTGTATTCTATTTTGTATATTAACTTCGTTTTCTAAATTGAACATTTTCCGCAATATAAAAGTATCAAGCGCGTTTTTGTGTGCATGAAAAATCAAAACTGAAAAGGGCAAACCAACTAAAGCCTAATTTTTTAACAATTTTTTCCAAGATAAATGGATAGAAATGATGGTGGAGGGGTGAACTTGAATAAGAATGATGGAAGATTATAAAATGATATTCACTTTAAGAAAATGGTCAATTTTAACCATTGATAACATCGGATGGCTGTCAAAATGGATAAAAATAAGCGTTAAAAACAAACTTGTCACCAAACTATTTTCCAAAAACATTCCAATGGTTCGGTAGCGTACTTTCCAATAGTTACCAACTAATGTGTCCAAAATCCAACGATGGTTGTCATAAACATGTGGATAACCACGGTGAATCAAACAAAATGGTCATAAGCCATTGGAAATTGATGAAAACATTTTGGTGCAAAAGTTGTTGGAAGTCGTCACCAACCATAGGAAAACTAGGTCTTATTTTATTTCCAACATCCACATGCCCTCCATTCATCAAATATCAGTGTAAATCATTTCATTTAAAATAACTCAACAAAATTTCGGTAGCACTTCCCCTTTATTTCCTATATTGCATAAATTCGTGTACACAAGGGTTAAAAAGAAAGTGCTATTGAAATTTTTTGAACCATTTAAGATGAAATGATTTACAAAATGTAATGGTTTTATTATGTTAGTAACTTGTCAAATATAGGGAAAATCCAAAACATTCTATATCATATTAATATAGATGTTTGTTTTGTGACAAAAATGAATATTTATGTAACGATCATATATACCATTTATCAGATGAGCCAAAAACCCTCTAATGGATGTAATAAGAAAAACATTTTATGCACCGGTTTGTTATACAATACCATTAATTCATTTTATTTTTTTATTAATTACTTAACGTATTAACATTTCTATAATAGTTTATTTATATTTTTGAAGTTTTATATTTTAATGTTTTATTAAATGTATAATTCATTATTGTTTTCAATGTTTTGCTTTCTTTTCAATTTTATATTTTTCGACGAATTATGAATATAATATTATACTAAAAAAATAATTTACATTATACTCAAATTAACCGCATGACACGTATTCTTTCAAGCTCTCTAACTAATGGGTGGATTTGCACAATTTGTACATCTATACCCAAAAAGCTTATCAACATAGCGTGAAAACAACCGATAGTTCGACTTTCGGAGGCAATCATTCCAGAATCTACAAACTGTACAGGCGCTTGTTGAACAAAGCCTCATAGCAGGCGGTTGTTCAACAAATGCCTAAGATAAAGCGTTTGTTGAACAAACGCCTGGAAACCAATGAAATTATTTCCAACGGCTCTGCTTTCTTCCCTCCTTTAAATATATCACTCCTCTTTTATCTTCAACAACCAATCTTCTTCTACAAATCTAAACTTCTAAACTAAAATGAGTATTGAATTTGATGTTGATGCAGCACGAAGTAGCTTCAAAGATTTTGATTTTTAAGGTGGTACACATCCGATTGGTGGAGTGGTTACACCGCAAGTTGGAGTGCTGCGGAAGACTATGATCTTTGCTACATCTACTGCTCACTTTCCCTCGATCCTGTTCGTGGTGCCGATCAAAGTGGTAATCTTTCTGAGGCAAAAGCAATAATGTGTACAACAGGAAGAACATGGATCAAAATAGAAGCTTAGCTTTGATCAAAGGTCGTTAATGTAAAATAAATCGTCAAACCTAATGTTTTGATTCTCGGACATTCAAGCTGAAGCAGAGTTACCTGAGCATTTTCGGAAATGATACCCATATGGTAATATTTAATTAATATTGATTATTATACTGTTTGTCATAGATCAATACATGAAGTATCATATTATTGTTGCAGATACTTGCCACAAACAAGTTATTCGAACAAATATATAAACTAGATAGTAAACAAGTACCTCATTTCTATCATTTCATGCATGTGTATGACCTCCTGATTAATCACGTGAAATGAAAATCATCAACTCAAAAAACTGTCTAGGATATCCAAACAAGCAGTAGTCATTAGAAAGCAACAAGAGTGGAAAAAAGTTCAACTCCTAGAGAATCGCAAGACAGTTTTGGTCTAGGATCATAAAAAGACTTAATAACCCCTACTGATGACCGATATATTAGGCCAGAAAGAGTCAAGCCAGCCAAAAAAAAAGCAAGCTGCTGTAGGAAATCAAGCAGAAATCATAAAACTTCTGAAGGAGTCTAACGAAAGGTGTGATCATGCAATGGAGAGCAGAGCCAGTCAACACCAGGAAAGGATTTCTAAACTCGATCAATTTATAGATGTAAAGCGACAAAGAGAGGAAGATGCAATAATGTTAATGGATACATTGCACATGGATGAATTACAACGAGAATATACAAAGTCGACGAGGAGAGAAATAATGAGGCGAAGAAGAGAAGGTCTTTAGTTTTAGTTGACTATGTAGCACATCTATATTGTTAATTTTTAGCAAATATCTTTTATAATTAATGTAAGCATTTTGTTTAGTTGGCGTTATCGTTGAGAAATCATTTGTTGCATGTTACTATGAGTTAATAATTAAAAATCCAATAAGTTTATAAATTAAGTCATTACGGTTTAAAAATGATTCTACAACGACTTTCTGAAAAATTAGTTTTGACATAACTCGAAATCTACATTTTGAATCTCGGTTTTTCTCTTTCATTTGAAAACTAGATCCGAATAATTCTTGTTTCAAAGAATTACAACTTAAACTAAATCATGTACACTCAATTAAAGTTCAAATCGTAAAACTACGAACAACCGCGATGTTGCGAGCTCGTTTTTAATTCATTTATATTAGTACGAACAAAATTCGATTAATTAATAAATTCCTTTAATGATGAGTTGATCAATCGGGCCATCCTATGTCGTTAACGATATATATGGAGTTAAACAATCTGGTCATCCTCTGTTTAGTTTGAAATTCGGGATACAACGAGGCGAATAAGAGAAGAAGGTTTTTAGTTTTAGTTGACTATGTAGCACATCTGTATTGTTAAATTTCCATTAAGTGCCTTTTATTATTAATATAAGCATTTTGTTTAGTTAGTGTTGTTGTTGATAAATCAGTTATTACATGTTACTACGATTTAACAATTAGAAATCCATTAAGCTTATAAATTAAGTCATTATGGTTTAAAAACGATTCTACAACGACTTTCTGAAAAATTTAATTTTGACATAACTCGAAATCTACAATTTGATATCTCAGTTTTCCTCTTTCATTTGAAAACTAGATCTGAACGATTCTTGTTTCAAAGAATTACAACTTAAATTGAATCTCGTACACTAAGTTGAAGTTCAAATCGTAAAACTACGAACTTGTTTCAAAGATTCATCTGTTGTTGCGCTTCCATAAGCTCGTTATGCGCTCCTTATGCCACACGAGGGACATGCATGGTCGTACCCTAACGACGCAGTCTAGGAAAGTATACATAAGATGTGCTTATAGCCTTAGGGATAAGTGTAGGGTGCATGTTAGTCGTGCACTCAATACCCAAAGGGAAGAATGTACCAGAAACCATATAGCTGTCTGGAGCGCTGTACCGTGTATGTATCCAACGCTACGTACAAATAACCCAAAATAGTTGTACCCCAATCATATATATGCAACTAATCAACGTCTACTAGGCCAACCAAAAAACAAATTCTACCAGTCGCCTTGTTGTTGCTAAAAAACGTGGATCCAAAAAGGTATAATAAAAAGGCCTTGATCACCTGAGTATGCATATCATCAGTGGCCTGATGATCTACTATATACTGCTGCAGAGTAGGGAGGGTAACAACGCCTCCTATAACCGAATCCAGGTTTAAACCCGGTAAATGATCAGTAAAACTCCCAACCTCCTCAAAGGATGCATCAAAGGGAACAGGGACACGGTGAGGACGACCTACCTGTATGTTGGTAAGCATGTAAAAATCTAAAGGAGCCAGCCCTAACTTGAAATCAGGAAAATGAAAGATGTGTGTACTAGGCCACCGTCGCTCACTAAAAGCCTCTACTAGGCATTGGTCTATATGCGCAAACCTAGGTAAATCTAAGAAGTCTTCGAATGGAGTCGCACGAAGCCTAACCAAAATCGAATCTGGTAAATGATCATAATAATTTGCCATACAACATAAATAACTATCTCGCATGACAACATGTCAAACCTAAACATATGATTATTTATTGTAAATATAAACTAATAATTAACCTTCATGTACATTAAAACGATTGTCCATCTATGTAATAATAAATAAAACGTATACCTAAGGGTCGCAATAGCCACAGTCAATCGACATGAAATAGTCGAAGGCAAGTCGTGCAAGACCCGAAGACTGATAGCAGTAACGGTAGCATCATGCGCGACATGAGCTGGTCCGATATTGTCGCCTGTCGAATATTTGACGATGTGTCTACCGGTTTTCACCGGACGTACTAGCGACATATCGAGGTAATAGTTAATAAAAAAATTAAAAGGAATTTTTTTTTCGTATAAAATTAAAAACATGGCCGGAAGCGCCTCATATAGGCGTAAAGCCCAGGCGTTTGTTCAACACATGCATGTGCATCAGGTGTTTGTTGAACAAGCTCCCACTCTTTTATAAATTCGGGTGTTTGTTCAATAAACGCTCGATATTTTTAAATATTTGTGGCGTTGTTGAACAAACGCTTGATTCTCAAGCATTTCTTGAATGAACGCATGTCCTCAAAACAGTTGGGGAATCCCCAATTCCAACAACTAGGGGTGTGAAAAATCGAAAATCCGCACCCAGAACTGTTGGAATTGCTTTTACTATATGATTTTTGTGACGTGTTAAATAACACATGCAATAGCAAATTATGTGCATATATACCCATTAACACGATCTAACCCTAAACATTACACATATACAATAACACGTATACTAATTATACTTAATTTACAAATTTATACGCTAATAATAGAAGTAAGCGTTGCTTCTTGATATTGGTGATTGACGACATTGTTGATTGTCGAAAATACGTCGGAATGGGTGGGGACAGAGATTGTGGGTAGAAGGTTAGGGATTTTGATTTTAAATTGGAAAAGAAGATAAAATGAACAACTCGCAATTCGTGGCCTATATAATTCACCAATGCTAGAGGGCCCGGTTTTAGAGGCCAGAATTATGTGCAAAAAGATCTGAATGGTGGTAGATAAGTTTAATTTTAATTAAACTTTGAAAATAGACGACTGCCCATGAATTACGGTGAAAACCGCACTTCCCTGACATTTATGTTTCTGGCCTCCTAGCATCTCTCTATGTAATTAGTGATATTAGAACGCTTTCTACTTGTCATTGATGGCGTCGTTTAGTATCGACTTCTGATAATCGATGGAAGCCGTAAGAAATTAAATAATGGATCGTCAATGATCGTTGGAATGGTCATCCGTAATAATTGTAATGAATGCAAAAGGTATATTTGATTTACAAGCAAGAGTCGATAATTTGATTTTTCCTTGAATATGGAATTTATATTGTGTAAAAAATAGGATCGAAGATAAGCTTTGAAAAGAAATTAGATAGAGGGACACCAACTTGAAATTTTAGGCTGAAGGACAAACTTTGAAGAAGAAAAAAATTATGTTGAAGAACAGTGTTAAATAACTGGCATTTTATACTCTAAGGTGTAGCATGTCACTGCTTCGCCTAGCATTCGACATTTATATTGCCTCCCACAATCACGTTTTCCCGTTTTAGTCTACTTTCATTTCGCTAGCTGTTACTATGATAATCGCTTTTGCTTTTGTTTCCTCTGGCTACCAAGTTGTTTTAATCTGTAAGGTTGTCTCTTGCCTGCTCATAGCTTCATCAGTAGTTCTAAAGGTTGATATATTCGAAAGTCTCCGAATCTATGCTTATTTTCAACTCCCTGAAGCATTTCGCCATTTGCTACACCATTTCTTGTAAAACTAAATATAACGCTAGTTACGACTAGCATTTTTTGTGTAGTGCAAATATTGAACATAGTGTTAGTTATATTTAGCATTTTTCTTCAGTTTTTTTTCAATATTTGTTCTTCAGCTTCAAAATAGAACCTTGTTTCCTTCATACTTCATCTATATTATGTTAGATTAGATTTCTATTATGCGCAAATATGTTAAAATATACATTGCTATTATATTAGGGTATAAACAATAAATGGTATTTACAATTTAATGAAGGGCTAAATTGTAAGTTTAAAATAACTGATTTTTTATCATTTAATAAAAAGTGGTTCGGTCCCCGAGAAATAGCCGCTCTTTTTATTTCTTTCTTCCCCATCAGTGAGAAACTATTCAGAAAAGAGGAGATAATGTATTCTTGGAAGATCTAACCCTAATTTAACCAACTCTATGGATTCTTTACGGTTCCACTAATCTCTGTTTGTTTATGGTTTTGATTTCGCTTGAATTGATTAGGGTTAGGGCTGAATTAAATTTCTAACAATTGGTATCAGAGCAATTCATTGTATAGTGTTGTTATGATCTTCATACCCCATGAATTTCATGAAAACAATATTTTGATTATCCTGAAACCCATGTTTAATTTCCGGTTCGTCAAGTATCTTTTACCGCAGTACACAATTTTTCTTTACTAGGTTGAAAATAATCAACTCTTTTTTAGTACAATTTCCGATATAAACCTTGGTTTCAAACTTGAAGATTGGCAAAAATTCGGCAAGATTCTGATTCATTTTTCTTCAAACCATGAAAGATGTTTCATATTGAATATTTAACTTTGCGTTTTGGAATTTAGCATTCAGACTTTACAACCCGTGGGCTAGTGCACTTTAATATTAGTGCACTGTTGCATCTCAGTACATCACATCCATTTTCGTTACCATTGTTTATTTATTTGTTTGACATGGCAACCTAGGTATGAGAATATAGATTCCGGTTCTTAATTATAAATGTTGTCAAAGAATGCCAGGAGTTCATAAAGATTAAATATATGCCGTTTCAAGTTTGGAATCAGATTGGATGCTTGAGTCAACAAAAATAATATATATTAAAAGTTTGTATCATTAGGAATCCAGGATGACTTGAATTGCATGTCTTTGTGGATATTTGGTGCATGCAAATGTGCTGCCTCTTGCTTTTTAATGGTCTTTTATTAAAAGTAAAAGCCACTTTTGCAAAGCATGATGACTTTTATCAAACATTGGTACTTTTGTTGTTGCATGGAATTAACGATGACTATCTCATCTAATTCATGCTTGTGAATACGGTATTGTTCTATCATTAATGATGCATATAAATACAATATATTTTGTCCATTATTAGTTATATTATCCAGTATTGCACAAATCTCATATGATTCATGCCTGAGAATAACTGGATTATTGTCCAGTAAAACTCTTCACAGTAATGACTTGATTAATAATAATAAAAAATTAAGTTATTAATTGCTAATGATAGTATGCAGTATAAAGCCACAAATTTAAATACATAAAATTATGATCCTATAAGGTAATTGTTGATTAAATACAGTATGTGACGTTTTGAAGATTAGAAATTTTGTATTTGAATTTGTATAAATTCAAATTCAGTTTCCATGCAAATTTGATAGTGTAATGGATTAATTGAAACAAAATATCACTAAAGTGATCACTTTTGTGGAGATTAATTTAATTTGAATATCAAAATAATTGTGGGTATGTAGTTTATGCATTCATTGACGACCCTAAAGGTGAATTAATATTTGGCCGAACTTCATGCATACTTGTAGTGATAAATTATGACAATTACAAGGTATTTTTATATGAGCAATATGATAGTCTAAAGACTGCATATTGTTTGACATAATTTATTGTTTAACGTTTGATTGCTACGACAAGAGCACGGCTTACAGTTAATATTACTGTCCAAAGACTTGATGTTAATGATGGGTTTGGTATTTTGAGGTGAGATTAACCATTATTTGATTTTATTGATTTATATGGATTCTACTGTTGCTACTTTATCTGTTAACCTTAATTCAGTACTGATCCTTAATGGTAATAACTTTAAGGACCAGAAGGAGAACATATTAATTGTTTTTGGCTGCATAGATCCTGACCTTACATTAAGGATAGATCAACCTGTTTCTCTTACAGATGATAGTACCTCCGAGGAAAGGAGGATTTTTGAGAAATGAGACCGTTCAAATTGCATGAGTCTTATGATCATCAAACATGGCATACCTGAGGCTTTTTAGGGGTGCGGTATCCGAAGAGATCACCGATGCCACAGCTTTCCTTGTTGAAATTAAGAAACGCTTTGCAAAAAGCGATAAGGCGGAAACAAGTACTCTTTTAAAGAAACTTATTTCCATGAAGTTCAAGGGCAAGAAAAACATAAGTGAATACATTATGGAAACGTCTCACCTTGCTTCGAAATTGAAGACACTAAAAGCTTGAGCTTTCAGATGACTTGCTTGTGCATTTAGTGTTTACCTCCCTTCCGCCACAATTCAGTCAGTTCAATATTAGTTATAACTGTCTGAAAGAGAGAGTGCAGAGTGACATATTTCTATAGAGCATATTGGAACAAACTTCAAGATAGCGGATCCGCTCACAAAATGTTTACCATCCAAGGTCTTTCATGAGCACACAGCTCATATGGGTGTTGTACTGTTAGAAAATATCCTGGTTTAGTGGGAGTTTGTATTATATATGCTTATATTTATCTTGAAACATTTATGTATTCGGTTTTCTGATCAGAAGTAAAGTATTCAGTTCATTCACTCTATTTACAATTTTGATTTTGACCCCACTTAAGTATAAGGAGGACCAATTGAAATATATACGTGTTTGATTTACATTACAAGTGATTTTCATACTACGTATTCATGATTGATCAATGTCATTTAACTATATATATGTATGTGCGATTGATGGGTTTAGTCATGATTAATATGCCAAAAACCATTATGATCATATATAAATATGGTTGATGGACGAGATTGTTAAAGATTACTTTTATTAAGTAGCAAAATTTTGAGCTTATAAGGTTGTACATTTATAAGGAAACATATGTTGTCCAAGTGGGAGATTGTTAGATTAGATTTCTATTATGGGCAAATATGTTAAAATGTACATTGCTATTATATTAGGGTATAAACAATAAATGGTATTTACAATTTAATGAGAGGCTAAATTGTAAGTATAAAATAACTGATTTTTTATCAGTTAATATAAAGTGGTTTGGTCCCCGAGAAACAATACACTTTTTTTTTTCTTCTCCATCAATGAGAAACTATTCAGATAAGAGGAGATACTGTACTTTTGGAAGTTCTATCCCTTATTTAATCAATTCTATAGATTCTTGTACGCCTCCGCTAATTTCTGTTTATTTATGATTTTGATTTCTCTTGAATTGATTAGGGTTAGGCTGAATTAAATTTCTAACATATTAAGCATTGTATTCTTGTTTTGTTTATTCAAATTGATCCTATGATCAGCATTTCCCATTGAAAAAATTGAAATAACATTCGCCAAAATTAAGAGATCAATTTTCAACTTATCAGTATGGCTTTGGATAACAATAACAAGTAACCTCTGATGAAGTGCTGGTACAATTCTGACCTTTAATTGTCGGCTTTGCCTTTAACATTATACAAATCTCCATTTCAACTTTCTTTTTCATAAATACATATCTTGTATAATATTTTTGCTCCTTTCTTATAGGAATGCTTTTATGTAATCCGGAATGCTGTGGTCATTAATACTGCATTTATTTATGTCTCAAATCGGTTAAACTGAATGTGAAGAGCTCTGACAGGGTATGTGTAAAACCAATAACTCTATGCTTAAGACATCAGAATCGAATAATTATCAAATGTACGTTAAAAACACATATAGCATATGTATAAACAGGTACATAATACATAACATACATGAGATCGGCTGCAGAGAGGAAAGATAGCAAGTCTTAACCAAAAAAGCTAGGATCATAACCATTGCTGGAAGTAGCTAAAATATAGTAAGCAACAATGTGACCGATGGAGCCCCAAGCGAGCACGTCGACGAGGTTGAAGCCGACTGGGTCGTTGGACTTCAGCAGGCCAGCGTACTCCTTGGCCCGTTTATCCCCCGCCTCGAAATGCGTCTTCCCGTTCTGCTCCGGCACCTGCTTGGCCAGGTTTTCCCTTTGAAAGTTGAAGAACACGAAGCGGCCTAGGAACAAGGATAGACCGGTGCTTAGGCTAATCACTAGGGGAGGACTTAGCACTGCTCTGATGGACCCGGGTTTGGATGTGCTTCTTGTGGGTTTCAGTGAAACGGATGCGGGTTTGACAGTGGGCATGCGGCGGAGGCCTACGAAGGATGGGGTGGTGTTCTTTTGCAGGCTGGAGCTTGTGAACAGCGTAGACGATGCCATTGTTGCTTTGGATCTCTTCTTCTTTGTTTGATGATTTTAATGGTGGCACGATGCGTGTGTCAGTTGTGTGCAGTTTTGGGTATATAGTTTGGAGAGGAGACAGATTGATGTGGAGGAGAATGAAGGATCGGATTACAGGGATATATTTGAATGTTGCTCATTGGTGGGTATGTGGATAAAAGATTTCGGCCATGTATATGGTACCATCTTGTTCTTGATATATTTGAGTATTTAACCGAGTTCGGTACCATGTACCGTTGGAGATATTATTGCTTTTGTGTACCGCTAAGCTCATCCTTTCGTAGTATACTCTTTCTAGTATCAATTTTTTTCAAAAACAACCGAATACGTTATTTTTGTTTATTTTTGTATGTCGAACAACAGTTAATCAATACTGTTTTCCGCGACGATCAACCACCGATCAACAGTAGTTCGATGGTTAATGACCGTGTAAAACGGCGTTAGTGGTTGTTTGACGTGCAAAATGATTTTGTACGGTACTTGATTGCCGTATGAATTACGTATGGTACTAGGAAGTGCATAAAATTTACTGTGCTTGTTATTTTTATTCGTAATATTAGAAAAAGAAAAACGGTGTGCCCTTAGCACCATACTTGTTTGTTTGTTGCAAACTCTCGGTTTTATAAAATTCAGAGGTTTGCAGCGTATACTAAAACCAAAAGGGTTCTGCGTATTTATTTTATTTTTCTATTTCTTTTATAAAAAATCAGCTAAACACACTTATTGTAACAACCCGCATTCTACGCATCGGAGGATCATAAAATATTTATTTCTTTCCCATATGAAATCGTATGGTCATGTAACTTTGGGAAACAACCACTAGAGTCATTTCTCATGTTCATGATTTTTGTCGATTTTTAAATGACCGTTTTGCCCCTAGCTGATCTTGTTTCAGCCATCACTTTTGATTGGAAAGGAATTTTAATCTGAA
Source organism: Allium sativum (assembly GCA_030737875.1). Taxonomy (NCBI): domain Eukaryota; kingdom Viridiplantae; phylum Streptophyta; class Magnoliopsida; order Asparagales; family Amaryllidaceae; genus Allium; species Allium sativum. The sequence goes on along the minus strand of CM060919.1, from coordinate 514,153,036 downwards.
ACCACTTCCATTAGATTCGTTTGATGGTTTACCTTTCCGTAGAGTGGTCATATGTGAAAAACGGACTTACCGTTTGGGAGATATGGCTGAAATAAGGTTTGGAAGGTGAAAAACTGCTTAATCGGGTCAAATAGGGTGATTAGTGAATAGGCCCATAACCCATTTCGGAATTAGGGTTATGAGGAGGCTGAAAAGGGTTAGAGATTCATTCCATTTCAGTTTTCTAGCCTCCACTTACCTCTTAGAAACCCTAAAAATGGCCTTCAACTTCTAAATCACCTTCTAATCAAGGATTAAGCTTAGCAACATCAAATCAAGGGAGATTTTCACCAAATCAAGATTAGATCTGTAGTTTAGCATTGGGATTCGCACCAAATCAGAGGTTTATTTCAGATCTAAGTTTTATTTGTGGCTAAGGTGAGTGAGTTGCATAGTTCCTCACTAATCATGACTAATTAAGGGTAATTAGTGTCAATTAGCGAATTTGAACATGATAAAATTCTGGAAAAATATTTATAAATTCGAAATGATGTTTTAGACCTCTGATATGAATTTGCGTTAATTTGGTTAAGTTTTGCTAATCACATCATTAGTTTCACCTAAACATGCTTAAGGGGAAATATGGGGTTTTGGCTATGTTTAATCCATTTTAACCTATCATATTGATGTTTTAGTATTTGAGGTCACTTCTACTTGTTGCTATGACTGTATGGTATGTTTTGTGATTGATTAGAATAGGTAGAATGGTTGAAAACGCCGTCGAGTAGCGTAAATTGCTTGCTGGAAAAAGTGCAGAAAGACATCCGAACCGGATCGGATCGGTTAGGAGGATCCGACCCGAACCATTCATGGGTACTTGCTACAATCCGAACTAAACACCCCGATCTGATAGGGAAAGGAGCTCGAACCCGAACCGCGCCACATACTGGAGCACCCGATCCGCCCTTGAATGGTGAGCACGATCCGTTGTACTCGACCTGGAGAAGTGATTTCCGATCTGAGCCGCTCGGAGGACCCCGACCCGAACCGGTGATGGCGACTGGACGTAGAGACCCGACCCGATCCACTGGGGTGATGACGATCTGAACCGATCCTGTGATGACCAATAACCTGAGATGCAAAGATAGTCCAAATGGAAGTTAGAGCTCAGGATCCAGTTGGGAACCAATGAGTTCACTTCATGGTTGGACTTTGCTGCGGGACGTGTGCTAAGGAGTTGTCGACGTTCATAACTTCGATTCACCACTGAAAATGGATGATGGGCTACTTATCAGTGCAGTAGAGTCACTATGACTCGAGGCGCAAGGTGATGGTAGCAAGACTACGTTATCAGTGCAGTAGAGTCATTATGACTCGAGGGGCAAAGTGATGCGTAGTAAGACTATGAGCCAGTGCAATGAGGTCATTTTGAATCCATGGGGCAGAGTGGACATAGTAAAGGATTAGTGAGGCTATGAGCCAGTGCAGTGGGGTCATTGCGACTCCATGGGGCATAGTGGACATAGCGAAGGATTAGTGGCTATGTATCAGTGCAGTGAAGCCATTTATGACTTCATGGGGCAAAGTGATCATAGCAAGGTATGTAGGGTGATCGAAGTGGTGAATATCGTATGCTTTATGCACTGAGTGAGAGATGTGAGGATGGTTGCTATGCTTGATTGTTTGCCATCACTATGACATGCACACCCCCACCCCCGTTATCTTTACACTATTTGAAATGGCACCTTAGAGTGTTGTACAGTATGTAGTGCTAACTCTTTAGTTGCAGGTCCAGGTTCAGGTATGTTTTAGTCTACCTGTTATTGTTCTGTTTAGATGCTTATCGCTTATACCAGGCTTTATGTCTGACCCAGAGTTTTATGTCTCTTCTTATTACTCTGGGTGCTCACACGAGCAGACTAGAGACAGGTTAGCTGGTGATGCGCGAGTAGCTAATTTGGAGGCGAGCAGGAGGCTTCCACGTATGATATATAGATATTCTCCCGGTGTCGTCGGTGGTCGTTACTTGGGCATTAGTAGTGTACCTCCTTTATCTTGCTTTTGTTTTTGAGACAGTTTGAAAAGTTGTAATAATGTTAGGTTTGGATCATAAGTTGTACTTGGATTTTCCGCTGTTATGTTAGTTTGTTTTCAGCTTATGCACTGTCTCACCTGTTTTATGTCAGGTATGTTGTTATTATATTTTATTCCATGCGCTGTGAGACATTTTACAGGTTCCTTGTTAGTTCATTTCCTTCTTTCTTTTTTCTTTCCTTTCCTTCTAACAACCGTCCCGTGCTAACTAGACATGTGTACAACGCACTTTTGGAGTAAATGTCGGTTGGTGCGGGGCGGGCCGTCACATTTGGTATCAGAGCTCTAGGTTGCGTAGTTAACATAAGGAAAGACACTAGGGAGAGATAGTACGTATATGAGTGCGCGTATTTGTGATTACTTTGGTTTTCAAAAGATATATATATATTATTAGTAGTATAAGAATGAAGTCGTACTGCACTAGCTCCACTATGGGGTCGTTAATCGTTTCCTCTTTACAGATTGAACGGTGAGCCGATATGCTAGAGGTGCTGGTAGAGGGACCAATAATGGGAATGCTCCTGACATGAGGACGATGTTCACTAACTTCATGAGGGATATGCTTAGGGATGTTCAAGGGGCAGTTCCCAATCCCGGAAACGGTGGTGGTCCAGTAGTGCAGGCGCCTAGGGTCGATTTCGCCAAGTTGTGCAAGGATTACACTAACCTTGGTAGGAAGCCGTTCCACGGAACGAAGTCGGCCACATATATTCAGGATTGGTTGGATAACTGTGATCGTATCTTGGACGACTTGGGTATCGAGGATGCGATGAAGAGAAGGCTAGCGTCTCGTCAGCTGCAAGGGCGAGCGATGAATTGGTGGAATGCCATTAGAACAGCTACTCCAGAAGATCAGGTTACTTGGGATCAGTTCAAGGCTCGCTTTAGCAAGAAGTTCATTCCAGCTGCCCAGAAGTCAGTGTTGTTTAAGAGATTCTTGGAACTCAAGCAGAACGGTAGGGCAGTCTCTGACTATATTGCTGAGTTCGACACTTTGTCGAAGTATGGACTATCTCTTATCGATACTCCTGAGAAGAAGAATAGAAGTTCATTACTGGGTTGGATGGATACTTGGGGGAAAGGCTTATCAACCACATCGATGAGACTTTTGAATCGATTGTGGGGAAAACTTTGAGATCAGAGAGTCTTTACCCTAAACCAAAGACTGAGGCTGCATCTGCAGAAGGGCTGAAGCCGCAAGCAGGCGGTGGAGGCAAGAATAACTCTCAGAATAAGAGAAAACAGAACCAATCTAAGGATGGCCAGAAAAAGAACAAGAAGGATGTTGAGTGCTTCAGCTGTGGTAATAAGGGCCATTATGCTAAAGAATGTCGAGCCAAGCCAGCGGATAGGAAGTGCTACAACTGTGGCTAAGTGGGACATCATAAGGATAAGTGTCCGCAACCTCTTAAGGAGAAGCAGATTGTGAAAGCATATGCTATTGATGTTGTTCCTTCTTCGTCGAATGCCCCAACTGCGGAGGAGAAAGGAAAGAATGTCGTTATTCAAGGTATGCTTTCTATTTATGATATACCAGTTCGAGTTTTGTTTGATACTAGGGCTTCCCGTTCCTTCATATCTAGTGACCTGGTAGATAGGTTGGGACTGGAACCCGAGATAGTCGATAGACCGTTGGTTGTGACGAACCCGATTGGTGGTTCAACTAACCTTAGTATGATTTGCCGAAATTTGGTCTTATCGAGTCATGGATGTATGTTTGTTTGTGATTGCTTTGTTTTGGGCTTTACTGGGTATGGCATTATATTGGGGGTCGATTGGCTCCAGAGATACGGTGTGGTGGTAGACTGTGAGGGCTTTTTGGTGACAGTTAGGGTGGATGATGGGCGGAGGGTAGTGTTTGGTAGTCTACCTAGTGATGGGGTAATGGCTAGTTCTATAAATTCCCTCGACATCCCGCATGATGAGTTGTCAGATGTGCCCGTGGTTGGCCAGTATCCGGACGTCTTCGAGGAGGTGACCGGGCTTCCACCACACCGAGAGATTGAGTTCCGTATTGATTTAGTGAAAGATGCCAGACCTATAGTGATGTCACTTCGTCGTATGGCACCAAGGGAGTAGCGAGAGCTCGGGGTGCAAGTCAACAATCTTTTGAAGAAGGGATTTATTAGAAGAAGTGTCTCCGAATGGGGAGCACCAGTTGTGTTTGCCACTAAGGCAGATGGTTCCCTTCGGTTGTGTGTGGACTATCGTGAGTTGAATAAGGTGACGAGGAAGAATAAGTATCCTCTACCACGGATAGATGATTTTTTTGATCAACTAGAAGGAGCAAGAGTGTTCTCCCAGTTGGACCTCGCGACAGGATTTCATCAGCTCCGATTAGCGGATGAGAGTGTTCCGAAAATGGCATTTAGGACGCCGTCTGGATTCTATGAGTGGTTGGTCATGCCATTTGGGTTGACCAATGCACCAGCCTACTTTGTGGATCTTATGAATCGAGTATTCAGAGATTAGTTGAATAAGTTTGTTCTTGTGTTCGTAGACGATATCCTTGTTTACTCGAGGACAGAGGAGGAACACAAGAGACACTTGAGGATAGTGATGGAGGTGTTAAGGAAACACCGATTGAAAGCGAAATTCTCTAAGTGTCACTTCTGGAGGAGAGAAGTGAGATTCTTGGGCCATGTTGTTTTAGAGAATGGTATTGCTGTGGACCCTGCGAAGGTGGCTACGGTACAGGATTGGCCTACGCCCAAGAATGCAACAGATGTAAGAAGTTTCTTGGGGTTAGCTGGATATTATCGTAAGTTTATCCAGGACTTCTCCAAGATAGCAGCACCGTTGACTCAGTTGACTAAGAAGAATCAGGCCTTCGTCTGGGACGGAGTGTGTGAGAATGCATTCATGAGTCTAAAGGAAAGGTTGACGCGTGCGCTAGTGCTAGTCTTTTCTAAAGAGAGTGAAGAAATGATGGTATACACTGATGCTTGTGGTACCGGACTAGGTGCTGTGTTGATGCAAGGAGGTAGGGTTGTAGCTTATGCTAGTCGGTAGCTAAAGCCGCATGAGAAGAAGTATCCTACCCATGATTTAGAACTGGCAGCGATTGTGTTTGCATTAAAGATGTGGATACACTATCTCTTGGGAGAAAGATTTGAGTTGTTTACCGATCATAAATCGTTAAAGTATCTCTTCTCCCAGAAGGATCTAAATATCCGTCAGCAGAGATGGTTAGAGTTCTTGGCTTCGTATGATTTTGATATTGCATACACACCTGGGAAAGGTAATGCGGTAGTCGATGCCTTAAGTAGGAGACATGCCAGTTTGGGGGCTATGTTTCTTGAATGGAAGCAACTGGAGTATATCGCAGGGTTTGATTTCAGACCAAAGTGCGAATTGTATCCAGAAATGCTAGCTACTTTGGCGATCAGACCCACTTTGATAGAGCGGATTGATTCCAGCCAGAGGGGCGATCCTAATCTATTGGAAATCATCTCCAAGTTAGAGATGAACATCGACGGTGAGGAGATGAATTTGTATGGGCTTAATCGAGATGGATGGCTTAAAAGGAATGGAAGACTAGTTGTACCCAACGTGAATGGTTTGAGAGATGAAGTGCTTAGGGAATGTCATCACTCAAAACTGACTATACATCCCGGTGGTAATAAGATGTATCGAGACATGAAGCATACTTACTACTGGGAAGGGATGAAAAGAGACGTTGGGAAGTTTATATCCAAATGCATGAATTGCCAGCTAGTTAAAGCCGAGAAAAAGAAGCCTATTGGGTTGTTGCAACCATTAGAAATTCCTGAATGGAAATGGGAGCAAGTCTCGATGGATTTCATCGATGGTTTACTAAGGACTAGATCGAGACATGTTAGCATTTAGGTAATTGTGGATCGATTGACTAAGAGTGCAAGATTTATACCAGGCAAATCGGCCAGAACGGCAACTAAGTTAGCAGAATTGTATATGAAGTGGGTAGTGAGATTTCATGGAGTACCTAAAGGCATTGTGAGTGACCGAGACCCGTTGTTTACTAGTGGGTTTTGGAAGAGCTTACAAGAGGCTCTAGGGTCTGAATTACGTCTCAGTACCGCATATCATCCTCAGACCGATGGTCAGACGGAGAGGGTGAATCGTATATTTGAAGATCTCTCGAGAGCATGTATATTGGATTTTGGTGGATCATGGGACGACCATTTGCATCTAGTAGAGTTTGCATATAATGATAGCTACCAATCCAGTATCGGTATGGCTCCATATCAAGCTTTGTACGGAAGACCGTGCACCTCACCATCATGTTGGATAGAGACTGGTGAGAAGTTTATGCTTGGACCAGATGTGGTGAGGGAAACTTCAGATAAGATTAAGATTATTCAACAACGAATGAAAGCTGCCCAAGATAGGCAAAAGAGTTATGCTGATAAGAGGAGAAAAGACTTAAAGTTCTCCGTTGGTGACTTGGTGTTTGTCAAGATTTCTCCGTTGAAGAGCGTGATACGATTTGGCAGGAGAGGCAAGTTGGCACCAAGATTTGTTGGCTCATTCCCAGTTCTCGAACAAGTTGGGAATTTGGCGTATATAGTTGACTTACCAGAGAAGATGGCGGGAGTTCACAACGTATTTCATGTTTCCCAGTTAAGGAAGTTCGTACATGACCCAGATTTGACTATTTCACCTGATCAATTAGAGGACTTCGAAGTAGAACCCGAGGCGGTTGGAAACCGCAAGCCGATTCGTATTGTCGAGCACGATACGAAGAAACTTCGAAGGAAGGCGGTGAAGCTAGTGAAGGATCAATGGGGCAAGAACGAGAATGATTGTACTTGGGAGACAGAGGAGAGCATTAGAAAGACATATCCAGAACTCTTTGCCTGGTAAGATTTACTTTGCAATTTAGTTATTCCGCATGCTAGGATAAACTTGTTTTGCTTGTTTTGTATGTTTGATTGTTGTTTTATGGTTGATAGGCATGCAGGACCCTTGTGTGTGTGTTTTGGTTAGAAAATTTCGGGGGCGAAATTTCTTAAGGGGGGGAGAATGTAACAACCCGCATTCTACGCATCGGAGGATCGTAGAATATTTATTTCTTTCCCATATGAAGTCGTATGGTCATGTAACTTTGGGAAACAACCATTAGAGTCATTTCCCATGTTCATGATTTTTGTCGATTTTTAAATGACCGTTTTGCCCCTAGCTGATCTTGTTTCGGCCATAACTTTTGATTGGAAAGGAATTTTGATCTGAAACCACTTCCATTAGATTCGTTTGATGGTTTACCTTTCCGTAGAGTGGTCATATGTGAAAAACGGACTTAACGTTTGGGAGATATGGCTGAAATAAGGTTTGGAAGGTGAAAAACTGCTTAACCGGGCCAAATAGGGTGATTAGTGAATGGGCCCATAACCCATTTCGGGATTAGAGTTATGAGGATGCTGAAAAGGGTTAGAGATTCATTCCATTTCAGTTTTCTAGCATCCACTTACCTCTTAGAAACACTAAAAATGACCTCCAACCTCTAAATCACCTCCAAATCACCTTCTAATCAAGGATTAAGCTTAGCAACATCAAATCAAGGGAGATCTTCACCAAATCAAGATTAGAGCTGCTGTTTAGCATTGGGATTCGCACCAAATCAGAGATTTATTTCAGATCTAAGTTTTATTTGTGGCTAAGGTGAGTGATTTGCATAGTTCCTCACTAATCATGACTAATTAAGGGTAATTAGTGTCAATTAGCGAATTTAAACATGATAAAATTCTGGAAAAATATTTATAAAATTCGAAATGATGTTTTAAACCTATGATATGAATTTGGGTTAATTTGGTTAAGTTTTGCTAATCACATCATTAGTTTCACCTAAACATGCTTAAGGAGAAATATGGGGTTTTGGCTATGTTTGATCCATTTTAACCTATCATATTGATGTTTTGCTGTTTGAGGTCACTTCTACTTGTTGCTATGACTGTATGGTATGTTTTGTGATTGATTAGAATAGGTAGAATGGTTGAAAACGTCGTCGAGTGGCGTAAATTGTTTGCTGGAAAAAGTGCAGGAAGACATCCGAACCGGATCGGATCGGTTAGCAGGATCCGACCTGAACCGTTCGTGGGTACTTGCCACGATCCGAACTAAACACCCCGATCCGATGGGAAAAGGAGCTCGACCCCGAACCGCGCCACATACTAGAGCACCTGATCCGCCCTTGAATGGTGAGCACGGTCCGTTGTACTCGACATGGAGAAGTGCTTTCCGATCCGAGCCGCTCGGAGGACCCCGACCCGAACCGGTGATGGCGACCGGACGTAGAGACCCGACCCGATCCGCTGGGGTGATGACGATCCGAACCGATCCGGTGATGACCAATAACCCGAGATGCAAAGGTAGTCCAAATGGAAGTTAGAGCTCAGGATCCAGTTGGGAACCAATGAGTTCACTTCATGGTTGGACTTTGCTGCGAGACGTGTGCTAAGGATTTGTCGACGTTCATAACTTCGATTCACCACTGAAAATGGATGATGGGCTACTTATCAGTTCAGTTGAGTCACTGTGACTCGAGGGGCAAGGTGATGGTAGCAAGACTACGTTATCAGTGCAGTAGAGTCATTATGACTCGAGGGGCAAAGTGATGCGTAGTAAGACTATGAGCCAGTGCAATGAGGTCATTGTGACTCCATGGGGCAGAGTGGACATAGTAAAGGATTAGTGAGGCTATGAGCCAGTGCAGTGGGGTCATTGCGACTCCATGGGACAAAATGGACATAGCGAAGGATTAGTGGCTATGTATCAGTGCAGTGAAGCAATTTATGACTTCATAGGGCAAAGTGATCATAGCAAGGTATGTAGGGTGATCGAAGTGGTGAATATCGTATGCTTTATGCACTGAGTGAGATATGTGAGGATGGTTGTTATGCTTGATTGTTTGCCATCACCATGACATGCACACCCCCACCCCCGTTATCTTTACACTATTTGAAATTGCACTTTAGAGTGTTGTACAGTATGTAGTGCTAACTCTTTGGTTGCAGGTTCAGGTATGTTTTAGTCTACCTATTATTGTTCTGTTTAGATGCTTATCGCTCATACCAGGCTTTATGTCTGACCCAGAGTTTTATGTCTCTTCTTATTACTTTGGGTGCTCACACGAGCAGACTAGAGACAGGTTAGCTGGTGATGCGCGAGTAGCTGATTCGGAGGCGAGTAGGAGGCTTCCACGTATGATATATATATATATATTCTCCCTGTGTCGTCGATGGTCGCTACTTGGGCATTAGTAGTGTACCTCATTTATCTTGCTTTTGTTTTTGAGACAGTTTGAAAAGTTGTAATAATGTTAGCTTTGGATCATAAGCTGTACTTGGATTTTCCGCTGCTATGTTAGTTTGTTTTCAGCTTATGCACTGTCTCACCTGTTTTATGTCAAGTATGTTGTTATTATATTTTGTTCCATGCGCTGCGAGACATTTTACAGGTTCTTTGTTAGTTCATTTCCTTCTTTCTTTTTTTTTCTTTTCTTCTGACAATCCGTTCCGTGCTAACTGGACATGTGCACAGCGCACTTTTGGAGTAAATGTCGGTTGGTGCGGGGCGGGCCGTCACACTTATCGATATCATCATCATGGCTTGCACTTACTATTTGGCAAACATATTGGAATTTTGATGGGAATACTACAATAATATCATATTATGTGAGTAGCATTTTCAAAGTATTTTGCTAGCATATTTTGCTATGGGTGTATTTGGCGCAAACAAAGCGGAGAATTTGAGCGGAGTATTATAGCGGAGAACTGAAATTAGTGGAGAATGCGTTTGACGCTTTAAGCGGAGCATTTTTATTTTTCTTTCTTAAATTTTAACTGATTTATGTTTCAAACAGAACATTATCATTACAATAAAATAATACAGCAAACCAAACAAAACATAAATATGTAGAAGTACAACAAAAACTGAAAATAGTAGAAATCCTATACGTTACTTGGTCCATGCTTGATCAGATAGTACTTGCAGTCAGCAGAAAGTTGACTGCGCTTTGTCTCAAGCGTCATCCATGGTATTGCATCGTCATCGTTTAAGAGGTTGAATATATCTGCCTTGATGGGATCTGTAACTATGTGCAAAGCTTCGCTGAAATTAAAATCCACTCCTTCACTCAAACGTTTAACCCGTGTTATCATATCAGCGTGACTTAAAGAATTCTCTGTTGACCGTACACTGTTTGTTTTTGTAGTGTTTGGGCTCGGACTTTCCGTACTAATAGACTTTTGCACTTTAGCAAACTTATTATCGATGTCACCACGACGTTTTCTGAAACTTCCCTTTTTACCGGAAGATGAACCAACATGTCGAGTTCGCTGCATGGGACTTTCTTCCTGAACGTTCGGCTGCGTGGGCTATTCAGGAACCCAAGAATGATTTGTCGGTGAATTCAAATTTGGAATAGTATTTTGTCCTTGTTCTTCTATGTCATTGACATGACTGTGGAATCCATCAAATGTCCATGGATTTGCTTTCTCTTCTTGATTAACAGCAGGCATAACAGCAGGTGTATATGCTGGTGTATACGCAGTATGTCCAGTTGTATGTGTTCCTTGAAACAGTTGCTACTGTAGCTCCAAATGCTCAAGCGGTGTCTTTCTAAATTTCAGAATACATGGTCCAAATTCATGTTATAAAAACATTAACTGCTAATGGGTTTATTAAAGAAAAACCAGAAGTTTACAAAAAAATACCTTTAAACGATCATCCCATCATTCATCCGAGCCCGAAATAGTATGACGATTAGGACCCCAACCAGCTCCAATTTTGTTATTCAAGCTTTCCTATTTAACCCATTCTCTTCGAAGACAATCATGTTTGTGATGAACTTTGTTTTCGTCGACCAGTTCTAGAAATTTATCTGCTCTTGATACGCTGATTTCGACCGTTGCTGAATTAAATCTTTCCGCTATGGATTTGTAACCCCTTTCTTGTTATTACCACATTTACCATACGCAACAACGGCGCACTTCTGCAATAGTCGGGTCGATTCACTATTCCAATGGTGTTTTGTGATCGATTAGCCATTTTCGAGTAGAGATTAGAGAAAGTTTAGAGAGATAGAAGATTGATTTGTGGTAGAAGAAGGAGGGTAAGGAAGAGTTTATTTATAGGGAAATAGGATAGGGAGAGAGGGATTTGAGCCTAACGGCTGAAAATGGAGCCGTTGGGGTCGGACGCGTCCGGTGCATCCGAGCCCAATGGCTCCATTTCCAATCGTTGGGTTGTTGGTCCAAAATGGACCGTTAGTAAACGGACGCGTCCGTTTGTTAGTTGGTCCGTTTTGGACCAAAGAACGAACTCTATATCTATAAACTGATAATCATTGCATGACAAGTAATAAATTATTACCATTAGTAACTTTGTAAATTTTAAACTTTAAATTATTGTTCCATCGTACATTTTATTCCATCACCTGATAAAAGACATACGTGGCGAAAAAAATAAAATTGTGATTAACTTCACTTAAAATGAACAGAATCTGATTTCTTCTGTGTGATGTTTAGTGCATGTAAAATAGTTTAAACTTATTCACGTTTATGTATTATCAAATCGACTTTGTCGGTTTTTCTTAATTTGACTGAGCCTTCGATAATTTCCGTATGTCTGAAGCTTTTTAACAATACTCATTTTGTCCTCCTATGGCTTATGCATTAATTTAATGTAGTTCTGAAGCCTTGCCTTGCCTTGCCTTATTTGAGCACTCCGATTTAATTGTTAATGTAGTCTATTTGATTCATTAATGCTCATTAATTGTGTGACTTAATTAACTTTATATTTGGAAGAAAAGCTAATTTTTTTCACTTTTGTTGATATGAACATGGTGTTCATTTTAAAACATCACACCTAGCATTAATAAGATAAATTGACAACAATTTATTGATTAAAATTATTTCTTAGATTGAAAATCACTTAATTAATTTAAACATATCGACAAAAACCTTATACGGTTGAAATTTGATTTAATAAGATGTATATTAATTGTCGTCTTTTTTATCATATATATAAATTATAACAAAATAACATTATTCGTTAAAATAATTATTTTGATTTGTATAATATACGTAATTTTGTTTTTTTTCTTCTAATATAAAATCATTTGTATGCAATCTGTTGTTTCTTTTTTCCTCTAATGTAAAATCATTCCTATGATTTTCTGTTTTATGCTTGGCGAGTATAATATGTAGTTTTCCAAATATCAATTAATTTACTGCATTTAATTTGTGTGATCATTCTACAATCACAATTTATTGAAAATCTCTTAATTAACAACAATTTATTGATTAAAATTATTTCTTAGATTGAAAATCAGTTAATTAATTTAAACATATTGACAAAAACCTTATACAGTTAAAATTTGATTTAATAAGATGTATATTAATTGCCGTCTTTTTTACCATATCTATTACCTATAATAGAAAGCAGAAAATCAAACATGCTGACGTGGATAGGCTCAAATCGCCTCTTTTTTTTCATTTCTGCACTCTCCGATTTTATCTTTCACTTCTTCCATAAAAGAAAAAAAAACCGTTCCCTCCTCACGTTCTTCCCCTTTCCCTCCCTACAGCGACTATCTCGGCTCTTCTATTTCCATTTTTTCCCCTTCCCCTTTCCACGAACTTACCAAATTCCTCGCTCTCACCCTTCTTCTGTCTGTTTTTTTTAACCCTCCTTAACCAGCCGCTTCCTCCTCTTTGGTCAACAACATTGGAAACCCTAATTCCACCTGGACGCCATTCAAATTCCAACTGATTTACCACAACTAACCCATCGTCACATCTATCAATTGCTTTGTCTTACCGTCCGTTATGATTACAACTCATAAATTACAGATTGAACGAAGGACAAAAATCATAAAATATAGGAGAATTGATAGTTCAATTCAGGTATATTATTATTATTACTTCTTTAGTTCTTTCTATTGCAAATTTTTTCCCTATTGATTTGTAGATCTTAATCGAAACTCTAAACCAAATCTTCTTTTCTTTTGTTACAAATTGATGTTTCTATTACCTATAATAGAAAGCATAAAATCAAACATGCTGACGTGGATAGGCTCAAATCGCCTCTTTTTTTCATTTCTGCACTCTCCGATTTTATCTTTCACTTCTTCCATAAAAGGAAAAAAACCGTTCCCTCCTCACGTTCTTCCCCTTTCCCTCCCTACAGCGACTATCTCGGCTCTTCTATTTCCCTTTTTTCCCCTTCCCCTTTCCACGAACTTACCAAATTCCTCGCTCTCACCCTTCTTCTGCCTGTTTTTTTCAACCCTCCTTAACCAGCCGCTTCCTCCTCTTTGGTCAACAACATTGGAAACCCTAATTCCACCTGGACGCCATTCAAATTCCAACTGATTTACCACAACTAACCCATCGTCACATCTATCAATTGCTTTGTCTTACCGTCCGTTATGATTACAACTCATAAATTACAGATTGAACGAAGGACAAAAATCATAAAATATAGGAGAATTGATAGTTCAATTCAGGTATATTATTATTATTACTTCTTTAGTTCTTTCTATTGCAAATTTTTTCCCTACTGATTTGTAGATCTTAATCGAAACTCTAAACCAAATCTTCTTTTCTTTTGTTACAAATTGATGTTTGCCTTCAAATTGCGATTTAACTTTTATTTTCTGATATTTTCTAATTTACGGTTTAAAACTGGTTTTGGTTTAACTTTTATTTTCTAATATTTTTTAATAATATTTCTCGACATTGGTCAATTACTTTGCTTTTTTCTATATCAAAATAGTTGAAGTACGCATACGCTAATCTTTCAACTGCTATTTTAAATTTGGATGTAGGTTTCTAAATCAGAGGCACAAAGTGCTATTAGCTAGGAAAATTCAAACGAAAGTTGAAGAGTTAATGGATATACACACTCTATGGATAAATATTGACATGCAACACAGTATAATTGATAAGGTAGTTCCAACCATTCTGGTTTGATGAAGCATATCTCTTTTAAGATTTTAAAGTACTGACAGAAAATTAATTATTCTTTGAGCGATTAGTAACAACAACCTTTGGTTTTTGTCCACCACGTGAATCATTGCCTCTTTAACCAGTTTATCATTCAAGTACGTTGAATGCACATTTTTCATATATATGATAAACATGTTTTTATGTAGGCTTTTTGGCTATAGAAATTACTATAATTGAACTGCAAGGATGATTATGTATTTCTTTGGTGTCTTCTTTATGGTTGAAATGACTGTGTACAATTATAGGTGTACCCATTAAATAGGAAACATTCAATAGTTCATAATAGTATTGTTTTTCTCAACAATCCAAGGTGCGGTTAGTATGTGTTTCTCTATTTATGCAAAATTCGCCAAAAATAATAATTAACTTTACAAGATAGACAATTGAATGACATATTTCTTGCTGTGACAGTGTTGCAAATTATTCTTCTTGCATTCTTGGATTTCCAAAATGAAGAGAAAAACAATCAAGATTAAGTTTTCAAAATTATTATTTGTAGATACTTCTCATTTTTAATTCTTTCATCTTACGTGTTACATGGGAATATTTATCTATGTAAATCGATGATAATGAAAGACAAACTTTTAGTCTTTTCTGAATGTGGTATTTGTCAATATATCATTGCTATATTTGAATTAAATTACAAGTTTGTTAAAATAACAAGCAAAATATTGTAATGCTTTGATTGACTGCTACCATGTTTTAAGCTCCTTCTTCAATCAAGTTATAAAAGAGAAACTACATTTTTAACATGATATCATCATGACTACTTTTGAACCAAAATACAACGTAGTTAAATTGATAGGTATTGAAATGCAACACAGTTTAATCAAAAAGGTAGTTCCTATAGTTCTGTTGTGGTGATGCATGTCAGTTTTAACCATTTAAATTACTGATAAAAAATTGGATTCTTTCAACGCTTAGTTACAACAACTTTTGATGTTGGTCCACCATGAGAATTATTGCCTCTTTCATCAGTTTATCATATTCCAGCATGTTTAGTGTTTATTTTTCATATATATGTTAAAGATGTTTTGTTATATTAAATCTAATTAGTAAGCTTTTTTGGCAATAGAAAAATACTATAATTGAAATGGAAGAATAATTATGTATTTCCTTTATGTCTTCTTTATGGCTAAAACAAATGTGTACAATTATAGATGTACCCACTAAGTAGGGAACATTAAATAGTATATAATAGTATTGTTTTTCTCAACAATCCAATGTATAATTAATACGCATTTCTCTATTCATACTTAATTCGCTAAAAATAATAATTAATTTTCAGCAAGGTGGACAATTGGATGACATATTTCTCGCTGTGACAATATTGTAAGTTATTCTTCTTGCAATCTTGGATTTCTAGAAAAATATTCTTTGTAAAAATTGCTCATATTTATTTCTTTTTCTTACATGTTACATGGGATTATTAATCTATATAAATTGATGATACTACAAGACTTACTTTTTTATCAATAACTGACTGTGGTCTTTGTCAATATTTCATTACTATATTTGAATTAAATTAGAAGTATGTTAAAATACCAAGCATAATATTATAATGCTTTGATTGACTGCCATAATGTTTTAAGCAACTTTTTTTATATCTTATTAGCGTTATAGAAGAGAAGCTACATTTTTTTTAATCATGATATCATCATAACTATTTTTTATTGCTTGATCGGAATTAAGTATTTTGGTTCACGGAACCGACAAAACAGGAAAAGGAAAGTGTTAAAGCTAAACCTATTTTTGCTTAAATAAACCTAAGACTAGGACATTTATTGCTACGGGTTACCAAATAAACAAAGGCTCGGTAAAGCACTGCAATACAATGTGTGGTTCTTACGAAATTTAATTTGGTCACTACATAATTTGTCACCAAATGGTTAATGACAATCTATCATTAATATTTAGTTGATATCAACCATACCACTGTAATGTTGGTACTGCTGTGAAATAGAGAATTTATATACTTTTTGGATGCCCATTAGTACATTACTGTTCTTCATCTTACTACAGTAAGGCTATAACAATACGACATATTACCATACCTCCACTACTATTAAAATAAAATAAAGATAGTGTTGGTTTATAAAAAGCATGAATCTACCGAAAGATATTTTCCATAAAATTCCATGTCAAGGACAACTCTATTAGCTTGCTTCCTTGATTATTTTGAAATATGTTTAGCTATGTTAGGAGTTAGAAGTTCTCCGCCTGTGACAGGAAGAAAGATTTTTCGTTACTTGCTATTTGAAATATGTTAGTTACTTTTTTTCTTATCTCAACATCGATCAATTTTAATAGTTAACGTATCTATTAATGATGTGCTTTACTGTTATGATCTCTATATAATTTGAAGTTAGGTTGTATCCAATGGAGGATTTTATCTCTATATTTATTTTGTGCATCCTAACTTTGTGCGTGTGTATTCTCTATGTGTGTTTATGTTATAATTTGTACCATCAAAGTTTATTTTTACAAAAGGAATCATTATTGAATGAATTTTCATCTTCCTGTTTTGTAATGAATTCCCACTGTTTTATAGTTAGCGTCATTCTTCATTTTATCTATCCAAGGAACCGCGAATAATGAATTCATTTCATAACCCGGTTTTGGATTTGAGTTCAATTACTGTTATACTAAATTAACTGATATGGTTAGTGCCTAGATAATTTTTGTAGTCCTAACAGCCATGCATATTTGTTGTATAGTTATGACGTTGTTATATATTGGAAACTTATAAAATATACATTCCTGTTTGAGTGGGCTAAATGTTTTTGTTCCAACTTTTATTCAAATAAAATATTGCTATATACTTTATATGCTTTGAATTGGCGAAAAGGTTCGTGCAGATAAATAAATCTATATGTGCACCTGTTAATCTTAAGAAATAAGACGTTCTTGAGCAAACAAATCTTGACTGTTGAATTTGCGAATCTCTATTACTTAAATTGTAAAACAGAAATTATATCTTCATTTGTATAAATTCATCTATTATATTCCCTGACACTATTTTTTATTTAGGATTGTTTAGGATAAAATTAGTATATTTCGCTTAGTATACACTTTCATATATTCGACAAACCAACTAATTTGCCATAAAATGTCTAATTATCTATCAGATGATCTACTAATTCACCATAAACTACTTTATTTATTTATTTACGTATTCCGTTTGTTCCACTAATAGGAAAGTCAGTCCAATGTTTAAGTTATGAAATCCTTGTGTTCCTTATTCAATAAAAGGTTTGTTATAATATGATGGTAAATCGTAAATTCAAAATGACAGAATTTTACTTTTATACCACTTCCATAACAACCCAAGATTTGCCAGTCTACCATAATTACAACATTACCATGATTTGCTCTTTGTTTATTTTATTATAACTTTAATAGATTATTAAAAAAAAAATCTGTCATTCTTATCTTAGTTCCTTCATGAAATCAAAGGTGTATTTTTGGTGTTTTGGGTAATTCCAAAACCTACATAATATTTATCACAATTTAATGCTAGAACAAAATTACCAAACTCCTTTTAATGGTTAAACGGGCATGTCCATCTTATTATCATATACGGATTACGTGGTAAGTTACTAAGTTGATTCCTTATTTCTTTATTCCTGCAAAATTTTGTCATTTTTCCATTTCAACAAAAAACTGCCTTCGTAAATGTTACATGACTTCATATTTCTTCATTTCATTTGTAATACATAATGTGATTGTGATGAGTGAAAAAACAGAAAAATTTGCATATTCTTCAGAAATTGTCAACAAAGGGTAATTTAGCTTTTTTTCGAAGAATAGTAGTTGGTTTCCAAAATGAATTGTTGAATAAGTTTCAAAATTTTAGTACGACAATGTAATTTTCATTTATGGGCGATTAGCGTTAATTAATTTCTAATATTTCATTATACTGGTGTTGTTCTTCAAAAAATTACTTTATATAAAAAAAGTACCAATATTTTTTTTCCATGATTGCTTATGAATGATAATTTATGTACCAAAAGCTGATTACTAATATGACTCATTCTTTAATTCTGTAATTCAACTATAAAACAATTGCAAATTAGAGCAAACAAAAAATTGCATGTAATAACCTATGTGATGGAAAAAAAACTAGAGAAAAAAAATTCGGCTTGATAGTAACTTCTACCTTTTGGACTTATTATTTGTGGTTCAAATGTTGAATTTGGCATATTTCTTTACCTATTCAATAATGAACGAATTGATTTGAATTTATTGAAGCCTAGCAATAACCTCCATCTTTTGCTACCTTTTGAGACAAATTCTAATTACAGTAACTAGATCGTCAATGGATACTTTTAAATGCGGGGTAGTGTCTTATCCACATTCAAAATCATTTTCAGACATCAGGTAATCACATTCGTAAACGGGGATGGATATTGGATAGTTGTCTTATCTGTTAATCGATATCAAGAAACTTAAATTGATAATTATTGTTTGACACAACTTTTTTTCCACTTGGCCCTATTGATTATAAAATTATGCAAACTTAACAAAATTTGACTATAATAAATAGTTCTGCATAGTTGATATGTATTAAATGTGTATAATGTAAACTATTAACTTAATTAAACAGCAAGTACATATCTTTCATTGAACTATACACACACAAATAATCTGTAATCTTACCATACCCAGATGAATAATTTTTGGATGTGGATGGCTTCATATCTGAATCCGTGTTCACTTTTTTGAATATCAGATTTTTATCCATTTTGAATATTGATGCGAACAGAATTTGGATTTTTGACTACCTATTGATAGTTTTGATGGTTACATTGGACCATGGCTTAAAGTTGGAATTGAAATAAATATGCAAATGGATAGTTTATTCCTTTTTCATGTCCAGTAATATTACCTCATACCATTTTAGGTTCACACCATATAATTTAATTATTATTTATAAGAAGCATGTACTGTAGATACTTTTCTCAAAACTAATTATCTCAATATCATCCTCTGTCAACCATTTGTACTCTGTAGTCATGTCATGGCTTCCTCTAAATCTTTCTTTAGAGGTTCCTTTGAAACCCTGTTACGACACCTTTTCCACTAACCATTTTTATTCATTATTTAATCATCAATATTACAAGATTCTTGCAAATGTTACATAGAGTAGGTTGTTTTTTGTGGCTGTGAAATGCTACTATCATTTTCTTTGTTTTAATAACGTGTTTTTTTGACCATAACTGTGCTAAAAGGCATATGTCGGATATCATGTGTTGAATGCTTTATACCAAGCTAACCTCTTGGGGGCCTTATTAGATTATTTCTCTATTTTAAATTAGAGTAAATAAATTATGCACCTCCAATGCACACACATGCGAGAATATTCTCTCAACTCCTGTCATGCACATCCCTCAGCTCCATCACATTAAACACCAATCTGGCAGCACAACCTATGCTGTTTCCGTTCTTTTTGTTTCCATTGCATTTATTCAATAAAATGAAAAACCACTCTGCTTATTTTCCTATACCTTTTGGTTGATCGAGTGATGATCCACTAAATTTGTAACAGCTAATTACCTGCAAATTTTTGTATGGAGAGTTTTAATAGAATACGAGTGCTATTCTAAAAAAAGGACCGCTCTTTCAATTGATAAAAAACGATTTTTTTTTTTATATATTTGTGTAGAATTTATACTCTTCCGTCCAGGCTTATGTTGAAACAATATTGTATTAACGTTTTAATAGAATATTAAAAAAAAACTGTTTGCATCATGTATCATATCATATGCATCATCATATGTGAGAGACTCCCACCATTGTCCAGTTTTGTGTAAAAATTTAACTAAATCCCAAAATGTGAAATTATTAGAAGTATATTTGAAAAATATTTCCATTTAGATGTTGTGCGTATTTTTTATGTGATAGAAATGCATAATTCTCTTCTTTATGATTGAAATAATGATCAAATTAAGGATTTTATGTGCTGATTTATGTTTATGCTGTTAAAGATTGACATTAATGTAGATGTCTGAATTTTTTTAAAAATCAAGTATATGTGCAGTATGCAAGCAAATCATTGATTTGTTCCTCTTTTTTACAATCTAGATGTGATATATTGAAGATTCATTTAAGGAGAATGAACTTCATGTGTGGAATTGAGCTCAAGAAAAATTGCAGCAAAGATGAATGGCTCTTCTGGTACTGAGCGCAGGGCAAGTATCAGCTTTCCCACATGAAATGTATCATTTGATGCCAAATTTTAACCATTATTTATTGTTCATCTAGTACCACTGTCATTTCTTTACCTTTTTTGGCTTTTGCTATTTTTATTAGTGGTATGCACAGAGGCCAGAATGTTTGCTTCGAGGGAGGAAAAAATTCATGTGATACAGGAGGATTGTGAGATGTCAGTGGCCAGAGTTATGAAGAAGGATAGCGACAAAAGCTTATCTCTTAGAAAGCGGTAAAAGTGATTTTCTTCTAATTGTTATGTTCATATTTTAATTTCACCTTTTTTTATTTGGAAGGAGAGGGAAAACTTGCATGCTTTAATGAACTTATTCTTTTATGCGTGTGCCACCGCTGAATTTGTATGGAAGTACCATAATCTTTTAGTATTTTGCTTGCTTTGAGTGGACATTGTGTTTTCTTCTGTTGATTTCTGACTGTGTTAGTTGAAAAAAATGTGTTTTCAACTGTTTTATATTATGTAGCTTCTCTGTATTGAAATATGCAGAATGGTATTTATGTCCGAAAGTTGCAAGGTGCAATGGTTATGCCCAACTTTCTATAATTTGCACAGAAAATTAATGGTATTTATGTGAATTAATGATTGAAATGCTTTTATGCTAATAAATTTGGATCATTTACTAACATTTCTAAAACTTGCCAACTATTTGATATGATAAATTTGATTCCTGTAAATTCAATGGGATAAATTGTATCTTGATGATACTGAATCAGATCAATATTATGAATAAAAATTTCTGATCTATCAAATCAATTTCTCGTTGAGAATTGAATAGTATATCTTACGATCCTTAATGCATCATGTACATTTACATAATAATGCAAATTTGATGCTTAAAATTTCCATGGAAACATGTTCGCGAATATTTTAAGCTTTTACCATATTAGATGGCTTGCATCGTCAAAAACAATCAACAATAAAATTTAATAATTCGCTTATTTGAACCATTTTGACATCGAATCTAAAAATCAAAAATAAAGTAGCATAATGATGATTAATATAATTGTAGTTCATACTTACGATCGGAGAGAAAGCATAAAAACTATTCAATATATCATATAACATCATCTTACATCTTCTTGTGTGCGTACATACCATGACATTGCTATTTACTGGCAAAAAAATTCATTTCTTACTTAATGAAATAAGTTCGTATAGACATGCTTTGATTTTGTAACATGTAGGCACATATCGTGACATCCCAATTTATCGATATTTTCTCCACTTTTGTCCACATGAAAATATATTTTATTCATTCCTATGCTTTGTTGTGGTGTTTGATAAGAAAGAGTCAACATATTTCCCAACGATAAATAGTTAGCAATATTCCTTCGATCAATGGATATCACTGTCGTACGAATTATTTTATTATTTTTCCTTTTTGATGAATAATCTTGCAAGCTTTTGTACATAGTGAAGGTAGTTACATTAAGATATAGTTTGATATCAGGATGATAGCTATTAAAATTTGAAAAATCATTGCCTTATATATCATCCCAAAAATATATCACTTGCAATCTTGGGTAACAACATCAGTAATATATGACTATGCTACTGCACAAACACAAAAGGCTTTTAGATAGGTAATGGAATCATTTAGTGGCCATGTCAATCAAATTTGGCATGATTTGTAGCTCTATCCTTGTGACTGCAAGTGCAATGCTCAAAGTTAGCATTTTCTTGGTTCAACATTAAATGAAGCGTCGTTCATTGCCTAATTAGTCTTTAATAAAATTAATCGTGTCATATACATATTTCAGATTATCTTAATTTATGTTTTATTATGTATTCATTTAAAGTCAAGGTTAGGATAAAATGATCATAAAATATTCAATGACAAAATATGTTCAAATAATTACCAAGCTGATGTGTCTTTGATTTGAATTTGCAATTAACAGATCATCTGATTCATTGTTATCTTCAATCTTTTAATAAAATTCCTACCATTCAATACTTACTTAGTGACAACCACCTTCGCTTCCTTGTCCCGTAAATGTCTCCAAATGTATATTTTGTTTAACAATTAATTTTTAACTGATATTATCTTAATGCTCGCAAATTCTCTGTTTGCATCCTGCTTTTTCGCCATTCCAATTTTGTATCTAATGGTAAGGGAGATTGCTGCCTATTTCTAACTTCATTTTTTTTGCTATTTCATATGTTAGGTGCCTATAATTACTAGTTTGCTTTTTCACCTTGATTTCACACAAAAAAATATATTTTAAACTAATAATTTTGTACTTAATAGGTGTTGGAACCAAACAATATAGTTCGAAACTAGAGACAAATCCAAATCGTGGGCAATGTTTGTTGGGCACAACTCAAAATAGAGAATGGATGTTATGCATAGTGACATATTATCGGTTTTAATTCAATTTTGCACATTCCTTTAAGCAATGTGTACGGTACCCTTTCATTTCAAAGCGTGAAGTGACATGGGTTCTTCCAACTTATATATATGTACACAGTTATTTAGATCTATTTGCTGAATATTAATAGCCTCTGATAGTATAAGTATCATTAGGTGTAAACTACGAATCCTTTACTTAGTTTGTTGCTTAACTACTGCTTTCTCCTTCTAGAACATATTTTCCATCTTCCCTTATGTACATATTTGATTGAATTGGTCGACTTTCTAGGCGCAAACTTTACTGCCATGCATTTAAGGCCTGCAATAATTTCCCATGGCTCATTTGTTTTGCTCCATCAAAAATAAATTAGGCATGTCTATGCTAATGGCCAGCACAAATCCATGTCTAATGGAGGTAGATTTCAGAGCGTGCACGGGTTTACCTTCTACTGCTGTACATACATGTCTATCTTTTTATAATGGACACGGAAATTCTTACAAGATGGTGGTGGATTCAATTATTTTAGGGATTTGTGAATAGTCATTTAATATTTAGAATTCACTCATACTGGTAGATCTATTAAAATTAATTAGTTATTCGTTACATAGGTGTTGTTGACTTACGTCTTTGAACAATTCAACGCATGCAAATACATTGTAACAACCCGGAAATTCTGAGCCAATTTAAAAAATTTTATTTTGGCAATTTTAATGAATTTTGAATATTTAAAATGAATTATTTTAAATAATATCGACGAGAAATTTATTTTGAATAGAATTAGAATGTGTATATTTATATAGATCATCGTTAAAATATAAATATTTATTTATAATTATAAAAGGAATTGAAAATGGCGCGTTAGTTCGATAATTCGATTTCAAACTTCAAATGAATGTACAGGAGTCAAAATAAACCGGATTTTAGCGAAACCAAAAATATCAGAATCTAGTTGAGAATATCTTTCCAACGAATCTGAAAAATCGAAATTTCATAGCGGGAATCAAAAGTTATGCCCAGTTGAAAATTCAGAATAGTCGCTATGTAAGTTATACATGGCCCAAAAAGTAATATTTTGCATACGGATGAATTTGGACTCGAAACTCCTTCCATTGAGTTCAAAATGCCGTTTAGAACTCCGAAAAGTCTAAGCTTCGATATATTCCGATATCCGGAATAGTGGCAATTGGCAGGAGCTTTTCGGTTAACAAAACATAGCCCTTAAAAAGTGAAATTTTGCATACAAGCTCAGAATTCGACGAGATAAATTTTTATGGATTCATAATGACAAATTATTGTTAAGTTCCAAAGGGCGCGTCGAACGGAGTCAGTATGTGGCCGTGCGAGCTAAAACAGTTCAGGGTAAAGCGAGCAGTCATTTTACAAAGGAACATTACTGATACGACCTCGGAATTCGATTCTACTTTTTTTTTGGATTCGTATGGTCCAATAATGGTTAAATCCAAGAGGGCTTGATTTTTTGAGTTAGCATGTGAGCGTGCAAGAAGAAATGGTGCGCCAAAATCGCATTTTTGGAGCTTATCTGAGCATTTTTGAGAATTTGTCCTGACGGTCAAACGAACTCGGAATTCGACGAAACTTGTTTCATTAGACTAGTCTTCACGGCTACTATCTCGTGTCCAAAATCCGCGGCGATCGGAGATCATTAGCGTTCAGGCGATACGCGAGAAACTAGCATATAATCACTTTTCCTTCCTTTTGTTTCTCACTTTCTTCCTCTTCCTCTTTTTTCATTTTTCCTCTTTAATGGTCACCACTCCCACCGCCGCTGCCCCCTCCTCCACTAGCCACCATCGGCCTCCAACCGCCGACCGCACCCCCTTCTCCTCTTCCCCTCCTCCTCCTCTTCCTCCTCCTCTCTCTCTCCCCTCTTTTATGTGATTTTGCAAACCCTAGAAGCCACCACCACCACGACGGCCACCACCACCGTCGCCGCCCCTTAGCCGCCTCCCCACCTCACATCAGGTCCAGCGCCCCCTTCCCCCTCCTCAATTCTGGCCGTGGGCCCCCCGGTCACCAAAAACCCATTTTACACTAATCACTCGTTTTGCAAATAAGCCCCTGACCGTATTTTGCCAATAACTCTCAAACGGTGTGTTTCTGGCCAAAGTCCCTCTAAATCAAAGTTATAGAGCACGAAATTCTCTTCGATTTGGCTATATGGAAGTCGTGTTTTGGAGTTCGGAGCTGCTCGGAAAACGCGTTCGAAGTCTGCTGTTCAAAAGCGGTAAAATTCGTGTACTTTCGCGAATTCTGGCGAATTGGAGCATTTTCGGCAAAAAGCCCCTTAAGCAAAAGTTGTTCAGAATGCCGTGCTTGTGCTAGAAAAAAAGATGGATTGAGGATTTGAGCTTGTATGTGAAGTCTGGAGCTCGAACAACAATTCAGCAGTTTAGAAAAGGCGTTAGAAAAAAAATCAATGTGAGAACTTCTCACTCAAATTTCATTTTCTAGTTAGAAATATATATAGGATGCAGACGGTGCTTAATAGAAGCACCCGACACCTTTGTTTGAAACCATGAATGTTTGGTTGATTTGTGAATTGAGTGATTAGGCTGAAATTGGTTTGGAAAATGAACGAATTGAGATAATTTGATTTGGGTATGGCGTGGGCCATTATTAGACTGGGAATAAGGCTAGGCCTTGTCCCGTTTCTAGTATCGTGTCGTTATGCCGCCGAAATTTTCTAAAATAAAACGTGTTAGTTAAAAATAGTAAAGTGTTGAAATAAATATTTTTGACGTTAAAAATATAATTTTTAACGTGTTAAGGAACGACATAAAACTCTTCTGAAAAGAAATAAATATTCATTTACAAATCAGACGATTTGTTTATATACACTGATTTGACTGATATTGATTGGGATGATAAATTTTACACATCACCCAACTGTACAAATAATATTCAGTGTTTGTTGATTTGAAACCCCACACGGGTGTTGGGATGATATTTGGCGTACACTAATCCCAATTATTTAATTGTATGTCGATCGATTGGTCGACAGGCTGTGTAAGCGTTAATTATTTATGTTTGATGCTTATGTAGTTGTGTGGTGCACTTTGGATGATTGTTGATTATTTATCGTTGTTATTTATATACATGTGTTGTATGGAATCCATATAATTAACATTATATAGTGATTGATTGGGCCTCATTCCAATCGGGAAATTAATGAATATTATAAAAGAAGATTCATGTGTTGAATAGAATAAATAGTAATGTGTTGACGATGTTCATGTGTGGAAACTATTCATGTGTTGAGTAAAATATTTTAACAATAAAATTTACATCTTTATCATATTTAAAATTAGAATCTACTTCACGGTGGAGTCTGATTAAAAATCAAACGATAGATACCATAATTTTATAAAATATATTACATAACAAAAATAGTCGTGTGTTGACAGTACTCATGTGTTGAGATTAATTGTGTGTTGAAAGAAATATAGATTCATGTGTTGAATAGAATATATATTCATTTGTTGAATAGAATAACGAATTTATTGAAATATATAAAGCCGTGTTGATTAGAGTTGTGCAATTTTGACGTGAACGATATTTATATCGATTATATTCGTTTTTATAATGAATATAGAAAAGGTAGTGATTTCAAAATATAACGTTTTGAAAATATTATCATTTATATAGTAATGATATGAAATATCCAGTTTTGATTTGAAATTGAATATAGAGTTGAAATGGTTTTGAAAACGAATTTAAAACGATTTATAAAATACGTTTTAAAAAGGAAATCGACGAAATATAACATATATATATATATATTATATATATATATATATATATAATGGCCTGAATAGAACGTGCCGCGCAGCGGCAGTTCGTGAATTTCGACCATTGACTTCGAATTGACGTTGCGGGAGATCCGACCGTCGGATTCTCCTAAAACTGGAACCGTTGGGTTCGTATCGAAAAGGGCTTTCCAATGAATATTAGAAATTTGAAATCTAACGGTTGGATTTGGAATTATGTCCAAATCAAATTTGGAAAAGGTCGGTGTAAGTGCAGTTCGATGGCCATTGGTGGAAATCGACTGTACGGGCTTTGATAAAATTATTAAAAATAATCAATATTCCCAATACGTGAATTGGAATGGATTTGAATCAAAATTATCTTCGGAATATTTCGATGTTGGATTTCGTGACTATACAGATATTGTTATGGGAATTTGAAAGATATATTTTATATCGTTATTTCCAATACGATATTTGTTGGTTTCAGGATTTGATATTGAATATAAGCCGGTATACTTTCTATTCAGAGTCTAGTATTTAATATCAAATATGATTTGGGTTTGTCGTGAATGGTGTCTTCATTAACACTGTTCTTAAACCCAATAGAGAAAAAGATTAAATCTTTCTATTTAGATTTAATGAAGTGTATCAATTAAATAATATTTAATTGGAATTGAATTTGAATTGGTTTTTGGGTTTATCGTGAGCGGTGTTTTGAACAACACCTGTTCTTTAACCCGATTAACAATAGAATGTGATTTTGGGTTTATCGTGAATCGTGTTTTAGATAACATTGGTTCTTTAACCCAGTTAAAGACAAGATCTTGATTTTTAAGAAGATTAAAACTAAGTGGAGTTTTAATGAATCTTTAATTAGATTGAAAAGTGAATTGATAATTTAAATTATCAAATCTGAAAGGTGATCGAGAATGGAGTACCACCAGTTTTGCTCCAAAGCGGTAGTTAAATCTTCAATTAGATTTGAACGTGAAATGGTAATTAATTTTACCGATAACACCGTGGTGTTAGATATGGAGTATTACCAGTTTTGCTCCAGGGGATGAATAGGTTGGGATTGGGAAATAAAACAAATAATTACTTCGGTGTGGCTCGCTAATCCCCACTAGTTTAAAATGATATCCAAAGGAAGATTAAAGAATAAATTTAGAAGAATTTACCTTGGATAAAATTAATGGGAACCTTTCCATAAGAATGTGATTTTGTGAATAAAAGAATATTCTGAATTGGAATGAGGCGTTTGTTGTGTTTGTGTAACATTTGTTTATCATATACGTGGGTTATCCAGAAAGGTCGGGTTTATACCCATTCTGAATAACCGATTCGACGAGATGTCGAAGATGAAGACGGTGGTTGAAGACCGGAAGTCTCCACATTGTTTGGGTGATTACTGATGATCTCGATTGGGCTGTACACCAAAGATGAGGGAAACAGTTGGTGATCATCCAGACGTACTTGGAGATGGATGGATATGCGAGGAAAGTGCCTCCGGTTTCGTTCAGACCCAGAACGAACTTGTAAATGGATTGTGTGTCTGACATTGGATTTTATTCTGTGTTGATTGATCTCCATTAAATATACATCTGTTTGGCGGCGGAGAATTTATTCTCTTGCTTAACGCCCTTCTCTGAGACGTACGAGCTCAGAGGTTGTATATCGATGGACATCAATCGCATGGAGTGAATTGCCAGTGTGGCACGCGTAAGTGGCAATTGATCAGGGCTTCTGTTGAAAAGCAAAGTCTTGTGGTTGATGATCAAAGCATGGCCTGTGTGGCGTAGCTTTGTGTATAACGCGAATTCGCGAGCCTCACACCTCGGTATGAGTCAAAAAGGGAGACGGACCGCTGGGAGAGCACGACGTTTCTTTCTAGCTAGGGTGGTGTCAGTGACCTACCAGCCCTGACATTTATATACTTTTCACCTGTGTGGATGTTGGAATGCGAGGCGCCTCGGATATAGGTCCGTAAGGACCGGGAAACGTGTGTTCAGGAATTGCCAATCCTCAAAAGTAAGAGAGGACCGGCCCAGCCGATTCCAAGGATCAAAGTGGGGTCCTGAGATATTTGCTAGAGTGTCTCAAACGGAGAGGAGCTTGCCCCTTGCCTCGACTCATGATGGAATCCAATTCCCAATACGTGTGTTTCGGTTTTATTTGTAGAGCCTAGTATGGCGACATAGTGGGATGGGGCGCTTATGCCGTCTATGATTTATATTGTTTTGACATTATACATTTATTATAGTATCAAATAATGTGTTTTTAACGTATCAAGCATGCTTTGGCTATTATAAGGTAAAAACCCTATCCTTCGGCTTGTGTTGCATTGTGTGATGAGACCTGGGTCTTATAACAGCTTCATTTTCCTTTATTTAGCATTGTGCTGTTTATTTTATGCACTGGTATTCTTGGGAGGAAACCCGTTCCGTGTTATACGGCGTGGTCCCTTGATTTGCCGAACTTTAAAATAAAGATTAATAACTGTTTTAGTTCTCACACCAGTCCCATGACTGACCTGGAGTTTATTGTTTTAACCTAAACTCTGGGTGCCCCTATTTTCCACGGGCAGCTAGTAGTTTTGGTTTTGCAGATTTACATTCACAGGGTCCTGATTTACAGCTGGAACGATGCTCGTAAAGCTCTGTATCCGTGTATCACTTTCAGTTGTGTTTGGTATATTTTTCCGCTGCAATGTAATTTATTGTAATCTCTGATATCATTCGAATGTATTTTATTCATTTATACTCTATATATTCTTGTATCTGATGGAATTGTTGTAATAACAATGAAATGTTCTTCCGTCTGCGTTCTATTATGTCGTGTTCTCACGGTAATTCGTTCTTTCTCTTCTCTTCGGAGATGGGGAAGTTACGGGTCACTACAGTTTGGTATCAGAGCTTTGGTTTACAGAGCTCGAGAACAAGACACATTAGAACCATACGAAAGAATTCATCAGATATTGGATTAGTAATATCCAATTAGAATGACTCGTTAGAGATAGGATCAGTAGTATCCTAGAACGAGTGTGAAGAGTGTATTTTTCAAATGAAAACAATTTTGTTTTGAAATTTAAACCATCTTATACGTATTTGAATAATTTATTTATATTGATTTGGACAATCTAGTATATAAAGGTTTTGCATATACGCGTCATGAACGTATATTCGAAGTTTTAATATATTAGATAGATATAGAGTCACACTCTAGTCGCCCGGACATGGTCCTGATGATGAAGTATACCATCATCAGTATTTATTTTCGAGTGACGGAGGTGTGATATCTATATATTTCCATTAGACTGGTGTGAGAACCAAAACTAGATAGGTTTATTGTTGTGATTTGGCATCAAAAACATGATTTTCTATATATATATCAAATTATGAATTTGAAAAGCTAATTCACTAATTGATTGATGGTTGTGTTGTATGATTATTTATTTAAACCATTATGTGAAAGAATGGTGAATTTAGGCCTAATTGAACCAAATATTGAATTGTATTGTAAATTATTTGCAAATGCATGCATATACATATATATGTTCGAACAGGTAAATGGATTAGCTGTTGAGTAAAGAATTTATTTGCGTGCCCGACAAATAGGTAAACCTTAATGAGTTGGATGCACACTTTTATTGTTATATCAACTCCTGTGAGTGCCATTGGATGCGGAGTGCTGGTTATTCTGTGTGTAATTAATAAATGCCGCCATAGGATAGTAACAATTAATTTTGAACTACATTGCATGGCATACTTCCTGAAGATGGCATACTTTTTAATATCGCATACTTCATCATATACCACACAAGCATTTGGAGCTTGTGTGACAAGGTGGAAGATTTACCATACGAGCGAGAGGCTTGTATGGCGATGACTATATATTACAGGTTGAATTGATGACAGATATGGACTATATATTACAGGTTGAACTGATGACTGATATGGACAATATAAAATTGTAACGGTGAAATTGCCCGATTAATAAAAACCCCACACGGGTCTGGAGATGACAATAATCATGTCTCTCTAGTCATTAGATACGGCACATGGATTATTTATTTCCCACACGGGACGAGGTGACGAGAATTTATTCTCTGGAGCAATTAAAATACACACTCCCTCAGGCTTTGACAGGGTGACGAGAATTTATTCTCTGGAGTTATTATCTATACACGCTCCCCTGTAAACACCAGAATATATCACTATAAATATGTGTATGCTTTATAGGATTTATTGGGTACCTAATACGACCCAATAAATTTCCAAACCCCTCCCCGTACAAAGGAGGTTATGGCGAAAATTTTCGAAAATTCCGGGTGTTAACCAAATTTTTGGAGAATTTGAAAATTCTCAGAAACTGAAAAGTTGGAGAATGCAAGCCAGAATGAACGTTGAGTTGGTTTTTAAAACAACTTTCGGTTTCGTTCCTTTTCAGGGATGAAAAGTTTTAAGTGGGGGAGAATGTAACAACCCGGAAATTCTGAGCCAATTTAAATTTTTTTATTTTGGCAATTTTAATGAATTTTGAATATTTAAAATGAATTATTTTAAATAATATCGACGATAAATTTATTTTGAATAGACTTAGAATGTGTATATTTATATAGATCGTCGTTAGAATATAAATATTTATTTATAATTATAAAAGGAATTGAAAATGGCGCGGTAGTTCGATAATTCGATTTCAAACTTCAAATGAATGTACAGGATTCAAAATAAACCGGATTTTAGCGAAACCAAAAATATTAGAATCTAGTTGAGAATATCTTTCCAACGAATCTGAAAAATCGAAATTTCATAGCGGGAACCAAAAGTTATGCCCAGTTGAAAATTCAGAATAGTCGCTATGTAAATTATGCATGGCCCAAAAAGTCATATTTTGCATACGGATGAATTTGGACTCGAAACCACTTCCATTGAGTTCAAAATGCCGTTTAGAACTCCGAAAAGTATAAGCTTCGATATATTCCGATATCCGGAATAGTGGCAATTGGCAGGAGCTTTTCGGTTAACAAAACATAGCCCTTAAAAAGTGAAATTTTGCATACGAGCTCAGAATTCGACGAGATAAATTTTTATGGATTCATAATGACAAATTATTGTTGAGTTCCAAAGGGCGCGTCGAACGGAGTCAGTATGTGGCCGTGCGAGCTAAAACAGTTCAGGGTAAAGCGAGCAGTCATTTTACAAAGGAACGTTATTGATACGACCTCGGAATTCGATTCCACTTTTTTTTGTGGATTCGTATGGTCCAATTATGGTTAAATCCAAGAGGGCTTGATTTTTTGAGTTAGCATGTGAGCGTGCAAGAAGAAATGGTGCGCCAAAATCGCATTTTTAGAGCTTATCTGAGCATTTTTGAGAATTTTAACGGACAGTCAAACGAACTCGGAATTCGACGAAACTTGTTTCGTTGGACTCGTCTTCACGTCTACTATCTCGTGTCCGAAATCCGCGGCGATTGGAGATCATTAGCGTTCAGGCGATACGCGAGAAACTAGCATATAATCATTTTTCCTTCCTTTTGTTTCTCACTTTCTTCCTCTTCCTCTTTTTGCATTTTTCCTCTTTAATGGTCACCGCTCCCACCGCCGCTGCCCCCTCCTCCACCAGCCACCACCGGCCTCCGACCGCCGACCACACCCCCTCCTCCTCTTCCCCTCCTCCTCCTCTTCCTCCTCCTCTCTCTCTCCTCTCTTTTATGTGATTTTGCAAACCCTAGAAGCCACCACGGCCACCACCGTCGCCGCCCCTTAGCCGCCTCCCCGCCTCACATCAGGTCCAGCGCCCCCTTCCCCCTCCTTAATTCTGGCCGTGGGCCCCCCCGGTCACCAAAAACCCATTTTACACTAATCACCCGTTTTGCAAATAAGCCCCTGACCGTATTTCGCCAATAACTCACAAACGGTGCGTTTCTGGCAAAGTCTCTCAAAACCAAAGTTGTAGAGCACGAAATTCTCTTCGATTTGGCTATATGAAAGTCGTGTTTTGGAGTTCGGAGCTGCTCGGAAAACGCGTTCGAAGTCTGCTGTTCAAAAGCGGTAAAATTCGTGTACTTTCGCGAATTCTGGCGAATTGGAGCATTTTCGGCAAAAAGTCCAGGCAAAAGTTGTTCAGAATGCCGTGCTTGTGCTAGAATAAAAGATGGATTGAAGATTTGAGCTTGTATGCGAAGTCTGGAGCACGAACAACAATTCAGCAGTTCAGAAAAGGCGTTAGAAAAAAATCAATGTGAGAACTTATCACTCAAATTTCATTTTCTAATTAGAAATATATATATGATGCAGACGGTGCTTAATAGAAGCATCTGACACCTTTGTTTGAAACCATGAATGTTTGGTTGATTTGTGAATTGAGTGATTTGGTTGAAATTGGTTTGGAAAATGAACGAATTGAGATAATTTGATTTGGGTATGGCGTGGGCCATTATTAGACTGGGGATAAGGCTAGGCCTTGACCCGTTTCTAGTATCGTGTCGTTATGCCGCCGAAATTTTCTAAAATAAAAAGTGTTAGTTAAAATTAGTAAAGTGTTGAAATAAATATTTTTGACGTTAAAAATATAATTTTTAACGTGTTAAGGAACGACATAAAACTCTTCTGAAAAGAAATAAATATTCATTTACAAATCAGACGATTTGTTTATATACACTGATTTGACTGATATTGATTGGGATGATAAATTTTACACATCACCCAACTGCACAAATAATATTCAGTGCTTGTTGATTTGAAACCCCACACGGGTGTTGGGATGATATTTGGCGTACACTAATCCCAATTATTTAATTGCATGTCGATCGATTGGTCGACAGGTTGTGTAAGCGTTAATTATTTATGTTTGATGCTTATGCAGTTGTGTGGTGCACTTTGGATGATTGTTGATTATTTATCGTTGCTATTTATATACATGTGTTGTATGGAATCCATATAATTAACATTATATGGTGATTGATTGGGCCTCATTCCAATCGGGAAATTAATGAATATTATAAAAGAAGATTCATGTGTTGAATAGAATAAATAGTAATGTGTTGACGATGTTCATGTATTGAAACTATTCATGTGCTGAGTAAAATATTTTAACAATAAAATTTACATCTTTATCATATTTAAAATTAGAATCTACTTCACGGTGGAGTCTGATTAAAAATCAAATGATAGATACCATAATTTTATAAAATATATTACATAACAAAAAAAGTTGTGTGTTGACAGTACTCATGTGTTGAGATTAGTCGTGTGTTGAAAGAAATATAGATTCATGTGTTGAATAGAATATATATTCATTTGTTGAATAGAATAACGAATTTATTGAAATATATAAAGCCGTGTTGATTAGAGTTGCGCTATTTTGATGTGAACGATATTTATATCGATTATATTCGTTTTTATAATGAATATAGAAAAGGTAGTGATTTCAAAATATAACGTTTTGAAAATATTATCATTTATATAGTAATGATATGAAATATCCAATTTTGATTTGAAATTGAATATAGAGTTGAAATGGTTTTGAAAACGAATTTAAAACGATTTATAAAATACGTTTTAAAAAGGAAATCGACGAAATATAATATATATATATATATATATATATATATATATATATATATATATATAAAGGCCTGAATAGAACGCGCCGCGCCGCGGTAGTTCGTGAATTTCGACAATTGACTTCGAATTGACGTTGCGGGAGATCCGACCGTCGGATTCTCCTAAAACCGGAACCGTTGGGTTCGTATCGAAAAGAGCTTTCCAATGAATATTAGAAATTTGAAATCTAACGGTTAGATTTGGAATTATGTCCAAATCAAATTTGGAAAAGGCCGCTGTAAGTGTAGTTCGATGGCCATTGGTGGAAATCGACTGTACGGGCCTTGATAAAATTATTAAAAATAATCAATATTCCCAATACGTGAATTGGACTGGAGTTGAATCGAAATTATCTTCGGAATATTTCGATGTTGGATTTCGTGACTATACAGATATTGTTATGGGAATTTGAAAGATATATTTTATATCGTTATTTCCAGTACAATATTTGCTGGTTTTAGGATTTGATATTGAATATAAGCCGGTATACTTTCTATTCAGAGCCTAGTATTTAATATCAAATGTGATTTGGGTTTGTCATGAATAGTGTCTTCATTAACACTGTTCTTAAGCCCAATAGAGAAAAAGATTAAATCTTTCTATTTAGATTTAATGAAGTGTATCAATTAAATAATATTTAATTGGAATTGAATTTGAATTGGTCTTTGGGTTTATCGTGAGCGGTGTTTTGAACAACACCTGTTCTTTAACCCGATTAACAATAGAATGTGATTTTGGGTTTATCATGAATCGTGTTTTAGATAACATTGGTTTTTTAACCCAGTTAAAGACAGGATCTTGATTTTTAAGAAGATTAAAACTAAGTGGAGTTTTAATGAATCTTTAATTAGATTGAAAAGTGAATTGATAATTTAAATTATCAAATCTGGAAGGTGATCGAGAATGGAGTACCACCAGTTTTGCTCCAAAGCGGTAGTTAAATCTTTAATTAGATTTGAACGTGAAATGGTAATTAATTTTACCGATAACACCGTGATGTTACATATGGAGTATTACCAGTTTTGCTCCATGGGATAAATAGGTTGGGATTGGGAAATAAAATAAATAATTACTTCGGTGTGGTTCGCTAATCCCGACTAGTTTGAAATGATACCCAAAGGAAGGTTAAAGAATAAATTTAGAAGAATTTATCTTTGATAAAATTAATGGGAACCTACTCCCTAAAAATGTGATTTTGTGAATAAAAGAATATTCTGAATTGGAATGAGGCGTTTGTTGTGTTTGTGTAACATTTGTTTAGCATATACGTGGGTTATTCAGAAAGGCCGGGTTTATACCCATTCTGAATAACCGATTCGACGGGATGTCGAAGATGAAGACGGTGGTTGAAGACCGGAAGTCTCCACATCGTTTGGGTGATTACTGATGATCTCGATTGGGCTGTACACCCAAGATGAGGGAAACAGTTGGTGATCGTCCAGACGTACTTGGAGATGGATGGATATGCGAGGAAAGTGCCTCCGGTTTCGTTCAGACCCAGAACGAACTTGTAAATGGATTGTGTGTCTGACATTGGATTTTATTTTGTGTTGATTGATGTCCATTAAATATACATCTGTTTGGTGGCGGAGAATTTATTCTCTTGCTTAACGCCCTTCTCTGAGACGTACGAGCTCAGAGGTTGTATATCGATGGACATCAATCGCATGGAGTGAATTGCCAGTGTGGCACGCGTAAGTGGCAATTGATCAGGGCTTCTGTACAAAAGCAATGTCTTGTGGTTGATGATCAAAGCACGGCCTGTGTGGCGTAGCTTTGTGTATAACGTGAATTCGCGAGCCTCACACCTCGGTATGAGTCAAAAACGGGAGACGGACCGCTGGGACAGCACGACGTTTCTTTCTAGCTAGGGTGGTGTCAGTGACCTACCAGCCCTGACATTTATATACTTTTCACCTGTGTGGATGTTGAAAGGCGAGGCGCCTCGGATATAGGTCTGTAAGGACCGGGAAACGTGTGTTCAGGAACTGCCAATCCTCAAAAGTAAGAGAGGACCGGCCTAGCCGATTCCAAGGATCAAAGTGGGGTCCTGAGACATTTGCTAGAGTGTCTCGAACAGAGAGGAGCTTGCCCCTTGCCTCGACTCATGATGGAATCCAATTCTAAATACGTGTGTTTCGGTTTTATTTGTAGAGCTTATTATGGCGACATAGTGGGATGGGGCGCTTATGCCGTCTATGATTTATATTGTTTTGACATTATACATTTATTATAGTATCAAATAATGTGTTTTTAACGTATCAAGCATGCTTTGGCTATTATAAGGTAAAAACCCTATCCTCCGGCTTGTGTTGCATTGTGTGATGAGACCTGGGTCTTATAACAGCTTCATTTTCCTTTATTTAGCATTGTGCTGTTTATTTTATGCACTGGTATTCTTGGGAGGAAACCCGTTCCGTGTTATACGGCGTGGTCCCTTGATTTGCCGAACTTTAAAATAAAGATTAATAACTGTTTTAGTTCTCACACCAGTCCCATGACTGACCTGGAGTTTATTGTTTTAACCTAAACTCTGGGTGCCCCTATTTTCCACGGGCAGCTAGTAGTTTTGGTTTTGCAGATTTATGTTCATAGGGTCCTGATTTACAGCTGGAATGATGCTCGGAAAGCTCTATATCCGTGTATCACTTTCAGTTGTGTTTGGTATATTTTTCCGCTGCTATGTAATTTATTGTGATCTCTGATATCATTCGAATGTATTTTATTCATTTATACTCTGTATATTCTTGTATCTGATGGAATTGTTGTAAGAACAATGAAATGTTCTTCCGTCTGCGTTCTATTATGTCGTGTTCTCACGGTAATTCGTTCTTTCTCTTCTCTTCGGAAATGGGGAAGTTACGGGTCACTACATACATGTATTTCCCCTGCTTTCTTAAATAGTTCCTTTGGTAATATTAAGATATTAACATTGTTTCCTGGACCATATGTTGAGTGTAATTCTGTTTATTACACACACTAATTATATTGCCCACGACACAAATTATTAGATGAAACTTTACATTCTTGATACTGCATAGTGTCCGGACATATAATATATTTTAGATAACAATTACAACCGCATACTTTCTACCTTTATATAGAACTACGATTTGATCGCTCACATGTTCTTATTATAACAACAAGTAATATAAACGACTTACAACATTTACAAGCTATAATTAATCTGTTACAAATTACGTAATATCCCTACTTGATACACAACTATAACAACGTTTTACTTCAACACGTACATACATAAAAAAAAATCTATCTCTTCACCCACAATTCATTGTCACTGACGTTACAATTTTCACAACTACCCGTGTGCGAAGCACGGGTTCTAACCTAGTATATAAATTATAACAAAATAACATGATTCGTTAAAATAATTATTTAGACTAATATATGTAATTTTGTTTCTTTTATCTTCTAATGTAAAATCATTTGTATGCAATATGTTGTTTCTTTTTTCCTCTAATGTAAAATCATTCCTATGATTTTCTGTTTTATGCTTGGTGAATATAACATGTAGTCTTCCAAATATCAATTAATTTACTGCATTTAGTTTGTGTGATCATTCTACAATCACAATCAATTAGTTATGTTGCCATTTATTTTTATTTGGATGTAATAAAAGTTGGAGTAATAAATACCAGGCAATGCCTTAAATAAGATTTTATCGCATGCCTTAAATTATTGATTATATTCTTCAGAACATTAAAAAATGAATACCTGAAATGATTGCCAATTAATTCTTCTTAAAATGGCAACATCAATCAAGCAAAAATATGTATGTATGCGTAATTGATTTCAAATGGTAAACATGGTATGTATGTATGCGATATATGAAAAAATAAGATCACACCTTTCCTAACTACCCCAAGGTGGACTTTCCCTAACTGATCCCATATTGTGAAATTAAATCACACATTTAGTTCTCTGCTCTTTATTTTTTATAAATTAGCATATAGTGAAATTTAACCAAACAAACCGAGATGGACTTTCCCTAGCTGTATATATTATATAAAAATATCTCACTACTACTTAAAATGATTTTTTTATATAGATATGCATTACATAGATTTGAATCATCATACCAGTCTTTTTTTGATATTTTTCATGAATATTTGTTTGTGTATTTAATCTTTGTGCTGACATGATTGGTTAAAATAATTATTTTTGGTTTTTAATAATATATGTAATTTTTCTTTCATATATTTTCATTCATATGTAGTTTTAAATAATTAAATAAGTACAACAAATTTTTTTTTTTAGCAGTTGTATTGTGTTACAAAGTCAAAGAATGTGTTAATTTACCATCAAGTTTGGACATGTATTACAATATTATACAATTGAAGATGGTAAATTCATCCTCCCTACCCAAACTATGCAATTTTATGAACATAGTTCATTAAATGATCTTGTAATGGTATTTATATACTCAAAAACTTATCAGTACCACAATAACTATATTAAATTGTGTTTATTTAGCCACACTCTTAACAAATACCCAAAATTTATTACATGAAAATTTAAGAAGTTCATTTTTTTGTTGATAGTACACCATAAGTAGTGTTTGAACCACAACATGACACAAATACTCAATAGAAACTAGAAGAGAAAAATTCAAGAAAATGAATAAAAATAACGCATGCAAGGTTTAAAGTGGTTCGGCTGATTAATGTCTATGTCCACCTAATGTTTCTTTTAATTATACAGTTGTTTTATAAGTACAATTCTTATGGGTCGATAAGGGACCTTGGGAGTAATAAGGGAAATTATGGAAAATGTAACGTCCCATATTTTCTGGTAACCGGATATTTAATTTAATTTATTATTTTAAATATTGAGTTGGATTTATAAATGGATTTACAATATATATCTCGTCTATATAACGAAGTTGATTGTACAATTTATATATAATTATAAATCGAGCTCATAACGTCGCGGTAGTTCATAATTTACGATTTGAACTTCAATTGAATATACAAAACTCAATTTAAGTCGAAATTCTTCGAAACAAGAATCGTCCGAATCTATTTAATTATATTTTTCTAATGTAAGAGAAAAATGGAGATTTCATATTATAGATTGTGAGTTATGTCCAATTCAAATTTTCAGATAGTCACCATGGAATTCGTTAATAAACGATAACGCTTATTTAATAAAATATAAGAGATTTCTATATAATTTGAATATCGTTTAACTTAAAAGTATATAATACTCAGTTTAATATATATACTGGTTTATTCTGAAGCTATATAATATTTCATTTGGACGTAAAACGATAAGAATAATTTATTATTATTTGTTTGGATTTAATTAAAATTTATCGATATTATATAAGTCTTAGAAATAGTTGTGTTTCAAAAGACATCTATTTTGATGAAATGAATTTAATTGGAATACGTATAGCTAATTATTGTTAGATTTCCAGTTTGGAGTCAATCAAAGTTGTTTTATGCATATGTGCAATTTAAAGGTGGACCGATGAATAAATTAAAATAAAAATAATGTTGTTTTTACAAATGTACTCAGTTTCAATGAAATTAATTTCATTGGAACCAGAACGTTACACTACACCATATCAGCGAATTTGGCACACAGGGATGCGGATATACAATTCGGCTATAAGCCAAATCAAATTTGATAGTGCTCAAAGCCGTCTCAAACTACATTTTGACCGTCCATCGTCGAAGTCCCGGATCAGTTAATTTGATATGGCTTTGGACCACATGAAATGCGTATCAAATTTTTTCCACCATACCTCCACTCAGGCACAATCGACTTTTGCCACATCAAAAATTTCGGTCGAATTATCCTCTTTCTATTTTCCAATGGCGACCACCGAATACCCAAATTAGGGTTTTGGTAATCGACCGACTTCCTTTGTCAATAAGCCATCCACCGCAGTCCATGAGTTATCGTCACCTCGCGCTGCCTTCAGCTGACCGATGAAGCCTCGGTCCACCGCTGTCCATCCTTCTTGTCACCACTGGAGGTGGGTACTAGATCACAGTTAAATTTAAATATGAATTGGGTTTAATTTGAATTCGAATTGGGTTTAAATTGGGTTTAATTCGAATTTTCGTGCCATAGTTCAAAAACATGAATGATATATAGTTGCATGTGCTTGTCTACCTAGATTTCGTGCTGCTATTGTGTTTAAATTGGGTATTATCCCCAGTTTTATAGTGCAGCAGTGTATTTGCTGTCATTTACTTGTGTTGTATTTGTCTACCTTGAATTCAGACACTTTTACTTGTGCCGCCCTGTTCATTTGTGTGTATTATTGCACCATGTACACTGATCCTTACTGATGTGAAGTGCATATGTATGACTTGATTTGAGAACTAAAGCATACTAGTTTTGTTGATTGAGCTGCATGTATTTGGTAATTGATATTAGGAAATTTGTGTGATTGAGTAAAAATACCAGTGATGGATGCATGAATGAAAATAGAATGGAATTTATAGGTGTAGATTTAGTCAATTTGTTTGGTGTGTCCTATGTGTCACACTGCGTGTGAGTAAAGGCGTAAAACTGCTTTTCCATTTATGACTTGCTGCCTTGAAGCAAGTTGCGTTGTGCTCATGTAACCAATCATTTTTGTTAGTAAACCCATGGCAAAAATAGAAGCTGACTATTATAACATGTGTGTGCAGCAGCCTTCGTCATTTGGATGAAGCTAATAAGCATGGATTTGAGAGTGTTGATCTAAACTTCAGGTAATATCTCGCTTTTTTCCATCCCCTCGTCTCGGATACACTACATTAGACAAGGGTGATATATAAAAAGGGAAAGGCTATAGCAATGTTATATCTACATTGTAGCCAAATGACATGGAGAATTATAATAATGTGGACGTATATCCTCTATATTGCTCTTTAATTAGGCTATAGCAACTGTCTTTAATCGAGATTCAGTCTCGACTGAACAAGTAAAAATGTTGTAGACTTGCAGTATTCAACAACTATTGAAAATAATAATGTGGACATATCCTATCCTGAACTATGCGGTTTGCACTTTTTTATAGGTCTTTGTAGTGTACATGCTATATGTTATCCAAGCTAACTTATTACTAGGCCTCTTGAAGTTTTCTTAGATCTGAGTAGTTCTTTGAGAGATTTGAGTGTGTTGATCTTCCTGAAGGGTTCCTTCATGTCTTGGATAGAATGCAATGTTGCTTTGCTGGTTTATGATCTTTTGTCTGTTTTGGAGGATGTTCATCTTGAAGGAAGCATTGATTCAACAGCTGGCTGCACTTTTGCTCATGACGCCGATTCGGGTATTTATCCCAGCTTATTGTAATGTAACATTATGTATCTTCTTTAATGTAATGAAGCAGCGTGTATCTTATTGATTGTAATGTAATCAAATAGCATGTATCATTATATATTGTAATGTAATGAAATATTTCATATAATTGTTTCGTTTACTCTTACAATTATGAATTAGTGTATCCTGTGTTATATATGCTTTGTGTTACAAATAAAATGTGCTGTAGTTTCTTCTTTTATATATATATATATATATATATATATATATATATATATATATACATACATACATACATACATACATAGACACACACGTATAAGATACGGTTTATAGCCGTATCTACTTACACTTTGGATACAGCCAATAGCCGTATGTTATCACATAGAGATATGGTTTTAAGCCGTATTTAAAAATTCAACAAGCCATTTTTTGATACGGCTTTTTGTTGTGCCTACATGTGTTAGATACAGCTAAAAACACAACCTAGTTAGCATATATGGCGTAGTGTTAAGACGTAGCAGTGTACTCGTTTACATTGTGTTTGGAATTCGCGTGTGGTGGTACGAATTTTACAATTATCGGTAAATAAACCGTATCTAAGTAAATAAAGTAGGCGCAACATAGGCTACCCTACATAGGAAAATAAATATATGCTGCACCTAAGCTATATGCAAACATCACGAAAATATAGATCTTCCCATTGAATTGAAAAGAAAACTCATGACTACAGACCTACCCATAACCACTTACTCGTTTTTATTTTTCTACATCTCAAAGTTTCTATCGCAGGCCTAAACACGCCTAAACTTTAATGGTACCGCCTACCTATACATTGAAAAGAAGATACAGTAGTCTTGGAGTAGGTAAGGGAATCGCTGCTGTGTGCCTAAGTATAGCATTCGAAAGACGTTGTTTCTATTTTGCCTTCTTTCCCCTTTAAATACACACGAACCCCCTTTTTTTCTTCCATCTGAAATAGGGATTTTTAGGCACAAGGACAAGCTTAACAAAAAAATTATCCATATGGACAAGAGGCTAAAATTTTAAGCACAAGGACACTTTTTGGTGCAAAGGGAGGAATTCTGGGGATCCGCTATCATTTCATACTTTGCACTAAAGTTTGTCCTCTTTATGGTTATAATTTTTGCCTCTTGTCCTTTAGGATAATTTTTTTATTACTATTTTGTCATTCACACATTTTCCTGTCTGAAATATGTATTCAATGGCTATGTATGAATTCAAAACAAAAATAAACGTAAGCCCTTGTTTTAAACTAAAAGCTCCATAGCATGCATAAACCAATAACTCCAGTCATAGGTTAGAAACAGAAGTCATGTTTGAGAAAAAAGGAAGAGAACGAACCCGCATGTAAAATGCAGCGTGGGGATTAGAGAAATGGGTTGTTAGGTAGCCGGGAGATGTTGTGATAATGCGTTGTGGGTTCATCGCAGAGTACAGGTGAGGGTGAAGGGGTAAAAGTAGTGGCTCTGAGGAAGTGAGTTGATGAAGCATGTGGGATATCGGGTTTATGGAGAACAAAGCGGCAGAAGGCACAATAGTAAGTTTTGGACGGAATGTAGTGGTGAAGTGATGTCAATGCATGGTTTAGTGAAGGCATGCTGGAAAACAACTGATCTGAGTTTGGTAAGGTATCATCAATGTTCATTTGGTATTCATAAGCATAATAATTAGGCTTAAGAGCTATTATTTCTGTTGGAGAGGTATTCAAATGTTGTCGAAAGTTGGATCTATGCAGATCCATGGATTGAGGAGTGAGAATTGATGTTCATTTAATTCAACTAGGTTTTCAAGTGAACTGAAAAATGTGTGTAGTGGCTTGGGAAGTAAAGCTGACATGTTAAGGAAGTGGAGAGAAAAAAAAGGATAATCGAACGAGAAGAAGAACAGTACGAGGAGGGAGGAATAGGTAAAAGTGGGAAAAAGCAACGCATTACAAAGCAAGAAGGCAGGTGCGTAAAAGGGCATTGGGTCGGGTTGAAGATTTAAGTAAGGCCCGTTATATAATTAATATATAGTTTAGTTTTCGATTTAAATGTATGCACAACTTAAACCCTTATATCTTGTTCATACTTAAAAAGAATTTAACATCGTTAGGCACGTCAGAACCATATCGACAAGCACAACGTTATGCAACTGGTTTGGAGCAATTTGGAGCTCGTATGCATTTACAAATGACTAATTACATTAATCGGAAAATTAATCGTTATTTAAC
Organism: Allium sativum; assembly: GCA_030737875.1. NCBI lineage: Eukaryota > Viridiplantae > Streptophyta > Magnoliopsida > Asparagales > Amaryllidaceae > Allium > Allium sativum. Next base: position 514,109,500 of record CM060919.1, on the reverse strand, counting down.
AATTAAATAACCAAGGTGAGTACAACTCACTCAGTTTTGTTCCATTTATATTTTATATAAGTCGGGTTAAATATTTTAGTGCTATGATTGTCTAATGTTGGATGTTTACTGAATATATTTATATGTATTGACTGAACTGATTAAAATAAATGCTCATTTAATTTAACTTAAACCAATCGTTATTTTTAGCGATTTTCCCAAATGAGGCAACTTACCTCGTTGGTCACGTTTATAATAATATAAATGTATTGAATTGAAATATGGTCGTTTGGATTGCTGCTATTGTTTGATTGTTGAAAATTATATATATTTATTGAATATATGATTTGATTCGAGGTAACGTATTTGGATGCAGGGGAACACAGGTTGGAGGGATCCAACTGGATTCCTCAAATATATTATATGTTATTTATTTTCATATTATCAATATATGAACTGTTCTGATTGAATGGTTGATATAGTTGTTGATCGTTGACTGCAAATTCAACGCTCGATTTGTTTTAACCTATGGGCAATATTGGTTGAGTAATTGGTAGCATATGGGCTATAAATCAATCGTTTTATAAGTATTGACTCACCGTCAGGTGAATCGACAGAAATTAATTTATAAAATTATTTATAACTGATGGTAGATTTTCGAGTCTAATATTTTAAAAGAAAGTTTATTGAAAGGGAATATATATTATCTATTATTTAAATTTATAAGTAATTATTGAATGATTTTATAACGCAAATTCTTATGTTAATAAGATTTATAAGAAAATGAGCAAAAATTAACCTAACGGTTAAGAGTTGAATTAACTATTTTAAAAAATAATTAAATGGGGTTATTTAATTAAATTAATTATATTATTAATTAATTTAAAGTAAGAATTAATCCGAATTGGTTAAAGAAATAATTGTGTTTGGGTTGACTAAGTCAACCATTTGACCGTGTTTGATTATTTGACTAATTTGTTTTAATTAATCTAATGAAATAGTTTAACGAATATTTGTTTTAATTTTAATACTATTTTAAACAGTAATTTACTATTTATTTTAGTAATAAGAATTTAACAACTTCTAGAGTAATTAATGATGAGGTAAATTATTATTTTAATTAATAATAATTTAAGTGTTTATTATTTAAATAAAACAAATTCAAATAAGTTATCAGAGTTGTAATGAAATCTAGTTGGATTGTGAAAAGGAATATATGAAAGGGTTCAAACGAGGTTTACAAAAAGAGATGAGATGTTAAAAAGTTGATTTTTAAATTAACGTTATCAAGTACAATGAATGGAATTGAAATGAGATTTCTAAAATGGAAAATGATTGAATGGATTATAAGTGGAATGATATGGGTTGATAAGGAGTTATGATAATAAATTAAAGAACTAGAACCTAACTGGAGATTGGTTAAGTTAAGTGATTTTCTGGGTATTAATCTGATATTGATTTCGGTCTTCGGTTGATACTTAGAGAGCTATTCGCTTACCAATTTACGATCAGGGACTAATGACTGTTAAAGTGACAGAAATAAAAAGGATTCGAGAATCTAAAATGATGTTTCTAAAGTAATGGGAATAGAAAGAGATTTTGGAAGATATAACGATATTTTTGAGATTTAAGGAATTAATGAGATAATTTAATAAGTTTATTCAAAAGGGAAGTGTAGTTAATGTTTTCGAAAAATGAAACGAAATGTGATTTTGTAATGATGTTTTTACGTGAAATTTGTTGAATCCAAGTTAGGAATATATATATATATATATATATATATATATGATTTATTTCTGGTATGTTTAAAATAGTTTTTGAGAATACTTTTATAATAAGATAAGAAGTTAATATTGTGTTTAAAATATTGAAAGATTAAGAGGTTTAACTATTTTTAACTAAAAAGGCCAAGTGATGCTGAGTGTGAATCAGTGAACTCATATTTATTTTCATGTTTTAATGATTGTTTATTTGATAGTCAAATAACCAACTATCAAATCTGACTTATATGATTGTTAGTACGGAAAGACCGGGATCGAATTTATATTTGAAAACCATTCTGAACTAGCAAACGCAAAATTGTAGAAGATGCAGATTGAAGATGGAACTATGAAGACTGTTGTAATGATACGGATTTCACTCGGACCTAATCGAACGCTAAATCGACCAAGACCGTTCAAAACCCGGATACACTAACTCTGGGCGCACAACACATTAGAATAAATAACAAAAGACTTTTATAAACATCATAATAATGTTACATCAGAGTACAGAATATCAGAATACATCGAAGAATAATAATACACTGGAAGATTAATTTACAATAAATGTAATCTAATGCAGCAGAAAAAAAATAAACTAACACAGTGGAAGACTATCAATGCTCTGGACACAGCTTTAAGCTTTGATCCAGAATCCTGCTAAATGAAATAATCTGCAAAACCAAACCTATAAGCTGCCCTTTTGGAAAATATGGGCACCTAGAGTTTAGGTGAAAATAATAAACTCCAAGTCAATCATGGGACTGGTGTGAGAACTAAAAACAGTTATTAACTTCATTTATGTAAAATATGACAAATCACGGGACCATACCGTATAACACGAAACGGGTTTCCTCCACTAGATTTCCAGTGCATAAACAATAACCAATAATAGATATATGGATCTACAATGCATCATACAACATGCAATTTTCCAATCTACCCATTTAGATTAATCCCCACACTTAGATTTTCCAAATCCAATTCACTTTATAGAAATTATTTTTTGGACTTTATTTCCCGATTTCTTATTTCAAATCATTTGAAATACACATCTAGATTTTATATCAAAGTAGATTTCACTTTGGGATCTCAAACCAACTCACTTGGAAATATGAATTCCAAAACATAACAATGCATACAAACAAGTATGCAACCAAATATCAGGCTCCCCTTAGACAAGGCAAAAGGTACACACCTAAGTAACTCGATATAAATGTGCACCTCCCACGATGGAGCAGGCTACACTGACGATGCACCTCCCACGCATGGAAGCATACACCGCCCAAAGTCATTTAAGGCTATAACACCCATACTTTTAGTCGTCTGGGTTACTCGAATCTTTATCCACATACCAAATCATTTCATATCCTGAAGTAGGGAAAATCATATCACAACATAATAATCACAAGTGCTTTCCAAAATATAGTACTTTACAATAGCAATTCACACATATGATCAGTCACTATTAATCACATAACCTTTGAGCTCGTACGTCTAAAAGAAGGATGTTAAGAAACAGAATAAATTCTCCGCCACCAAAACAGATACGTTATAAATAGCAACTAATCGGATACGCGATGAACCACAATGTAAAACCATAATACACTTCCAAATCATTTCGAAATTATCAGGTTTAGGCCTCGAAATCCTTTCTGTTTTATAAAACATTTTCATAAAACATTCCCAGTCCAATCGCGAAAACATTTCTTTCCATTTAGGGAAAATATCATTTCAGAATCATTCATTAAATTTGAAATGAATTGAACATCGCTAAGCATCTCATAATAAAATCGTGAAGTGTTTCACAAGATGTTAGCATACAAATGTTTCTACCCAACCCAATGCTAAATGTAAAAGCATATTTTGCTCATAAACTGGTCGAGCACCATCCAAACATCTAATCAATATCAGCAACCAAGTGTATTTGGTTCAATCACATTTCATGTTTTGGTATTTTAATTACCATCTATACATTCACAATCTAATTAAAGGTTTATTCAAACTCCAATTGGTTTCAATCTCTAAAATCATTTCTTAATGATTATTCAACTTTCTGTAAATTAATCCTGTTTTAACTGGGTTAAAGAACCAATGTCATTTAAACACAATTCAAGACAAACCCAAAACCAATTCGATATTTAATATAAGGCTCAGAAAAGAAATTATATCGGCTTATATTCAATATCAAATTCTGAAACCAACGGATAGCGTACTGGAATAACGATATCAATATCTTCCAAATTCCCACAACAATATCCGTATAATCACGGAATCCAATATCGAAATATTCCAAAGATTATTTCTACTCGGATCCATTCCAATTTATATATTGGAAATTTCTGGTTATATTAAAACCCTTCCCAATCCAATTTATTTTATTTCAAAATTATTGGATTTCAAATCTAGTTAATAACTAGTTCATATTAATAAAAATATATTTTTATCTTTACAAATGTGAAATTTTTCATCCAAAATCTTTCCAAATCATTTAGTATGATTTTACACAAATTATTTGTATTTTTAATAATTTTGTTAAGGCCCTTTTAGTCGATTTCCATAAACGGTCATCAAACTGCACTTACAACGACCTTTTCCAAATTTGATTTGGATATAATTCCAAATCCAGCCGTTAGGTTTCAAATCTCTTATATTTGTTGGAAAGCTCTTTTCGATACGAACCCAATGGTTCTGGTTTTAGGAGAATCCAACAGTCGGATCTCCCGCAATGTCAATTAGAAATCAATGGTCGAAATTCATGACCGGTCGTGGCGTGGCGCGCTCTATTCAGGCCGTTATATATATATATATATATATATATATATATATATATATATATATATATATATATATATATATATATATATATATATATATATATATAGTATACATAATATATATTTCATCGATTCCCATTTGAAATGTATTATATAAATCGTTTTGAATTCGTTTTAAAAACGATTTCAACTTTCATTTCAACTTTATAATCAAGATTGAATATTCCAGTACATGACAATTTTATACATCTCATATATATGTTAAAAATAACCAACCAATATTTATTTCATTCACACTTTATATATATATTGTTCACGTTTCATATATATATATATATATATATATATATATATATATTATTCACACTTCATATATATATTTTTCACATTTCATATATATATATATATATTACTTTTCACATTTCATATATATATATATATATATATATATTATTTTCACTTCATATATATATTTTTCACATTTCATATATATAATTTATTCATTTCATATATATATATATTATTTTCATTTCATATATATATTATTTTCACCTCATATATATATTATTTTCATTTAATATATGTATTATTTTCATTTCATATATATATATATATTTTTCACATCGTAAATATATATTTAATTTTCATCGCATATATATATATATATTTCACATTGTGTATATATATATAATTTTCACATCATATATATATATATATTTTTCACATCACAATCACAACACGATACGGTCCATTAAATCGTCCATGGTTTGTACAAAAAGTAGTGTCAGAAGCTACTAAGCCCTGTTTGCAACCTAGGATATATTTAACTGTAAAATAAGTCGAGTGAGAAGGAGTTCTCACATTGATCGGATAGAAAATCGTTATTAAATGATTATTCTAATTAAATTAAACTGATTGTTTCATTTAATCAGAAATTGCAACTAACTTCGTTTTCCTTCCTGGTCAGTCCTGAAATGTAGTGCTCGCTCTACGGGTTTCTGAATTCTGACAACTTACGAGGAAGTTACGAATTTTACAAGCTTTCATTATTTGAAATTAATTAAAATTATAATTAAACTAATTTAATTACCATTTTCCTTAATTAACCCCTTAATTAAATTTAGCCATGTCTTCTTTGTTACTGTCTACTCCAGAAACGATGAACCCCAAAACCGATTTCAACTTATGCCTGTGCCTCCCTCTTCTAGCTGCCAAACGATGATCCAAAGTGACCGCGCCATCCTCCATCGTCCAATACCCCAACGCCAAGCGCGATGGCCAGTGTGACTCCTTCTAGTGCCGGAATATGGCGTGCGAACATCGGGGGTAGAGCACAAAAATTGAACAAATCACTAATCCATTTCCGATCCCATCCGTAGGGATTTAATGCTAGTGAATTCTTCTATAATTTTTGTTCAGCAACCCTAGCCTAATTCAAATTATAATTGGAAAATGGGGGGGTTATTCCTGAGCGATTTCAGCCTTAGGAGCTAATTTGGTACTGCACAATAATTTGGGAATGAGGTTAGGGTTTTCTAGTTTGCCCCTCCCCCCCTTTTATATAAATTATTTAATATTTTTTAATTCTAAAATGTTGATTTTACACATGAACTCCAAATCGAACCCGATGACCATCATTCCAAACCAAATACCTGCATTCTTGATACAATGAGATATGTTTCGCAAGCCAATTCTATCGTTTCCATCAGTTTTCATCAAAATTAAAATATAAATCAATATATATTGAATTTAGATGTACATTTTAATTTACCGGGGACACATACTGACTCCAAAAATTCCAGAAAAATAAATCTAGCTATGTTTTGATGATACGATCCTAATAAAGCAAATTTTGTCAAAATTGGAGACCATTTGAAAAACGGTCAATTTCCAATTGATAAAATTCAAATTGAAATTACCAAACACGTTTAAATTCACCACGCTCACATATTAATTCCAAAAATAATAAAAATTGGAATCTGGCAATAATTCGAAATTCCGAATCCAATAAAAGTGGTTTCGTTGATAACGGAGGTCGTTTGCAAAATGGCTATTTTTAAAGGCCATATATTATGTAAAATATATATATATTCCATAGCGACTATTTCAAATTTTAAACTAGACATAACTTTTAATTCTCGTTATGAAATCTGGATTTTTTGCATTCGTTAGAAAGATATAATTTAACAGATTCAAATACTTCTGGTTTTACTGAAATCCGATTTATTTTGAATCTTGTGCATTCAATTGAAATTTGAAATCGAATTTTCAAACTGTCGCTCCATTTCAGGCTCGTTATATAATTAAAATAAATTTATATGTTCTAACTTCAATTAAAATAAATTTTTAAATCATTATTATTTAAAATAAATCATTTTAAATATTTAAAATCCATTAAAATAGCAAAAATAAAATTTTTAAATTGGTTCTGAAAATCCAGGTTGTTACAATCTCCCCTACTTAAAATCTTTTCGTCCTCGAAAAGGAATGGAGCTGAAAGTTGTTTAACTAACCAACTCAACTTTCGTTTTGGCTTTCATTCTTCAACTTTTCAATTTCTAAGAATTTTCAAATTCTTCAAAAATTTGGCTAACACCCTAAATTTTTGAAAAATTTCGCCATAACCTCCTTTGTACGGGAAGACCTTTAAAACCGCAACTAGCCTCACATGGCCTTCATCATTCAAAAAGAAAAAGCTAAGCGGCTAGTCAATCCACTCATAAGATCATCAAACCCAAATAAAACAGTAAATATGTACATATTTGTCGGGCACACAATTTTATTCCTTTTCTTAGCTTTCATGCTATGACATGTTCAATGTATATACATGTATATGCATGCAATTCCAATAAATTTTCAATTCAGTTAAATATTTGGTTCTATTTGGCGAAAATTACGCTTTCATTTTCTTATTGGTTTTATTATTCCAATATTTTTATTAATCACACAACACAACCAGCAATCAATTTGTTGATTAAATTTTCAAACACATAACTTTTATATACTCAAAAATCTTATTTTCTAAGATCGTATTATATATATAATCACAAATACGTTGTTTATAAACATATAACTCTCAACTCATTCTGGGGCATTACTAACCCCATCTCTAATGAATCACTCATTCTAGAATGCTACTGATTCCATCTCTAATGAGTTTTCTTCAATAGAATATTACTAATCCAATCTCTGATGAGTCTTATATTCTGTTCTAACGAGTTGCACCCCAAAGATTTGAGTTAACCAAAGCTATGTTACCATGTGTAATGATACGTATTTCGCTCGGACCTAATCGATCGCTAAATTGACCAAGACCGTTCAAAACCCAGACATGCTAACTCTGTGCGCACAACATATCAGAACAAATAATAGAAGACTTTTATGAACATCATAATAATGTTACATCAGAGTATAGAATATAAGAGTACATCGAAGAATAATAAAACAGCGGAAGATTAATTTACAATAAATGTAATATAATGCAGCGGAAACAAATAAACTAACACAGCGGAAGACTATCAATGCTCAGGACGCAACGTTAAGCTTCGATCAGAATCCTGATAAATGAAATAATCTGCCAAACCAAAACTACAAGCTGCCCATGTGGAAAATATGGGCACCTAGAGTTTAGGTGAAAACAATAAACTCCAAGTCAGTCATGGGACTGGTGTGAGAACTAAAAACAGTTGTTAACTTCATTTATGTAAAATAGGGAAAATCACGGGACCACGCCGTATAACACGGAACAGGTGTCCTCCACTAGATTGCCAGTGCATAAACAATAACCAATAATAGATATATGGATCTACAATGCATCATGCAACATGCAAATTTCCAATCTACCCATTTAGATTAATCCCCACACTTCGATTTTCCAAATCCAATTCACTTTACATAAATTATTTCTTTGGACTTTATTTCCCGATTTCTTATTTCAAATTATTTGATATACACATCTAACTTTTACATCAAAGTATATTTCACTTCGGGATCTCAAACCAAATCACTTGGAAATATGAATTCCAAAACATAACAATGCATACAAACAAGTATGCAACCAAATATCAGGCTCCCCTTAGACAAGGCAAAGGGAACGCACCTAAGCAACTCGATATAAATATGCACCTCCCACGATGGAGCGGGCTACATTGATGATGCACCTCCCACGCATGGAAGCATACACTGCCCAAAACCATTTAAGGCTATAACACCCATACTTTTAGTCGTCCGGGTTACTCGAATCTCTAGCCACATACCAAATCATTTAATATCCCGAAGTAGGGAAAATCATTTCACAACAAAATAATCACAAGTACTTTCCAAAATATAGTACTTCACATTAGCATTTCACACATATGATCAGTCACCATTAATCACATAACCTTTGAGCTCGTACGTCTCAAAGAAGGGTGTTAAGCAAAAGAATAAATTCTCCGCCACCAAACATATACGTTATCAATAGCAACTAACCGGATACGCGATGAACCACAATGTAAAACCATAGTACACTTCCAAATCATTTCGAAATCATCGGGTTTAGGCGTCGAAATTTTCTTCTATTTTATATAACATTCCCTGTCCAAAATCGGGAAAATATTTCATTCCATTTAAGGAAAATATCATTTCAAAATCATTCATTAAATTTGAAATGAACTCAACATCGCTAAACATCTCATAGTGAAATCGTGAAGTGTTTCACAAGATGTTAGCATACAAATATTTCTACCCAACCCAATGCTAAATGTAAAAGCATATTTTGCTCATAAACTGGTCGAACACCATCCAAAAAGTCAATCAATCAAAATTAATATCAGCAACCTAGTTTATTTGGTTCAATCACACTTCATGTTCTGGTAGTTTAATTACCATCTATACATTCACAATCTAATTGAAGATTTATTCAAACTCCAATTGGCTTCAATCTCTAAAATCATTTCTTATTAATTGTTCAACTTTTTGGAAATTAATCCTGTTTTAACTGCATTAAAGAATCAATGTCATTTAAACACAGTTCACGACAAGCCCAAAATCCAATTCGATATTAAATATAAGGCTCAAAATAGAAATTATATCGGCTTATATTCAATATCAAATTCTGAAACCAACGGATATCATATTGGAATAACGATATCAATATCTTCCAAATTCCCACAACAATATCTGTATAATCATGGAATCCAATATCGAAATATTCCGAAGATTATTTCTACTCAAATCCATTCCAATTTATATATTGGAAATTTCTGGTTATGTTAAAACCCTTCACAAATCCTATTTATTTTATTTAAAAATTATTGGATTTCAAATCTAGTTAGTAACTAGTTCATTTTAATAAAAATATATTTTTATATTTACAAATGTGAAATTTTTCATCCATGTTCCTTCCAAATCATTTATTATGATTTTACACAAATTATTTGTATTTTTAGTAATTTTATTAAGGCCCTTTTAGTCGATTTCCATAAACGGTCATCGAACTGCAGACCTTTTCCAAATTTGATTTTGACATAATTCCAAATCCAGTCATTAGATTTCAAATCTCTTATATTCATCTGAAAGCTCTTTTCAATACGAACCCAAGGTTCCAATTTTAGGAGAATACGACGTTCGAATATCCTGCAATGTCAATTCGAAGTCAATGGTCGAAATTTGCGAACGGTCGTGGCGCGTTCTAGTCAGGCCATTAATATATATATATATATATATATAATATTTCGTCGATTTTCCATTTAAAACATATTTTATAAATCGTTTTAAATTTCCTTTAAAAATGATTTCAACTTTCATTTCAATTTTAAATCAAGATTGAATATTCTAGTACATGACAATTTTATATATCTCACATATATGTTAAATATAATATTTTTAACCTACCAATATTCATTTCATTCACACTTCATATATATTATTCACATTTCATATATATATATATTATTCGCATTTCAAATATATATATATATATATATATTATTCACATTTCATATGTATATTATTCACACTTCATATATATATTATTTACACTTCATATATATATATTACATTTCATATAAATAATTTATCGATTTCATATATATATATATATGTATATATTATTTTCATTTCATATATATATTATTTTCACCTCATATATATATTATTTTCATTTCATATATTTATATAATTTTCACATAGCACATATATATATATATAATTTTCACATCGTGTATATATATATTCATAATACAAACCATTGAATCGTCCATGGTTTGTACAAAAAGTAGTGTCAAGAGCTACTAAGCCCCGTCTGCAACCTAGGATATATTTAACTGTAAACTAAGTAGAGTGAGAAGGAGTTCTCACATTGATCGGATAGAAAATCGTAATTAAACGATTAATCTAATTAAATTAAACTAATCATTTAATTTAATCATAAATTGCAACTAGCTCCGATTCCCTTCCTGGTCAGTTCTGAAATGTAGTGCTCGTCTAGAGGATTCCAGCGGTCTTCGAGTTTATGAATTCCGACAACAAACGAGGAAGTTACAAATTTTACAAGCTTTCATTATTTAGAATTAACTAAAAATAATAATTAAACTAATTCAATTACATTTTCCTTAATTAACCCCTTAATTAAATTTAGTCGTGTCTTCTTCGTTACTATCTACTCTACGAACGATGAACCCCAAAACTGTTTTCAACTTATGCCTGCGCCTCTCTCTTCAAGCTGCCGGGCGATGATCCAAAGTGACCACACCATCCTCCATCGTCCAATACCCCAACTCCAAGCGCGATGGCCAGTGTGACTCCTTCTAGTGCTGGAATATTGTGTGCGAATGTCGGGGGTTGAGCTCAAAAATCGAATAAATCACTAATCCATTTCCGATCCCATCCATATGGATTTAAAGCTGGTGAATTCTTCTATAATTTTTGTTCAATAACCCTAGCCTAATTCGAATAGCAATTGGAGAAATAGGGGGTTTATTACTAAGCGATTTCAGTCCTAGCAGCTAAATTGGCGGCGCAGAATAATTTGGGAACGGGGTTAGGGTTTTCTAGTTTGTCCCCCCTCCTTTATATAAATTATTTAATATTTTTAAATTCCAAAAAGTTGATTTTACACCCGAACTCCAAATGAAACCCAGCGACTGTCGTCCTTAACCAAATATCCTCATTCCGGACATAATGGGATATGTTTTGTAAGCCAATTCTATCATTTCGATCAGTTTTCGTCAAAATTAAAATATAAATCAATATATACTGAATTCAAACATACATTTTAATTTATTGGGGCCACATACTGACTCCAAAAATTCCAAAAAAATAAATCTATTTATGTTTTGATGATACGGTCCTAACAAAACTAATTTCATCGAATTTGGAGACCGTTTGAAAAATGGTCATTTTCCAGTCGATAAAATTCAAACTGAAATTACCAAACACGTTTAAATTCACCACGCTCACATATTAATTCCAAAAAATATGAAAATTGGAATCTTGCAATAATTTGACATTCTGGATCCAAAAAAAGTGATTTTGTCGAAAACTGAGGTCGTTTGCAATAAGGCTATTTTTAAGGGCCATATATTATATAAAATATATATAAATTCCATAGCGACTATTTTAAATTTTAAACTGGACATAAATTTTAATTCTCGTTATGAAATCTGAATTTTTTATATTCGTTAGAAAGATATAATTTAACAGATTTAAATTTTTCTAATTTTACTGAAATCCGATTTATTTTGAATCATGTGCATTCAATTGACATTTGAAATCGAATTTTCAAACTGTCGCGCCATTTCAGGATCGTTGTATAATTAAAATAAATTTATACATTCTAACTTCGATTAAAATAAAATTTTAATCGTTATTGTTTAAAATAAATCATTTAAATATTCAAAATCCATTAAAATAGCAAAAATAAAAAATTTAAATTGGTTCTGAAAATCCGGGTTGTTACAACCGCGGATCTTCATAAGTGGAAGAATGACTTGTCAAATTTCTCTGGCATGCATCTAGAAATATTTAATGTGTAATTCTGACATGATTGAAATCTGTGGATTCCAAAGACTACTCGCTATTGATCCATAGGGTGATTCCTAGGATGCAGTAGAAGAGTGCCTTCGGTTTGTCCACTCCCAGGACAAATTGTATGGACGGATGCCTGACAAAGTATTTCCAAAGGGGTTACGTGCGTTGATTTCTTCAAACATACCGTAGTTGGTGGCGGAGAAGGGAACTTCTCTTAGCTTAACAACCTGAGTATTTTTGCGTAAATCAATTAGTGATTTCTGGAGGATACGACGATGTGGCATTCAAAGTGAATGGTGGTGTGTTATCTTGAAAAAGTAATTTAAACCTCAAGCCTCATAACCGAGAAATGACAAAAATCGGGCATGCAACATGGCTAATTGGGTCTCTCCCAATTAGGGTGTATAATCAACTATCTTGAGAAATTCTATTTCCTTCTTTATTCTATTTGATGTTGTCCCTTTTGGGAAGCGGTTGCTGATCCCAGCCGTTAGTGATATACATTCGATACACTCAAGCGAAATGAGTGGTCAATCATGTGTGGCCGGGTTACAAGATGTTCTTGTTGAACCAAGTGTATTTCCCTCTAGAGATACACTATCGGCAAGTGGTTCCATACCATGACGGAATCCAATCTCTAATAAGTATCAGTGGTTTTGATTGTATACAATGTGTGTAGAGCGTGAGATGCAAACGTTCAGCTAGATTGTTATTTATTTGATTTAGACACTATTATAATATCAGAATAAGATATGATTTCAAATTATTTAGGTTATCGTAAGGTAAAAACCGTCCGTGTTTATGTGAGGATTGGTCTTACGATTATCCTTTTCTTTCAAAAAGATTTATTAACTTTAAAATCTAGTTGGATGTTACCTATAAGCTTAGTGGGTTTCTCACTTTGGTTCACCATATTGATCCAACGTTTGAAATGCTCGTGTTAAACCGAGTTTTGCAAGTTCAAGTTTGGACGGTATAGACTTCATAAGATAAGTTGGAGGAGTTTAGACGTATTAGTGTTTATTCCGCTATGTGTTGTACATGAGGACAGATTATTATAACTGTCCAGATGTGTTGACTGTAAGTTGTACTCTGACGATTGTAAGTAATTTTCAAGCTCTCAATAAAGATTTATATTTATATTATATATTTTTTTCGCTACTATTTGAGACTCTGATTTTGTTTTGTTGATTCTTATTCTTCAATTCTAATATTTCTTTCTTATCTCACCCTCTAATTTCTTTCTATTAACTATCTGGAGTTTTCGATACTTGGGTTTAGGCATTGAGATATGTTGGGGTCGTTACAGAAACGTTAAGGCTATAAAAAAATCCTTAAAGAAATCCTAAAAGTGAGACTTTATCCTCCTATTGGTAATTGTAGACCTCTAAGATATGCTCCCCGCATTCTGCATCACTTTTCTCATGTCTTATCAGTTGTCCAACTTGAAGAAAGTTGGTCATTCATCTTTGATTATGAATCGATACTGATCCATGCCTATGAATCGGTACTGATCCATAATATAATCTTATGGACCGATTCTAATGATTTATGTTAGTGGAACTTTCCGTTAGCTTCATGTTTTCCATCTTGTTTGTACTATAGTCAAAATGATGAATCGGTGGTGGAATGAAGTTGTTGGTTTCAGGTGCTAGAGGAGATCAATAAAAAATGACATGAAATCGACGGTTTGAAGCTTGAGGAGGGCAATTGGCATAATGGCTTCTGAATGTGAAAAGATGAGCAATTTAGTTAAGATCTGATGGATCGGTACATATTCGTATGGATGGATCGATACTAATCCATCATTTTGGTGGATCTTACCATGAATTTTTTAGGTGAGTTTTTTTTTTCACCTTGATATCTTGATCGCAATTTCTTTGTAGTCACATTTTATTGCTTCCTTGATAAATTTTAAGTTTTACTCAACAAGTCTATGTGTATCATTCCTGGTCAAAAGGTTGGATAACACTTGCTTACCTAAAGCATGTCATGCTAATGGAAAATATGCTTTATTCAAGAGCAGATATTACAGTCGATGTAATATTAGAAGTTGAATCATTCTGATATCAACAAATCGAGTTGCCACAAGCCATCGTTTTCCTCTGAATTTTCTTATAAATAAATGGCCATTCTAGACCATAATGGCGAGGGCATGAGTCCTTGTTTGAGTATTGACATAGACAATGATTATGTATTCTCCCAAAATTGTTATTTTACATGTTACATGTAACGAACCAACTTTCGAACACATCGGCAGTTATTTCATTAATAAGAATAAGAATAGATATAAGATAAAATCACAGAAAACATCAGAATCTCACAGCTGAATTTTTACAAAAGATGATACTTCAAAATATTACACAGCGGAACATATTACATCAGAGCATTATAGATCTGGTGATACAAACCATCCATAGTACATCCTTAATTATACATATCATAGATAACCAACTGACAGACTTAAAATTAAACACTAGATAAGATAAGTAGATCAGCACACAGAAAGTCTCCATCCAGCTTCTCAAGTTTTTCCAATCCTGATTCACTTGTCTATTCATAACAAGTGTTATGAATACCCAAGAGTTTAAGGTAAACATAGAAAAATAAACTCTGGGTCAGTCAGGGGACTGGTATGAGTAAACAATTTAAAACAAATAAAAATATCTCATAAGACCACGCCGTAAATACGGAACGGGTTTTTACCTTATGAGATCAAAACACTTTGTATACTTGAAATCATATATTATCATAGTGTCTAGGATTTTTCACAAATAAATATGAATCTAGAAGAATGCTTGCATCTCACATTCTCCTATATAGTATACAAATAAAAACCGCTTGGCGCTTATGGATATTGGATTTCCAACTATGACAAGTTATGGGACCACATTCCGATGATGTATCTCTAGAGGCGAATACACCTAGGTTCAACAAGAACGTCTTGCAACCCGGCCCACACATGACCGACCACTCATTTCTCTTGAGTGTATCGAATGTATATCACCAATGGTTGGACTCAAACCACCATTTCCCGAATGGGCAGAATCGATAGAGTAAGAAATAAAAGGAATTTCTCTAGATAGGGGATGATACACCCTAATGGGAGGGACCCACATAGCCCTGCTGCCTGCCCGATTTTTGTCATTTCCTGGATATGAGGCTTGAGGCTAGACTTACCTTTTCAATCATCACTGTTTAATTTCTTTGAATGCCACATCATCAAATCCATCGAAAATCACTAATTGATTTCCACAAAAATACTCTAGTTGTCAGGCTAAAGAAGTTTCCCTTCTGTGCCAGCAACTGGTACGTTTGAAGAAAACAACGTACGTGATTCCTTTGAAAATACTCTGTCAGACATTCGTCCATACAAGTTGTCCTGGGACTGGACAAACCGAATGCACTATTCAAGAATAGCCCTTGTATATCGCCGTCTTCAATTTAAAAATCTCTGACGCACGGCGTATAATCAAATCAAAGTGAAATATTTATTTCGGCCTCTTTGAAATGATTAACGAACATTTTTCTTTTTAAATTATAAATCTAACAAGATTATAATCTAATCTCCATATATAACTACAGACAAATTAAATAGTTCATGATCATCTGGCCTATATCTGGTATTTTGATCAACTTTTCAAAATGGCCAATTTTAGTATGTGCGTCGCACGCAGTTTTTCTTTCCATTCTGTTTGTCAACTTTAAAAATGAATCCTTACATTATTTTTCTTTAGAAAAAATATTTCTCATTATTATTCCTTAATCTGATCACTCATAAATGAATTAAATTATTATTTAAACATTTATTTTACAACTTTTACATTTGGTATTTTTCTCGTCAAATTTTCCCTTTGATCCTTCATTCTTGATTTACTTATTCTTCTTTCTATACTGATAAAGTTCCTCCTTTTTATTTATTAGTCTCAACACGATTAAAAATATTATTCACAGTTCTTTGTTTAAAAAGTACAAAACTGTTCATGATCAGTTTCTTATATCAGAGATTTTAGATTATCAGATAAAAACTGACAAATTCTAGCGTATGTGTTACATACGGTTTTTCAACCTTGTTTGTTTAATATTTAAATATCTCATTAGAAAATAGATTCTAATGTAAATTATAAAATAAATTTATAATTTAACTAAAATTACAGTGTCTGTGCTGATTTCTCGACTTCGGTCAAAACAATACTCGTCCCTTTACACTGGATCGACCTTTTTTTTTACTTTTGAATATTAGAAAATCATTTCTAATTCTCATTATAAATTACATTTATAACTTAATATAAAATTATAGTTTCTGTAATTAAATTTCAGTCATTGACAAAAAACTGTATCTTCATCCTGATTCACTTCCTCCCTTCCTGTTGAACTCCCCCCTTACGGTTTTCACACAAATAATTCTGATCTATTTAGTTTCTTGTATTACTCAATTTAACCTAACCTATAGGGTATTGAGGCCAAAAAAAAACAGTAGATGCATCATACATCTCACTCACTTGTAGCTGCCACAACCATGTTACCTCTTCCTCCAAATTTGCCTGCTGTTCATTTGCACAGCAACACACCTGTGCACATGCACACACCAACCATCGGATGCCGCCCCACCTTGATCGTCCCCACACATCATAACTCGCCTAATATTCCCATTTCCAATCACAAGTTCGGCCATTATCACCACTACGCTGATTTCACTATTCAAAACCAACTTGCCCAAATTGAATCCGATCCAAGTAAGCATCTACTGTCGTCAGCTTCAATAACTAAAACATGTCAAACTTAAGTCACACAGCGGTGACAACATCCGACACTGTTTCTCCTTAGTACGCCACCTCCAACAGTCACCTTGTCGACGCAGTTCTAACAAACTGCTCAGTTTCTCTTTTTAGTATGGTGCAGTTTTGCACACATGTGCTACTCCCTTCACACTACTGCTATTCCTTTTTTTCTACTTTCTTTAAATTTATGTACATGTGTGCCCAAGGATCATCACTAATACCAAGGTATCAACAGCACGTTGCACCCATTACTTCACATCAGGCAAACTCAACCTGATAATATCCGAACCCCTCCTCCTTTGTTTAACGCTTCAGGTAAGTTGCCAAGCCCAACTCTCATTCTTCTTTTGCATTTTGTTTAATTTGCTTTTTATTTTAATACTTGAAGCATGGACAACATTAAGCCCATATACATACACTAAACCGACAGCACTATCCCATTCTAACACTTTCTGGTTTGTTATTGGTTTCCATGTTATTTTTATTATTCTTTACTTATAGCAGTTTTTATGATTGAAATTCATTTATTGTATGGTACATTTACTTAGGCATGAGGTACCTCTAGCACTCAATACAAGGATCTGATATTCATTCGAAGATTCAACTGTAAACACAGTAAAGAAGTGTTGGTGTTTATTTTTCTGTTCATCGTTTTGGTTCTTTGTTTTAAATTCTAAACTAAGGTTTTTATCTATTTTCTGAGTTTAACTAAATAATTAAATCAACCCCTATACAAATCATATACACCATATATTATCATTCCGAGATAGATTTAAATTGGGAAATAAAACAAGAAGTTCACCCACTGTTTTCAGTCTCAAGTGTTAAATATCATATATATATATATATATGACATAACCCAACATGCATACAAGTATAGAAATCATGGCATATATTTAAAGTAGAATTTATAGTGTTTACTCACAAATATATGATTACTGTCATGCAATTTCCCTTAGGTGTTCAAACTCGAATTAAAACATCAATATTGAATCAAGTTGTGCTGTGTACATATCAGCATATAAATCTACTTAGAATTTAATGATAGTAAAGAGATTTCAGCAGGAATTTTACTCACCAGTATTGCTTGAAACCCTTAGCTTCTATTCTTCTTTACGGACCTTATTCATGTGCTTGGTGTTGTGTAGAAAAATGTGTGAGCTGTGGTCTTTATATAGTGGAGAAATGAATAAAATAAGTGTGTAAAAAAAATCAATTTTTAGATCTTGTGTTTGACAAGTGATTGATAACTCAAAAGAAAAAATCTTTTTCTCTTGCCAAATCAAAGCACATTACCCAGGAACACATGGCTCATATCAGCCTAGATCCCACCTAAAATCCCCTATGTAACCACCCCTTTTCTCCTTATTGATTTCTATGAATTGTCACCCATGATTGCCAATGTACCACACATGATCTTCACTACATCTTGCATTGGTTTTGCACCAATTATAGTATCAATTTGTGTACCATAGATTTTTAGTTTTTCCTTGGTTTCTTAAAACAAAATCTCATATGACAAAATGATTTAACAACAAACATATAAATATTTTTACTTACCTTTCAAGGCAATCAAAAATCTGAAAGTTGTTGTTCAATAAAGATCTCAGCCATGTGAATGAAATAGACATGAACATCTTGAAAAATCTATATGCTTTAGTATCTATCTAGTTTAGGTAAGCTTCATGTTATAAATGCAAGATTTGGCAAGATTTTTTGGCACATGGGTGTTGACAAATGAAACGTGTTTTGCAAAGAAGATGTCATTTTCTAGGAAATCTTATGTAAAAAGAAAAAGATTCAAAACTGGAAATGCATTGATACAATATGATTTGCCATCACTAGGTTCTCTTTACTAGTTTATACTAGTGTAGGTGTTTTCTCAAGTATTTATATCTATGTGAAAACATGTTTGCAAAGAGAAATGGCTCTTTCATGTTTTGGTGTAGGTATATGTGAACATAAACTTGCTTGCAAAAGGAGATGAAACTTTCATGTTTTGATGTTGTGTACATGTGAATATGATCTTGCCTTGATCTTGCTTTGACAACAAAATGGTCTTGACATGTTTTAATTCAAGAGTTAAAAGCTTTTAAATCAAAAAATTTGCAAAAACTTAATTCTTAAACACTTTGAAAAAAATGAACAAACATGTGAATAAAATGGCATTACCAAAACATGCTATGTTTAAGTATTATTCTTAAACATGTGTAAAATCAATGTAAACAAATATTATCAAATACATGTTATCACACCTGAATGTGTAAAAATCAGTTTTAGCAGGTGTTGTGATATATACATCTGTAAATGCTATTATACACATGTTAACATGTTTTTAAATTTAAAGTCTGAATTTTAAATCGTATTTGAAAATATATACTTATGAACATTCCATATCTGTGTAAGTGATAAGTGTAAAATACCGGGTCATTACATTCTACCCTCCTTATAAAAATTTCGCCCTCGAAATTTGTAAATAGTAGATTAGAGTTATCGACACACATCAATAAATAATTAACACACATCAGCAATTTCCTATTCATAACCAAAAATATCTGCCCAAATCCCCTTTCTAAATCATCAGTCAATTTACTTAACTCTGTTAAGTATTACCCAAAGTCTTCATTCACTTAGTTAATCATCTCCATTTCGGGACTCTCAAATATGATCTTATTCCATAAATCGACCAGTTCACATTCCCTGGGTTCATATCCAATTGACACTTAAGTCCAGCCTTAATTTTAGGAAATCCAAATTATAATTCAGTTTATAATTCTAACTCGATTTCCGGTATCAATATGATTGGATATTCTTCTAATTTAATCCAACCATATTTAATTTATCTTAAGGCTGACCCTGGTCAATTAACTCCTTTCATCCTGCCAGACTAGTACAACTTCCCCCATAGTCCTTCCTTGATCTTGGGATCTAGTATTATGATCAGTTGTAGTGGAAGACCCTCTAGCTCGACCTCTTCGTCCTCGGTTACTCATCTTAGTCACCTGAATATAACAGGTCGTAAATCCCGACTTGATTGGATATAACTAACTTAGGTATATCATCCAAGTTGATTTATATTAAATTTATTTTAAATTTTATTATAAAAATACGCTCTCTCACATTCACCCAATGCCTAGGTAATTAGTAACCTAAGCTCTGATACCAACTGTAACGACCCAACTTTCGAACACATCGGCAGTTGCGTCATTAATAAGAATAAGAATAGATAGAAGATAAAATCACAGAAAACATCAGAATGTCACAGCGGAATTTTTACAAAAGATGATACTTCATAATATTACATAGCAGAACATATTACATCAGAGCATCATAGATCTGGTGATACAAACCATCCATTGTAACACCCTACATCCGTTAAGGTCACTCACAAAGGGAATGCCTTAACTTCGGTGGAGAGCTATAGGTAAAAGATACCGATAAATTACAAGACAGACAAAATCAAAACAGCGGAAAATAGAACTTTACTTTATTGATCAAATAGTTTGTACAACAATTATTTTCCAATACCAGAATATCTGTCTTACAAAATAAAGAAGCATAAAATAACATTTATATTCCCCAAAGTAGTGTGAGCCAGCCATAGCAATGGAAAAGAGAATCCAAGCAAAACTTCGACTAATCTTCAGCTTGGAAAGAAAACTGGGCTAGGTAGTAATTTTCCCTCCCTGCGAACCTGGGGGGGGGAACGGAAGACAAGAAAGCGAAAGAAAACAGAGTAAGACATAAAGTCTGGTAAGTTCAGTAACTTTCAGCATGTGAACAGGTAAAAAGCAACTTAGCATGAATTAACTGAATACAAGTCAACACCATGATGACGGAAATCATAAGGTTAGCACATGATATGATAAGGTAAGATAAACTAGATGCACTTCTATACTTTCTCTGCTTCGCTACTACCTTGTTATCTTAATTTCTATATCTCTACACCACCTAACTAGTGCCCAACTAGTAATCTGTATAGACCGATAAACAATAGCGTGATCCCAATCCCCGAAATTTTGGTTGTTTTCTGGTGTACATCTATTATTTATTACCTAGATCTAATATAGGGTATTCTATCGAGCGCATTCTAGATCCAACCAGGGTTTACGCTACCCAGGGCTACTGGGGTTTATGCTACCTATTGAACGTATCTCGGATTTTAGGGTTTACGCGACCTAGGTCCAAATAGGGATTATGCTACCTATCGAACGACGCCCCTAATCTAGGACACACTACCCAGAGTGGTATATGTTCCTAGACTTTCCCCACATATGTGTCGTGGATCGTTATCGCTGTCTAGATGCACATGTCCTCTATATGTGCGACCCGAGTCTCGTGGCAGGGCAAATCAAGAAACACGGAACTCGGTCGGGAGCTTTCAGATATCTGCCGATGCAGATGCTGAGGTCTGTTTTTCAAGTGGCTATGGTCCCACTTGACCCCTCCCTCAACTAATGAAAGGCACACCTTGAAAAATGAGAATTATACGCAGGCCCTCTATGCCCCCACTAACCTATAGCCATCCGCACCCATAACTAGATAGCAAGTATATGGTCTTTTGGAGTTCTCCGCCTTTCCGCAACACGTATCTCGACTGACTCAAGATGGTAGGTAGACGACGAGTTGCTATCACAGGGCTACTGGTCTCGCCGAATCACACTGGTCCATCCTAGTCTTTAGGTTGCCTTGTATTGCAACCAAGGCATACCCTTGGTTCTTCTAACACAGACCTTAACCTCTGTGAGCCCATGCGGATCATCTGTAGCCTCACAGTGGGATACCAAGAGTACCCTCACGTCCCCTCGAAGCCGCATGCTTCGTAACCCAGTTTGTTGGAGCCTACTTTAAGATCAGATGGACGTTCGCTCCTTCTCGTGTTCTACTAAGGTTTGCTACTTAGTTCCCTTAACTAAGATTTGCTGCTTAGTTTCCTGAACCGTCGTTTTCTTAACTAAGGTTTACAACTTAGTCCTCTTAACTAAGGTTTCCTACTTAGTTTTTTTCTCGTCAAGTTGGATTGGTTAAGTGTCATTAGTCAATTCAAGTTAACTTAACCCATTCATTTGTCATGTTAAACTGGTTAAGTGTTATCAGTAGTTCATGTTGACTTAACCCTACTACAAATCAAGTTATATTGGTTAAGTATTTCTTATTACTTAACCCCAACCCTTCATCTTGTATTGGTTAAGTGTTCCCTTGGTTAACTTAACGCTAACATCTATTTAATTCACATGTTCAAATGGTTAAGTATTGTCCTTTCATGTTTTAACTTAACCTTGTTCATTTGTCACACTATGATGGCTAAGTGTTCTAAGTTTACTTAATTCCACCTTCTAGTCTAGTTAACATGTTAAATTGGCTAAGTGTATTTTACTTAACCCCACCTTTTAGTCTAGTTAAAATGGTTAAACCTTTTCTTAACCTCACCCACTTGTCTAGTCAACATGTTATAATGGTTATTTAACCCCTACAAGTCTTGTCTTGTTAACATGTTAAGTTGGTTAAGTGTTCCTATGGAATTAACTTTCCATTCTAGCTTAACCGTTTCTTAGCTTTAAATTATTCATTTAAAGCACCAACCACTCACATTAGACATATATTGTTGCGGTCACTGGATGTGCCGGTCGGTTCCGGGAGGATTTACACCGCAACTCAGTCTGACATCGGGTTCTTATTGGGCTCAATGCCTTAACCTCTCACATTAGATAGGTATTGTTGTGGTTACTGGACAGTCGGGCGGGTCCGGGCAGTTTTACACCACAACTCAATCTAACCTCGGGTTAGGCGTATTCATATTTTCTACAATGTACACATTTCTCATTTAGGACAAATTCTTCATGTAAATTATTCCGAATTTACTTATGCCATAATTACTCTTCTATTGTACATTAGCAACATTTATTATTATGGCCCACTTTCCCTCTAAATCATGTTTATAAGATTATACCAAATTAAGTGTCACTAACCATGATTATGCTAAGCATGACAATTACATGTAATTTCAAGTTATTAATCAGAATAGGCTATAACCCACCTTCCCAAACTCGCCATAATAGTCATGCCCAAAATCACTATGCCATACATTTGGCGTTCCAAATAAGTAGTTAAGCCTAATCTAGACTTAATGTTCCTATTTACATTTTTGGCCCAATCTAGATTAAATATCCAATTTTACAATTCATGTTAGAACTAGATTTCTAGTTTACAATTTATGCCAAAACTAGATTCACATGCCAACTACATGTTTTGCGGCCAATTAACAATTTACCGTTTACGCCCAATTCTAATACGCATGCAAATTACTCACTATCATAGCCAATTCAGATCATGCCAACATATTTATTATGCCAAATTATATAAATTTCATGTTATACCAAACTTCCAAGTTTTCAATCACATTCATGTTAGTTTCATGTTCTGCCCAAATCGTATTCCCATCGTTTGCGTAATCGTGATTCAGTCTAGATTATAGGTCCATCTAGATTCGTAGATAAAAGGGAATAAACAAGAATACCATGAAAAGACATGCATAAGGATAGGCATAAGATGATAATCTAAATTCACAAATTATAGATCTAATAAATATACTGAATAAATTGA
The DNA here is from genome assembly GCA_030737875.1 of Allium sativum. NCBI lineage: Eukaryota > Viridiplantae > Streptophyta > Magnoliopsida > Asparagales > Amaryllidaceae > Allium > Allium sativum. The sequence goes on along the minus strand of CM060919.1, from coordinate 514,085,590 downwards.
CTACAACATCGCAGGTATATAGAACTGATGACATTATGAACATGAAAAGGTTTGAATATCAATCTAGGTTCAAGAACATGGATAGATCTAACTTAATAGAAAAATCCCCAAAATCAAGATTCAAGGATAATTAAGAATAGGTCTGAATAGAGAATCAAGCTTAGATCCAATTTCATAGTCATAATCCTAGGCAATAATCTCATAGTCATGAATCATAGGTGATTAGCCACAATTGTCCTTGTCATAGTCAGAGGAAATGGTCTTATGTTCACAGTCATAGTCATAGGCATAGTCTTATGTTCACAGTCATAGGCATAGGCATAGTCTTATCGGTAATTAATCACAATAGTTCTTAATTAGATCCAAAGGCATATACAAGCACAGATTCAAATGAAAGGATCAGGCATATTCTTATATCTGTTTAAATACATGCCACAAATAGATCTAGACGTTCAAATCTAAAAAGTAACTGACTTACAACAAATGACGAACTTGAATTCTGGATTTTGAGTTCTGGAATTGAGATGCTTTCCTTTGGGTAGATAAACGTTGTTTTGATTTTTAGTTTTGAATTAGATTTGTTCATCTCTAAGCTTTCTTCAAGTGGAGGCTATTCTCGGCTTCCTTCCAGCAGCATGACGGCTCTATGTTCTATTTCTTGTGTGAATTTAGGTTGGAGACTTGAGTTGTTTATATAGAATTTCAAACTAATTAGAGCCGTCAGATGATCATAGATGAATCTAGACCATTCACATCGAGAAGGGCCAACCAGAAAGTGACAAATCAGCCCTAGTGACACACCAGAACTCAGAAAATCGCTCAGAACCCGACCAGGCCAGCCAAGACCTGACCAGGTCAACTGGGTAGGTCGACCACCAGGTCGACCCCCAGGTCGACCTGGGTACCCTGGTCGATCCCCAGGTCGACCCCCTGATCGACCTGGGTCCTAGGCGAGAATTTTCCCGCCCTGCCCAATTTGGGTCTGTTTTCGAATTTTGAACTGAATTTTGAGCTGTTTCAATTTTAAATTGAATTCTGAAACTTCCGGAGGTCATAACTTCTTCATATGGAGTCCGATTTACGCAAACTCGGACTCTATCTCAAGCAGTATTTCGAGACGAACGTAATGGAGTAACCCGTTTCCCTTAATTCTTCTTCTAAAATTTAATTATACTTTTATTTGTGAAACTTAATGTTACAGAATTACGGGGTGTTACATTCTCCCCCTCTTAAAAGGATTTCATCCCCGAAATCTTCAAGTTAGGAAGGATGTGTCCTACCGTCCAATCACCCATATACTCAATCATTCAATCACAGGCATTCATTGTCCTTAAAAAGATTTCTAATGATTTCATGTTCATATGCATAGTGTGTGTATAAGTCTTTATTTAACGCAAAATCAGGCGGTCTACTGATTCAGTTGACCTCCTTAATGCGAATTATGTCAGTGCCATGCGTCCAATCATGTATGAAAGCATCCCTAGTCATGTAGATACTACATGTGTGCATAGCCATTCATCCATATGCAACATCCATATGATAACATATATGTGAATGCAATATGAAAGTGACTGAGTCGTTCTAGCGCCTATGGTGTGTATATGCATCCACGAGCAACCATTTGCAACCATCAATCATAACATGTTTTAGATACATGTTTACATCCATTGGCTTCTACCTAAGGATCGATGATACGTCCTAGAGGATATACCTTAAAAGCCAGAAAGTATGCATAAAATTCCTAGAAAAAGAGATCAAGGATGTACCCCTAAGAAAAAGGGTATGATGCTTGTATCTAGTCTACAGTCTTCTAAGTCGCATCTTCTTGAGCTTCACTATTCTGTACCTTATCTAATTAATCTTCACGATTGTGAAGCTTCTTGACCTCCATTTGCAAAACTGTCGTTGATCGGATAGCTGGCCTTTCATTGTCAACTGGATACGTGTGGAAGTCTATTTGCGTTTTAGGGGTAAACTCCTAACCTAATCAAAAACATCTGCGTACTCATGGACTACCCTAGCAGATTGCAAATCGTCGATAAATGCATTAAGCAATTCTAGCTAGTTAAGACTAACTGATTCTTTACACGAAATCTCGAGGGTATTCCCAAGGCAAGTCAAAAGTCTAACTACCCTCCTTTCAGAATTACTAGCCCACCAACCCATGCCTAGAATCAACTCATAGCCCTTGGAACCAAAAACATAAGCATTACGCTTAAACTCAACACTTAATATAGTTATTCTCAAATCCTTACAAACCAAAGGTAAACGGACCGAACCACCAATTGGATTTGAGACACTAATGGGATCTTCTACTATACAAGTACTAATGTGCAGAGACTCAACTATGGAAGTAGATATGAACAAATGCAAAGCGCTAAGATCAAAAGAGTACTAACTGGTTGATCAAAACTAAAAGCTAAACTTTTCCAACAGAGACTTTTACTATCTCTCTCTCAGGTATTCTGGTGGTGAAAGCATGTACTCACCCTTCTGAAAATCCTGTCCCTCGTCCTTGTCCTTAATTATATGCCCTATTATACCATGGAAAATATACTTCCTCTCGTCTTTGGTTTTATAATTCCTTCTTTTCTTCGTGAGTCGAGTTTATATCTATGAATTTATCATCCTTGCGTTGAGCTCCCTAGCCAAACTCCCTCATCCTCATCTTTACAATCCCTGTGTAATCATATTGACCAGTTTCTCAAAAGTTGCCTCCATCGCATGGAAAACACTTCAAAGCTTGATAGAAAACTAGCTGCAGGTGAAACTACTATGGCTATAGATGGAAGTCGGGCAGTACTTTGCCCTTCGATAGGTATCATAGTCTTATCAAGCCTACGGAATCGTGCCATGATGAGGTTACCTCCCAGAAATCTAGGAGCCCCGAAGACTCAAGAAAGAAGGGGACAAGAATTCAAACAGAGGATCAGAAGATAGTGCGTGTGGATTTTAGGGAATATGCCTTTAAAACAAAACTTTTCTTTTGAAAATGCTTCTTTTAAAACCGTTGAAAATAATTTTTCAAATCTTTTATCTGATCCGGTAACCTTCAGCTCTGATACCATGTGTAACACCCCACATCCGTTAAGGTCACTCATAAAGGGAATGCCTTAACTTCAGTGGAGAGCTATAGGTAAAAGATACAGATAAATTACAAGACAGACAAAATTAAAACAGCAAAAAATAGAACTTTACTTTATTGATCAAATAGTTTGTACAACAATTATTTTCCAATACCAGAATATCTGTCTTACAAAATAAAGAAGCATAAAATAAAATTTATATTCCCCAATGTAGCATGAGCCAGCCATAGCAATGGAAAAGAGAATCCAAGCAAAACTTCAACTAATCTTCAGCTTGGAAAGAAAACTGGGCTAGGTAGTAATATTTCTTATTACTTAACCCCAACCCTTCATCTTGTATTGGTTAAGTGTTCCCTTGGTTAACTTAAACCTAACATCTGTTTAATTCACATGTTCTAATGGTTAAGTATTGTCCTTTCATGTTTTAACTTAACCTTGTTCATTTGTCACACTATGATGGCTAAATGTTATAAGTTTACTTAACTCCACCTTTTAGTCTAGTTAACATGTTAAATTGGCTAGTGTATTTTACTTAACCCTACCTTCTAGTCTAGTTAACATGTTAAAACGGTTAAACCTTTTCTTAACCTCACCCGCTTGTCTAGTCAACATGTTATAACTATTGTTTAACCTCTACATGTCTTGTTAACATGTTAAGTTGGTTAAGTGTTCCTATGGACTTAACCCTCCCATTCTAGCTTAACTGTTTCTTAGATTTAAATTATTCATTTAAAGCACCAACCACTCACATTAGACATATATTGTTGCGGTCACTGGATGTGCCGGTTGGTTTTGGAAAGATTTACACCGCAACTCACTCTAACCTCGGGTTCTTATTGGGCTCAATTCCTTAACCTCTCACATTAGATAGGTATTGTTGTGGTTACTGGACAGCCGGGCGGGTCCGGGCAGTTTTACACCACAACTCAATCTAACCTCGGGATAGGCGTATTCATATTTTCTACAATGTACACATTTCTCATTTAGGACAAATTCTTCATGTAAATTATTCCTAATTTACTTATGCCATAATTACTCTTCTATTGTACATTATCAACATTTATTATTATGGCACACTTTCCCTCTAAATCATGTTTATAAGATTATACCAAATTAAGTGTCACTAACCATGATTATGTTAAACATGACAATTACATGTAATTTCACGTTATTAATCAGAATAGTCTATAACCCACCTTCCCAAACTCGCCATAATAGTCATGCCCAAAATCACTATGTCATACATTTGGCGTTCCAAATAAGTAGTTAAGCCTAATCTAGACTTAATGTTCATATTTACATTTTTGGCCCAATCTAGATTAAGTATCCAATTTTACAATTCATGTTAGAACTAGATTTAATATTCTAGTTTACAATTTATGCCAAAACTAGATTCACATGCCAACAACATGTTTTGCGGCCAATTAACAATTTACCGTTTATGCCCAATTCTAATATGCATGCAAATTACTCACTATCATAGCCAATTCAGATCATGCCAACATATTTATTATGCCAAATTATATAAATTTCATGTTATACCAAACTTCCAAGTTTTCAATCACATTCATGTTAGTTTCATGTTCTGGCCAAATCGTATTCCCATCGTTTGCGTAATCGTGATTCAGTCTAGAATATAGGTCCATCTATATTCGTAGATGAAAGGGAATAAACAAGAATACCATGAAAAGACATGCATAAGTATAGGCATAAGATGATAATCCAAATTCACAAATTACAGATCTAATAAATATACCGAATAAATTGACTACAACATCGCAGGTATATAGATCTGATGACATTATGAACATGAAAAGGTTTGAATATCAATCTAGGTTCAAGAACATGGATAGATCTAACTTAATAGAAAAATCCCCAAAATCAAGATTCAAGGATAATTAAGAATAGGTCTGAATAGAGAATCAAGCTTAGATCCAATTTCATAGTCATGATCCTAGGCAATAATCTCATAGTCATGAATCATAGGTGATTAGCCACAATTGTCCTTGTCATGGTCATAGGCAATGGTCTTATGTTCACAGTCATAGCCATAGGCATAGTCTTACATTCATAGTCATAGGCACAGGCATAGTCTTATCGGTAATTAATCACAATAGTTCTTAATTAGATCCAAAGGCATATACAAGCACATATTCAAATGAAAGGATCAGGCATATTCTTATATCTATTTAATTACATGCCAGAAATAGATCTAGATGTTCAAATCTAAAAAGTAACTAACTTACAACAAACGACGAACTTGAATTCTGAGTTCTGAGTTTTGGAATTGAGTTGCTTTCCTTTGGGTAGATAAACGTTGTTTTGATTTTTAGTTTTGAATTAGATTTGTTTGTCTCTAAGCTTTCTTCAAGTGGAGGCTATTCTTGGCTTCCTTCCAGTAGCATGACGGCTCTAGGTTCTATTTATTGTGTGAATTTAGGTTGGAGACTTGAGTTGTTTATATAGAATTTCAAACTAATTAGAGCCGTCAGATGATCATAGATGAATCTAGACCATTCACGAGAAGAGCCAAGTAGAAAGTGACGAATCAGCCCTAGTGACACACCAGAATGCAGAAAATCGCTCAGAACCCTACCAGGCCAGCCAAGACCTGACCAGGTCGACTGGGTAGGTCGACCACCAGGTCGACCCCCACGTCGACCCCCTAGTCGATCTGGGTACCCAGGTCGACCCCCTGGTCGACCTGGGTCCTGGGCGGGAATTTTCCCGCCCAGCCCAGTTTGGGTCTGTTTTCGAATTTTGAACTGAATTTTGAGCTGTTTGGATTTTAAATTGAATTCTGAAACTCCGGAGCTCATAACTTCTTCATACAGAGTCCGATTTATGCAAAATCGAACTCTATCTCAAGTAGAATTTCGAGATGAACGCAATGGCATAACCCGTTTCCCTTAATTTTTCTTTTAAAATTTAATTATACTTTAATTTGTGAAACTTAATGTTACAGAATTACGGGGTGTTACATCCAAGTACATCCTTAATTATACATATCATAGATGACCAACTGACAGACTTATAATTAAACGGTAGATAAGATAAGTAGATCAGCACATAGAAAGTATCCATCCAGCTTCTCAAGTTTTTCCAATCCTGATTCACTTGTCTATTCATAACAAGTGTTACGAATACCCAAGAGTTTAAGGGAAACATAGAAAAATAAACTCCGGGTCAGTCAGGGGACTGGTATGAGTAAACAGTTTAAAACAAATAAAAATATCTCATAAGACCACGCCGTAAATACGGAACGGGTTTTTACCTTATGAGATCAAAACACTTTGTATACTTGAAATCAGATATTATCAAAGTGTCTAGGAGTTTTTCACAAATAAATAAGAATCTAGAAGAATGCTTGCATCTCACATTCTTCTATATAGTATACAAATAAAAACCGCTTGACGCTTATGGAAATTGGATTTCCTACTATGACAAGTTATGGGACCACCTTCCGATGATGTATCTCTAGAGGTGAATACACTTGGGTTCAACAAGAACGTCTTGCAACCCGGCCCACACATGACCGACAACTCATTTCTCTTGAGTGTATCGAATGTATATCACCAACGGTTGGACTCATACCACCGTTTCCCGAATGGGCAGAATCGATAGAGTAAGAAACAAAAGGAATTTCTCTAGATAGGGGATGGTACACCCTAATGGGAGCGACCTACATAGCCATGTAATTGCCTGCCCGATTTTTGTCATTTCCTGGGTGTGAGTCTTGAGGCTAGACTTACCTTTTCCGTCATCACTGTTTAATTTCTTTGAATGCCACATCGTCAAATCCATCGAAAATCACTAATTGATTTCCACAAAAATACTCTGGTTATCAGGCTAAAGAAGTTTCCTTTCTGTGCCAGCAACTAGTATGTTTGATGAAAACAACGTACGTGATTTCTTTGAAAATACTCTGTCAGACATTCGTCCATACAAGTTGTCCTGGGGCTGGACAAACCGGAGGCACTATTCAAGAATAGCCCTTGTATATTGCTGTCTTCAATTTAAAAATCTCTATGCACGACGTATAATCAAATCAAAGTGAAATATTTATTTCAGCCTCTTTGAAATTATTAACAAACATTTTTCTTTTTAAATTATAAATTTAACAAGATTATAATCTAATCTCCATATATAACTACAGACAAATTAAACAGTATATGATCATCTGGCCTATATCTGGTATTTTGATCAACTTTTCAAAATGGCCAATTTTAATGTGTGCGTCGCACGCAGTTTTTCCTTCCATTCTGTTCGTCAACTTTAAAAATGAATCCTTACATTATTTTTCTTTAGAAAAAAAAATATTTCTCAGTATTATTTTTTAATCTGATCACTCATAAATGAATTAAATTATAATTTAATCATTTATTTTACAACTTTTACATTTGGTATTTTTCTCGTCAAATTTTCCCTTTGATCCTTCATTCCTGATTTACTTATTCTTCTTTCTATACTGATAAAGTTCCTCCTTTTTATTTATCAGTCTCAACACGATTAAAAATATTATTCACAGTTCTTTGTTTAAAAAGTACAGAACTGTTCATGATCAGTTTCTTATATCAGAGATTTTAGATTATCAGATAAAAACTGACAAATTCTAGCGTATGTGTTAGATACAGTTTTTCCACCTTTTTTGTTTAATATTTAAATATCTCATTAGAAAATAGATTCTAATTTAAATTATAAAATAAATTTATAATTTAACTAAAATTACAGTGTCTGTGCTGATTTCTCGACTTCTGTCAAAACAATACTCGATCCTTTACACTGGGTCGACTTCTTTTGTTGACTTTTGAATATTAGAAAATGATTTCTAATTCTCATTATAAATTAAATTTATAATTTAATATAAAATTATAGTTTCTGTAACTAAATTTTAGTCTTTGACAAAATACTATATCTTCATCCGGATTCACTTCCTCCCTTCCTGTTGAACTCCCCCCTTACGGTTTTCACACTGATAATTTTGATCTATTTAGTTTCTTGTATTACTCATTTAACCTAACCTATAGGGTATTGAGCCAAAAAAAACAGAAAATACATCAGACATCTCACGCACTTGTAGCTGCCACAACCATGTTACCTCTTCCTCCAAATTTGCCTGTTGTTCATTTGCACAGCAACACACCCGTGCACATGCACACACCAACCATCAGATGTCGCCCCACCTCGATCGTCCCAGCACATCATAACTCACCTAATATTCCCATTTCCGATCATATGTTCGGCCATTATCACCACTACGCTGATTTCACTATTCAAAACCAACTTGCCCAAATTAAATCTGATCCAAGTAAGCATCTACTGTCATCACCTCCAATAACTAAAACATGTCAAACTTGAGTCTCACCACGGTGACAACATCCGAAACTGGTTCCCCTTAGTACGCCACCTCCAACAGTCATCTTGTCGACGCAGTTCTGCCGAACATCGCAGGTTACGAAAATGTAACTCACAGCCTGATTTCTCTATGTTCTAACAAACTTCTCAATTTCTCTTTTTAGTATGGTGCGGTTTTGCACACATGTGCTACTCCCCTTCACACTACTGCTATTCCTTGTTTTCAACTTTCTTTAAATTTCTGTACACGTGTGCTCAAGGATCATCACTAATACCAAGGTATCAACAGCACGCTGCACCCATTACTTCACATCAGGCAAACTCAACCTGATAATATCCGAGCCCCTCCACCTTTGTTTAACGCTTCAGGTAAGTTGCCAAGCCCAACTCTCATTCTTCTTTTGCATCTTGTTTAATTGCCTTTTTATTTTAATACTTGAAGCATGGACAACATTAAGCCCATACGCATACACTAAACCGACAGCACTATCCCATTCTAACACTTTCTGGTTTGTTCTTAGTTTCCATATTACTTTTATTATGCTTTACTTATAGCAGTTTTTATGATTGAAACTCATTTATTGTATGCTACATTTACTTAGGCATGAGGTACCTCCAGCACTCAATACAAGGATCTGATATTCATTCGAAGATTCAACTGTAAACATAGTAAAGAAGTGTTGGTGTTTATTTTTCTGTTCAATGTTTTGGTTCTCTATTTTGAATTCTAGACTAAGGTTTTTATGTATTTTCAGAGTTTAACTAAATAATTAAATCAACCCCTATACAAATCATATAGACCATATATTATCATTCCGAGACAGATTTAAATTAGGAAATAAAACAAGTAGTTCACCCACGGTTTTCAGTCTCAAGTGTTAAATATCATATATATATATATATATATATATATATATATATATATATATATATATATATATATACGACATAGCCAAACATGCATACAAGTACAGAAATCATGGCATATATTTAAAGTAGAATTTATAGTGTTTACTCACAAGTATATGATTACTGTCTTGCAATTTCCCTTAGGTGTTCAAACTAGAATTAAAACATCAATATTGAATCAAGGTGTGTTATTTACATATCAGCATATAAATCTACTTAGAATTTAATGACAGTAAAGAGATTTCAGCAGGAAGTTTACTCACCGGTATTGCTTGAAACCCTTAGCTTCTATTCTTCTTTACTGACCTTATTCAAGTGCTTGGTGTTGTGTAGAAAAATGTGTGAGCTGTGGTCTTTATATAGTGGAGAAATGAATAAAATAAGTGTGCAAAAAACCAGTTTTTAGATCTTTTGTTTGACAAGTGATTGATAACTCAAAAGAAAAAAATCTTTTTCTCTTGCCAAATCTAAGCACCATTACCCAAGAACACATGGCTTATATCAGCCTAGATCCCACCTAAAATCCCCTATGCAACCACCCCTTTTCTCCTTATTGATTTCTATGAATTGTCACCCACAAATGCCTATGTACCATACACGATCTTCACTACATCTTGCATTGGTTTACACCAATTATAGTATCAATTTGTGTACCATAGATTTTCAGTTTTGCCTTGGTTTCTTAAAACAAAATCTCATATGACAAAATGATTTAACAACAAACATATAAATATTTTTACTTGACTTTCAAGGCAATCAAAAATCTGAAAGTTTTTGTTCAATAAAGATCTCGGCCATGTGAATGAAATAGACATGAACATCTTGAAAAATCTATATGTTTAGTATCTATCTAGTGTAGGTAAGCTTCATGTTATAAATGCAAGATTTGGCAAGATCTTTTGGCAGATGAGTGTTGACAAATGAAACATGTTTTGCAAAGAAGATGTCATTTTCCAGGAATCTTGTGTAAAAAGAAAAAGATTCAAAACTGAAAATGCATTGATACAATATGATTTGCCATCACTAGATTCTCTTTACTAGTTTATACTAGTGTAGGTGTTTTCTCAAGTATTTATATCTATGTGAAAACATGTTTGCAAAGAGAAATGGCTCTTTCATGTTTTGGTGTAGGTATATGTGAACATAAACTTGCTTGCAAAAGGAGATGAAACTTTCATGTTTTGATGTTGTGTACATGTGAATATGATCTTGCCTTGATCTTGCTTTGACAACAAAATGGTCTTGACATGTTTTAATTCAAGAGTTAAAAGCTTTTAAATCAAAAAATTTGCAAAAACTTAACTCTTAAACACTTTGAAAAAAATGAACGAACATGTGAATAAAATGGCATTACTAAAACATGCTATGTTTAAGTGTTATTCTTAAACATGTGTAAAATCAATGTAAACAAACGTTATCAAATACATGCTATCACACCTGAATGTGTAAAAATCAGTTTTAGCAGGTGCTGTGATATATACATCTGTAAATGTTATTATACACATGTTAACATGCTTTTAAATTTAAAGTCTGAATTTTAAATCGTATTTGAAAGTATGTACTTATGAGCAATCCATATCTGTGTAAGTGATAGGTGTAAAATAATGGGTCATTACATTACATCGAGAATCAAGATTATCCCGAGTTAGTCCGTGAGTTAGCTACCACACGTTGAAACCAATAACACGACTCGATGATTGCTACCGAATCATTTTGAGGCTCTCAAAACAAAAATCTAGGATGCAATATCTAGAGGTCATGTATTCTGTGATTGATTCAATTCCTGATTATTTTGGATCGTTGATCGAAGGATCGATCTTTCGGGATCACTAGTTGATATCTTGATCTTATTAGATTGTTAGTTAAATATGTGGTCTCTTCCTGCCTTTAATCAAATCATTCATACTATGACCATCCAGCTTATGAAATAGGAAAGACTTTCCTAACTTCCTCTCATGGTCGGTGGGATCTTCCCTTATTAGTTTCCAAAAGGGGACATGTCGATTGGTATCCTGATAAATCCACTCAGGTGTTTCATTTTAAACCATCGATGGTCTGGCTATCTATCACGGCGGTCACTACATTAATCTCATCAAAAAATTATCCTGAGGATCTCTCTTACTCTTTGCTTCATATTTGAAAATATCATTACATTCTTAGGTCGCAAAATATAGATCCATGAATGTCTCATAAAAATATCCACCAACTCAGCCTAAGTATTAGCGGAACCGTTCTTAAACTGTCTAAATCGTAATATCACTAGATCTGTCATTATTAGTCTAAATTTTGGTCAATCGAGCCAAACACCCTAAGTTATCAAATTTATATAGTAAATTACAAAACAACATCCACGGAGTAGAAAACTACAATCACAAAGATATATGGAAGTAGTAAATATGGAAAAAAAAATATAGTGGTTCCGCAAACTCTGGCCTATGTACACTTGAAATAATCTTTATTTATACTACTGATTATAAGTACAATTGATTGTTCATGTGAATGAAGAGAATAAAAAATAAAGTTGAGGTTTTAAAACGACAGAGTCCCTATGCAAAGAAACCACGAAAAGATCCAAGGAGAAATATAAGGATTTGTATTATACATATTTGAAGATCGTAAAATAAATCCATTTAATTCACACGAGGTCTATCATTCTTATATTTTTAGATATGGTTATTTAGAATGTTTTGCACATTTATGATTTTTGCCACATTGTTTTGTGAGAATTTTAACTCCGAGTATCTTATTTTGGCCATAACTTTTCATTAGTGCAGAATTAGATGCTCTAATTTGTTCCATTGGATTGGAGTGATGGTTGATCATTCCATAGAGTGGTCATATTAGCCATTTGGACAAGGGGTTTGGAAGATACATCAGTTGTAAGTTTTTAGAGCTACAAAGTAGACTTTTAGACGACTAATGGGCTGATCAGGCTAGCCAGCTGGGTTAATGACCAGTAGTTATAAATTGGTACTGAAGGAGATTAGGTTAATCTTTCTTTTAATTTTCCCATCAGCAAAGAATTATGATCTACTCTAGTTCTTAATCCTAAACCCTAAATCTCATGAAAACCACTTCTAATCTCCTCCAAACGCATAGAAGAAATTAAATCTACATGTTTTCATTGATTAGAGGGTTGTTTTCAGTCATTCCATGCTATCATGGATAGATCTATCATATATCTACATAGGTTTTATGATTTGGTGAGTGATCTTGGTCTCTCATTACGTGCATTATATTGCATTATATGTTTAGATTAAGTGTTTTATCACATATACATATTAAGTCACCCTAAAATATTTTGACAACGCTCATAACCCCTGCACTAAACAAGAGGAATAATGCGCTGAAAGATGTGCCAGGCAGCTGTGGACGATCATCAAGGTATCATAACACAATCGGAACCTGTCGTAGAACTCACATCGCAAGGATAAAATATAATAGAACATATAAAACAGGTATTATTAGTGAAGCAGAAATAATAAACTTTGATGACAACTAGAAAGTAATATCCATACACTTGGATTACAATAATAGTGTTTATACAAATGGCCTCACTACAACACTTAGAGAATAACAAAAAGCGAAAATCCTATACTATATAATAATAAAATTGGTACGTAAGCCTCCAGCTCACCTCAGAACTGCAACATCGTCCTCACTAAGCTATCACCTGTCACCTTCCACCTAGTCTGCCCATCCACAACCGAATGAACAACCCAAGGTAATAAGAGGAAAACATAAAACCTTGAGTTAGACAATAGTCTTAGTGAGCGATTGAACAACTAACAAACATCATCAATAAAGCATATGAGAATGGATAGTTAAACATATTAATCTACTTACAACACCAGAGGGGAACCCAACTTTCCTTCCCTACATCGGACAGTGATATCATTAACATCAAACACTTCATTCATGACAATCAGAAACAAACACCACTAGCATCCAGATTATACGTATCCCACGTGAACCATCCTAATCAAATTTAACATCCCTCATGCACAAGCCCCATAGGCCTAAACCAATATCAGACAAGCACCCAAGAAACATCTCCTTCGACGTTGGACAATTTATGTGAGACAGTACAAAAAAGGCAACTAATCAACCATGACAAACTCTGTCTATCACCTCCAGTCCTACTTCGAAACCATCGTTAATCGTATGATGGCCAACATTGCCATATGTCAAGAGCTAATGGTAACCCCAGTTCTAGCATAAACTCCATACACCTTTCAACAATACGTTTGTATGTCCAACCTTGACAACTAGGGATTTCAACGATACCCAGGGTACTCGACCTACAACCGGTCTCTTAGGTGCTCCTATTGTACCCCTGCTTTGAGCCTGCTAGAACTTACGACAACGATAATCTCTCGGCCTTCATATCTCTAGTCATCCAACCCAACGACTTTTCATAGCTCAAGCAACCTTCTCAACCAAACTTTATCCACCAAGTCACGACCTTTGAGTTGTCACCTCATTCGTTGTTCTACACCGATCAACGAACACCTTTTAGCACTTCGAACCTTCCTACTTGAATTTACTTCAAAGTCACAGCCTCATTGAACTGAATTGCATCACTGCGTTGCGGCTAGGGTTCGAGGGGTTTCCCCCGATTTTTTAAGCCCTTTTGTTCAATCCCGGGTTGTACCCGAATTTTTTTCTTCAGAAATGACCAACCAATCCGTACTTTTGGAGACACCAACTGACCTCCTCTACACCAATCGACCTGACCACAAGAGCGCCGATTGGACCAACCAGAAGAACACCGATCGGTCCAACTAGAAGAATAGCGATCGGTCCATCCAGAAGAATACCGATCGGTCCATTGCTTCAGGACCGACCCGAACACCATTGATCGATCCACCCTGACTTGCTCCCTAAGCCATAAAAAAACCGATCGATCACTTTCATGTCGATCGATCCAAAACCTGTACTACCCCAATCCAACTCTGATTTCGATCAAAACTTCGCCAAGCCTCGAATTCGACGAAACCAACTCATCCAATTTACCAAACACGATCATAAACATGTTATGAAATCACTAACAATATGAATATGACGATTATCACTAGAATTACGCAAATTCACCAAAAACTATGATAAATGAACATATGAACTAACTTGTGGATCTAACTTGCATAATTATATGAAAATATATGGAAATTACCAGTTTTAAGTTGCTAAATTAGATTCTATAGTGATTTATATGAAATAGACTTACAATGATGTAGATCTAAGGAAAACAACTTGAATTTGATGAAAAACAAGATCTAACACTCATATACTTGATTGAATCTGTGTGAGAGATGCATATCACTCTTTAATTCTTCGATATAGCTTACAAATGATGAAATACGAATCCAGACAGCGAAGATCTTACTTTAATCCACTTGATTTGATGAAATCTATTCCCTCTCGATGTAGATCTAGCCCAAAATGATGTAGATCTTCAAATTCCCTTCCTTGGATCTCGATTTTAATGGTGGAAAGGTGTTAGAAGAAGGAGGAACACAAAGCCACCAAATGAGAAAATGAAGAAAGTAAATTATTCTCCGTATTTCTCACCTTCTATTTATAGCTTCCACCTGCCCACTAATGGACCTCTACAAATGTAACACCCCACCTCCGCCAGGGTCACTCTTGCAAGTACACTAGCTTTGGAGGGGTGTTGGACAAGGTAAACATGCATGCAGATATCACAAGACAGAACATACAAGTAAAACAGAGTAAGTAAAGCAGCGGATAAAACTACTATTTCAAAACCATAGTCAAGTTACATCAAAGTATGGAGTCATTATTTTCCAACTACTACAAGTCTAGAAACATAAATTGAAAAACGGAAATAACATAAAGTAAACTATTCCCCATAGTAGAAGTGGTAAAGCCATAGCGAGCTCAAGTCCAAACCGTACATGAGCTATCCAGTAAGCAAGCTAAAGATCCCTGCTAGGTGCTAGTATTCCCACCCTGAGAACCTGGTGGGGGGGGGAACGGAAGAAAAGAGGCGAAAGAAAACGGGTCAGTCGAAAAGACTGGTAAGTCCTACCTACTATTAGTATAAAAACTAATAAAGTTAACTGGACATGTAAAACAGAGATGAATCATAGGGTGATAACTGGCATGGTGAAAATTTAACTAGATAGATCAAGTGTGGCATCGCATATACAAGGTTAAGTTGCACCAGGTGTGCTAGTATTCTAATCCATGTCAAGTATAACGAGAAATGATCCCTTGGCCCAAAGTTGGCCCACATCATGAGATGACCTAAATCAAGGTCCAACTACTCGGTCTAGTCGATCGGCTCCCTATAAGCCTAACTCGTCGTGTATCGGTGTCATACGGCTTAATCGTGGAATGTAGTTAACTGTGCAAGGTCCACCCCAGGGTGTATCCAGCCCTAAGGTGTAAACCACAGACACAATTCAAGCACGCACAGTCTAAACCTACTGGTTCCCATGTTCAACTCTGGACTTAATGTGCACGACCATGGTCCGCCTGAACAACCGGTGCACCCTTCAGTCGTCTCTTTTGGTCTCTTACAATCAGTCCAGTAATCGTGCCCCACCCTAGCCTAGTCCAGGGTACCCATGATACTTCCAAGTGGTTTACTGCTGAAAAGGACCACGTAACTAGGATTTCAAGCGGGTTAAGTGTGGTTAACCCTATCCTAACCATGTATTGAGTTGGTCAAGTGTATTCAAGCAGTTCATGACTTAACCCTATCAATACATCGGGATTAATTGGTTAAGTATTCAAGTAATCCATGTCTTAACCCTACCAATCCATCGTGTTTAATTGGTTAAGTATATTCAAGTAGTCCATGACTTAATCCTACCAATCCATCGTGTTTAATTGGTTAAGTATACTCAGGTAGTCCATGACTTAACTCTACCAATCCATCGTGTTTAATTGGTTAAGTATTCAAGTAGTCCATGACTTAACCCTACCAATCCATTGTGTTTAATTGGTTAAGTATTCAAGTAGTCCATGACTTAACCCTACCATGTGGCATTAATTAACTTAATGCACCCCAACCTCTCACATTAGACTTTGTTGTGGTTACTAGTTAAGCCGGGCGGGTCCGGGTAGCTTTACACCACAACCTAGTCTAACCTCGGGTTTTAAGTGCGATATGACCAACTACTCACATTGGGTCCTATTGTTTGTAGCACTAGTTAAGCCGGTCGGCTCCGGGTAGATTTATGCTACAAACTCAACCCAACCTCGAGTTGGCCACTTCCATGTTTTCTACATGTCATGTCCACGTTCATGTTTTCAAGCATAAACACATGTCAATCTTTCATGTCATATTTTCAAGTCATTTTTTCAAGTTATTTAAGTTTGCCCAACTACCCATAACGTATTCCCATCGCACGTAAATTCGCATCAACGCAAATAGATCAAAGAGGGAACATAACAATATGACAAGGTGGGCATAAGATGGCAAAGTCTATCACAAGTTGAACATGGTGATATTTGAGGCAAAGGTGTTCAACATACTAGCATATGGCCTCAACACGTATGATGGCATAAAAGGTGACTTGGCCTCAAACATATCAAATAGCATAAAGGTGATTTGGCCACTAGCATGCATAATAGCATAAGGGTGATTTGGCCACAAGCATATTAAGGAACATGAGGGGTTAAGGGTTGGCCACAAGTTAAACATGGTGGCATATGAGGCAAATGTGTTCATAAACTTGCATATTACATTATAAGCCTCAAAACATGCATGATATCAACTTTAGCATAATAGGTGAAACATGGCCATAAATGACATAGGATGATAGCTAGTGATTCACATATAACATCATATGCAAGATAACATAAGGGTTATGAGAGTTTCTATGTTGCTTTATGCAACATTTCAAATCAAAGCTCATAGCTTTCTATGCACAAAGTCAAGGTGATAGCTTTACAAACATGCATAGAATAAATCTGTGCATAACATGATAGAATCAAAGCTCATAGCTTTCTATGCACAAAGTCAAGGTGATAGCTTTACAAACATGTGTAGAATAAATCTATGCATAACATGATAGAATCAATGCACAAATCATACTTAGGCCCAAACTCAAACTTGCAACATGTCATATTTAACTTCATAGTTAGAATCTAAGAGTAGTATAGGGCTTACAATGCTATGAAGACTTATAAAATAAAATAAGATTGAGACGAAGCCACGCTAGCAACACTAAAAGCCCCAAATGAATATAAGCTCCAAGTTGTCTTGAGAAACAAGAAGCTCCTTTGATTTGTATGAAGAAAGATCCTTATTTTGATGAAGAAAGGTGGCTCTTTTACTAGCTTAGGACACTCAAATTTTCATGAAGAGGATGGAGGCCATGATATGAAGGTGGAGGCCATGATCAAGAAGCATTTTGGCATAGTTTAGTTGTAGGAATGATTAATGAGGGTTTAGGCTAGGTCTTAGGGTCATTTTATAGAAGATTAAGTTAGTTTAGGCCATAGGATTAACCCTAGTTTAGATCTGAGCCTTTAAAATCCGTCACAAACCTCCAAACATGTCTTGAGAAACAAGTCAGGTGCACCCAGGCCAGACTGGCCGACCACCCAAGTCGACAGGGGTGTCGACTGGGCAGTCGACACAGCCTGGGGTGTGTCGACTCCCAAGTCGACTCCCCAGTCGACTTGGGGAGTGGCGGGATCTTTTCCAGCCTATCCTGCCCAGCTGAATTTGAAATCTGTTTTTAAATTTGAATTTTCTGAAAACTTCCATGGGCCTTAACTGGGTCATACGGACTCCGATTTTCGAAAACTCGGACTCTATTTCGCGTATTTTTCCGAGATGAACGCAATGGCACAGCCCGTTTCCCTTGATTCAGATTTTATCATTGAATTCTGCCTTGATTTATGTTATAACTTGTTATTCAAAATATGGGTTGTTACATCCTCCCCACCTTAAAGGATTTCGTCCCCGAAATATCTAAGTTAGGAAGAACGTATCCTACCATCCATCATCCATCTACTCAAAACGTCATCCACGTGCAGTCAATGTCCTTAACAAATTCTAAATGCTGTATGATTGTATGCAAAGGTGTGTGTATATGTACTTATCTAATGCGAAAATCAGGCGGTTACTGATTCAGTAAACCTCCTTAATGCAAAATATGTTTGTGAAATGCGTCCATATGTATGCAAATTCCTAATATAATCCATAGTCTCTATATGAGTGCACATAACATTCATCCATATGCAACATCCACATGATAGCATAACAAGTTTCAGCCATGAATAAGCATAAACACTCATGCGTATGCGGTATGAAAGTGTGTGAGCCGATCTTAGTGCCTAAGGTGTATCATGCATCCTCGAGTATCCACTTGCAAACACTTGCAACCACTTGCAGCCATCAAGCATAACATGTTTCAAGTACATGTTTCATCCAAAGGGTTTCTACCTAAGGTTCTCATGATAAGATTAACGAGATAACAAGATAAACATGGATAGCAAAAGAAAGATATGCTAACTAGGAAAAGAGATTGAGAATGTATCCTCAAAAAGGAATGGATAAAGCCCACGCATCTTCTCCTCAGTTTCCCAAGTTGCTTCTTCATCGGCTTCACTCCACTGAACCTTTACTAACTTGACTTCTTGATTCCTCATCTTTTTGATCTCCGTTCCCAAGATACGAATCAGAGCTCGCCTCAAGGTTGCCTCTTTCCCTACCTCCATGTCTTCAAGAATACTTGGTTCAACTACCTCGGCTGACTCATGTGGGCACTTTCGGAGATGCGAGTCATGAAGAAAACATTATGCACTCCGGCCAGCTTCTCGGGCAATTCCACCTTATAAGCCATCTTCCCAATTCTCTCTATGATAGGGAAGGGTCCTACGAACCTTGGTGCCAGCTTCCCAACTGCTCCAAAACGAACCACATTAAGCAAAGGAGAAACCTTCACGAAAATCATATCTCCAACTTCGAATTCCAGGTCTGTCCTTCGCTTGTCAGCATAGGATTTTTATCTATCTTGGGCCGCTTTCATCCGCCTTCGAATCAACTCAACTTTCTCGGATGTGTCCCTTATCATGTCGGGCCCAAGTATAGCTTATCCGTCGTCTCTCACCAACATGTTGGTGATTAGCATGGCCTCCCCTACAAAGCTTCGAATGATGTCGTCCCTATGCTTGCTTGGTAGCTGTTATTATAAGCAAACTCTACGAGATGGTCTTCCCAAGTACCACCAAAGTCAAGCACACAAAGCCTCAAAGATCATCTAGCACTTTATTCACCCTTTCGATTTGGCCATCCGTCTGGGGGTGATAGGCTGTACTTAGATTCAATCGCGTACCCATCGCTCCTTGAAAACTATTCTAGAACTGGATGGTGAAGATTGGGTCACGATCGCTAACTATGCTAGAAGGAACTCCATGCAATCGCACTATCTCTCGAAGATAAACAGATGCTAGACCTGATGCGGTCCTCTTGTTCTTTACTGGAATGAAATGGGTGCTCTTCGTAAGTCTATCAACTATGACCCATATCCCATAAAGCCCAAATAGTTTGGTCATCTTAATGGACATCTTCACCCCAACTATATATCACAAACAGGCGAGTCATACTCCTTACGTGGTTTGCAACAGAACTAAGATTGAGAATAGGACCGAGAGGATATACTTAAAAGATAGCATGCGAGTAAGCTCCACAGAATAGTAGGGGTCAAGGACATACTCTTAAAAAGAGATATAATGCGCGTATCTAGTCTTCAATTCCCTAAGTCGCATTTTCTTGTGCTTAATCCCATCGTGCCTTGACCGTCTTTTAACTTCACAATTCCGTAGTTTCCAAATATGATTTGGAACTCGTTTCACCGTTGCCTCTCGTTCCACATCCACTATTTCTTTTCCTAAAAATACTTGGCTACAAATGCGTGCTCATGGTTTTCCTGCAAGCTTTCCAAAATTCGTTAGGGAATCCTGGATCTCGTTTACATACCATACGGTATTCCACGCAGAAAAACTATCGAATGTCAATCCATGTTGCCAAATGTACTTACTAAGGTGATTTCTATAACCCCTGCTTAAGCGGAATGGACTATTCGCCTTAGTGGCAAACACTACTCGATTGGATAACAAAATTCCAAAAAGTGCCAAGGGATTCTAGATAACTAATCATGACGGAACCCTAAAGGTCACACGAGATTTCGAGGGTATTACCTAGGCGAGTCATGAGCCTCGCAACCCTATGTTCAAAGTCAAGAATGGCTCCATAACTGGACAACCAACCCATGCCCAAAATCAACCCGTATCCCATAAACCCGAGAACATAAGCATTACACATGAATTCTACGCTCAAGATAGAGATTTTCAAATCAATACAAGTCACAGATAGATGGGCGGAACCCCCAATCGGATTTGAAATACTAACGGGATTTTCAACTAGACTAGTACTTAGGTGCAAACTTTCAACAAGATCAGAAATAAAACTATGCGATGTGCCAGAATCAAATAAGGTACGAACAGGGAAATCAGAAATTTAAACATGACTTTCTATAGAAACACTACGTCGATCAAAAGCTGGAAGAGCGAGGAGAGCCTGCAAATGTCCTCCAGAGGGTCCTGCTCGCTGAGTTTGCCTTTCTCCTTGTCCTCGCTTTTTCGGGCAATCCTTGCTATAGTGTCTAGACTCTCCGCAATGAAAGCATACGCCCAGCTTCCTCTTCTTCTTCTTACAGTCTTTGGCTATGTGCCCAGTGATCCTACAGAAGTTGCACTTTCTTGTCTCTCTTGCCTTGTTGTTGTTGTTGCCCTTGTTTCCCTTCTTGTTGTTCTTGTCTCTTTTCCCGGTATCTTCCTTCTTGCCTTGAGACTCATTTGCCATGACCTCCTTCTTGCCACTCTTATCTTCCTCTTGAAGTAGGGCCATATTCACCAAACTCTCGAAGGTCACCCCCATGGGTATATGAGACATGGCCAGACCGCGCAATGGCTCATTCAATCCTAGAGCAAAGTGTAGGGCCTTCTTCCGAGCTGTGTTAACCAATTCTAGACCAAACCGAGCAAGTTGATTAAACTTATCCACGCATTCTCTAACGGTCATGTCCCCTTGCTTTAGTGATAGGAACCTCTCCATCTGAAGGTTCTCTTCTGTCAATGACAGAAACCTCAGTCCAAACCTTCTCCTAAAGTCATCCCAAGTCAGAATTGGCCAAGTAGTTGTGGTGACTACCCACCAATATGCAGCTTCCCCTTTCAACAGCCATACCGCTAACAGAACTTTCCTACGGTTTTCTATATCAAAGATAGCAAAGAGGTCTTCAGTTTCCTTCAACCAGTTTCTTGCCTCAACAAAAGTCTCTGTCCCAACAAAATTCTTGCCACCCATCGCCTTAAAGTCCTTGCAAACCTTTGCGAAATCCTCTTGCGGATGCTGAGGAGGAGGAGGAGGAACCTCAGCTACGGGAGGAGGAGAAATGTTACCCACGGGGGAAGGAGGAGGAATGTTCGCGGGGCCAGCTTCATTCGCCCTTGCCTCCATGTACCTTCTAAACCAAATAGGTACTTGTACGCCCTCCAGAATGACAAAATTATCGGCCATACTGAAACGAAGAAAAAGATAGATTGAGAACGAGGAAACAAAGGATAGTGCTAATGGCTTTTGGGGAATAGCCTTTTTTTTAAAATAAACTAGACTTTTCTTGGAAAATACTTAATTGGTTTTGAAAATAGTTTTTCAAAAGGTAAGTTTTAAAAAAAACTTTTGCACAAATCTTGTAAACCTTATGCTCTGATACCAAATGTAACACCCAACCTCCGCCAGGGTCACTCTTGCAAGTACACTAGCTTTGGAGGGGTGTTGGACAAGGTAAACATGCATGCAGATATCACAAGACAGAACATACAAGTAAAACAGAGTAAGTAAAGCAGCGGATAAAACTACTATTTCAAAACCATAGTCAAGTTACATCAAAGTACTGAGTCGTTATTTTCCAACTACTACAAGTCTAGAAACATAAACTGAAAACCGGAAATAACATAAAGTAAACTATTCCCCATAGTAGAAGTGGTAAAGCCATAGCGAGCTCAAGTCCAAACCGTACATGAGCTATCCAGTAAGCAAGCTAAAGATCCCTGCTAGGTGCTAGTATTCCCACCGTGAGAACCTGGGGGGGGGGGGGAACAGAAGAAAAGAGGCGAAAGAAAACGGGTCAGTCGAAAAGACTGGTAAGTCCTACCTACTATTAGTATAAAAACTAATAAAGTTAACTGGACATGTAAAACAGAGATGAATCATAGGGTGATAACTGGCATGGTGAAAAGTTAACTAGACAGATCAAGTGTGGCATCGCATATACAAGGTTAAGTTGCACCAGGTGTACTAGTATTCTAATCCATGTCAAGTATAACGAGAAATGATCCCTTGGCCCAAAGTTGGCCCACATCATGAGATGACCTAAATCAAGGTCCAACTACTCGGTCTAGTCGATCGGCTCCCTATAAGCCTAACTCGTCGTGTATCGGTGTCATACGGCTTAATCGTGGAATGTAGTTAACTGTGCAAGGTCCACCCCAGGGTGTATCCAGCCCTAAGGTGTAAACCACAGACACAATTCAAGCACGCACAGTCTAAACCTACTGGTGCCCATGTTCAACTCCGGACTTAATGTGCACGACCATGGTCCGCCTGAACAACCGGTGCACCCTTCAGCCGTCTCTTTTGGTCTCTTACAATCAGTCCAGTAATCGTGCCCCACCCTAGCCTAGTCCAGGGTACCCATGATACTTCCAAGTGGTTTACTGCTGAAAAGGACCACGTAACTAGGATTTCAAGCGGGTTAAGTGTGGTTAACCCTATCCTAACCATGTATTGAGTTGGTCAAGTGTATTCAAGCAGTTCATGACTTAACCCTATCAATACATCGGGTTTAATTGGTTAAGTATTCAAGTAATCCATGTCTTAACCCTACCAATCCATCGTGTTTAATTGGTTAAGTATATTCAAGTAGTCCATGACTTAATCGTACCAATCCATCGTGTTTAATTGGTTAAGTATATTCAGGTAGTCCATGACTTAACCCTACCAATCCATCGTGTTTAATTGGTTAAGTATTCAAGTAGTCCATGACTTAACCCTACCAATCCATCGTGTTTAATTGGTTAAGTATTCAAGTAGTCCATGACTTAACCCTACCATGTGGCATTAATTAACTTAATGCACCCCAACCTCTCACATTAGACTTTGTTTTGGTTACTAGTTAAGCCGGGCTGGTCTGGGTAGCTTTACACCACAACCTAGTCTAACCTCGGATTTTAAGTGCGATATGACCAACTACTCACATTGGGTCCTATTGTTTGTAGCCATTAATTAATCCGGTCGGTTCCGGGTAGATTTATGCTACAAACTCAACCCAACCTCGAGTTGGCCACTTCCATGTTTTCTACATGTCATGTCCACGTTCATGTTTTCAAGCATAAACACATGTCAATCTTTCATGTCATATTTTCAAGTCATGTTTTCATGTTATTTAAGTTTGCCCAACTACCCATAACGTATTCCCATCGCACGTAAATTCGCATCAACGCAAATAGCTCAAAGAGGGAACATAACAATATGACAAGGTGGGCATAAGATGGCAAAGTCTATCACAAGTTGAACATGGTGATATTTGAGGCAAAGGTGTTCAACATACTAGCATATGGCCTCAACACGTATGATGGCATAAAAGGTGACTTGGCCCCAAACATATCAAATAGCATAAAGGTGATTTGGCCACTAGCATGCATAATAGCATAAGGGTGATTTGGCCACAAGCATATTAAGGAACATGAGGGGTTAAGCGTTGGCCACAAGTTAAACATGGTGGCATATGAGGCAAATGTGTTCATAAACTTGCATATTACATTATAAGCCTCAAAACATGCATGATATCAACTTTAGCATAATAGGTGAAACATGGCCATAAATGACATAGGATGATAGCTAG
Source organism: Allium sativum (assembly GCA_030737875.1). Classification (NCBI taxonomy): domain Eukaryota; kingdom Viridiplantae; phylum Streptophyta; class Magnoliopsida; order Asparagales; family Amaryllidaceae; genus Allium; species Allium sativum. Next base: position 514,061,289 of record CM060919.1, on the reverse strand, counting down.
TGATTCGCATATAACATCATATGCAAGATAACATAAGGGTTATGAGAGTTTCTATGTTGCTTTATGCAACATTTCAAATCAAAGCTCATAGCTTTCTATGCACAAAGTCAAGGTGATAGCTTTACAAACATGCATAGAATAAATCTATGCATAACATGATAGAATCAAATCTCATAGCTTTCTGTGCACAAAGTCAAGGTGATAGCTTTACAAACATGCGTAGAATAAATCTATGCATAACATGATAGAATCAAAGCACAAATCATACTTAGGCCCAAACTCAAACTTGCAACATGTCATATTTAACTTCATAGTTAGAGTCTAAGAGTAGTATAGGGCTTACAATGCTATGAAGACTTATAAAATAAAATAAGATTGAGACGAAGCCACGCTAGCAACACTAAACGCCCCAAATGAATATAAGATCCAAGTTGTCTTGAGAAACAAGAAGCTCCTTTGATTTGTATGAAGAAAGATCCTTATTTTGATGAAGAAAGGTGGCTCTTTTACTAGCTTAGGACACTCAAATTTTCATGAAGAGGATGGAGGCCATGATATGAAGGTGGAGGCCATGATCAAGAAGCATTTTGGAATAGTTTAGTTGTAGGAATGATTAATGAGGGTTTAGGCTAGGTCTTAGGGTCTTTTTATAGAAGATTAGGTTAGTTTAGGCCATAGGATTAACCCTAGTTTAGATCTGAGCCTTTAAAATCCGTCACAAGCCTCCAAACATGTCTTGAGAAACAAGTCAGGTGCACCCAGGCCAGACTGGCCGACCACCCAAGTCGACAGGGGTATCGACTGGGCAGTCGACATAGCCTGGGGTGTGTCGACTCCCAAGTCGACTCTCCAGTCGACTTGGGGAGTGGCGGGATCTTTTCCCGCCTATCCTGCCCAGCTGAATTTGAAATCTGTTTTTAAATTTGAATTTTCTGAAAACTTCCATGGGCCTTAACTGGGTCATACAGACTCCGATTTTCGAAAACTCGGACTCTATTTCGCGTATTTTTCCGAGATGAACGTAATGGCATAGACCGTTTCCCTTGATTCAGATTTTATCATTGAATTATGCCTTGATTTATGTTATAACTTGTTATTCAAAATATGGGTTGTTACATCCTCCCCACCTTAAAGGATTTCGTCCCCGAAATCTCTAAGTTAGGAAGAACGTATCCTACCATCCATCATCCATCTACTCAAAACGTCATCCACGTGCAGTCAATGTCCTTAACAAATTCTAAATGTGGTATGATTGTATGCAAAGGTGTGTGTATATGTACTTATCTAATGCGAAAATCAGGCGGTTACTGATTCAGTAAACCTCCTTAATGCAAAATATGTTTGTAAAATGCGTCCATATGTATGCAAATTCCTAATATAATCCATAGTCTCTATATGAGTTCTCACAACATTCATCCATATGCAACATCCACGTGATAGCATAACAAGTTTCAGCCATGAATAAGCATAAACACTCATGCGTATGCGGTATGAAAGTGTGTGAGCCGATCTTAGTGCCTAAGGTGTATCATGCATCCACGAGTATCCACTTGCAAACACTTGCAACCACTTGCAGCCATCAAGCATAACATGTTTCAAGTACATGTTTCATCCATAGGGTTTCTACCTAAGGTTCTCATGACAAGATTAACGAGATAACAAGATAAACATGGATAGCAAAAGAAAGATATGCTAACTAGGAAAAGAGATTGAGAATGTATCCTCAAAAAGGAATGGATAAAGCCCACGCATCTTCTCCTCAGTTTCCCAAGTTGCTTCTTCATCGGATTCACTCCATTGAACCTTTACTAACTTGACTTCTTGATTCCTCAGCTTTTTGATCTCCGTTCCCAAGATACGAATCAGAGCTCGCCTCAAGGTTGCCTCTTTCCCTACCTCCATGTCTTCAAGAATACTTGGTTCAACTACCTCGGCTGACTCATGTGGGCACTTTCGGAGATCCGAGTCATTAAAAAAACATTATGCACTCCGGCCAGCTTCTCGGGCAATTCCACCTTATAAGCCATCTTCCCAATTCTCTCTATGATAGGGAAGGGTCCTACGAACCTTGGTGCCAGCTTCCCAACTGCTCCAAAACGAACCACATTACGCAAAGGAGAAACCTTCACGAAAACCATATCTCCAACTTCGGATTCCAGGTCTGTCCTTCGCTTGTCAGCATTGGATTTTTATCTATCTTGGGTCGCTTTCATCCGCCTTCGAATCAACTCAACTTTCTCGGATGTGTCCCTTATCATGTCGGGCCCAAGTATAGCTTATCCGTCATCTCTCACCAACATGTTGGTGATTAGCATGGCCTCCCCTACAAAGCTTCGAATGGTGTCGTCCCTATGCTTGTTTGGTAGCTGTTATTATAAGCAAACTCTACGAGATGGTCTTCCCAAGTACCACCAAAGTCAAGCACACAAAGCCTCAAAAGATCTTCTAGCACTCTATTCACCCTTTCGATTTGGTCATCCGTCTGGGGGTGATAGGCTATACTTAGATTCAATCGCGTACCCATCGCTCCTTGCAAACTATTCTAGAACTGGATGGTGAAGATTGGGTCACAATCGCTAACTATGCTAGAAGGAACTCCATGCAATCGCACTATCTCTCGAAGATAAACAGATGCTAGACCTGATGCGGTCCTCTTGTTCTTTACTGGAATGAAATGGGTGCTCTTCGTAAGTCTATCAACTATGACCCATATCCCATAAAGCCCAAATAGTTTGGTCATCTTAATGGACATCTTCACCCCAACTATATATCACAAACAAGCGAGTCATACTCCTTATGTGGTTTGCAACAGAACTAAGATTGAGAATAGGACCGAGATGATATACTTAAAAGATAACATGCGAGTAAGCTCCACAGAATAGTAGGGGTCAAGGACATACTCTTAAAAGGAGATATAATGCGCGTATCTAGTCTTCAATTCCCTAAGTCGCATTTTCTTATGCTTAATCCCATCGTGCCTTGACCGTCTTTTAACTTCACAATTCCGTAGTTTCCAAATATGAGTTGGAACTCGTTTCACCGTTGCCTCTCGATCCACATCCACTTATTCTTTTCCTAAAAATACTTGGCTACAACTGCGTGCTCATGGTTTTCCTGCAAGCTTTCCAAAATTCGTTAGGGAATCCTGGATCTCGTTTACATACCATACGGTATTCCACGCAGAAAAACTATTGAATGTCAATCCATGTTGCCAAATGTACTTACTAAGGTGATTTCTATAACCCCTGCTTAAGCGGAATGGACTATTCGCCTTAGTGGCGAACACTACTCGATTGGATTACAAATTTCCAAAAAGTGCCAAGGGATTCTAGATAACTAATCATGACGGAACCCTAAAGGTCACACGAGATTTCGAGTGTATTACCTAGGCAAGTCATGAGCCTCGCAACCCTATGTTCAAAGTCAAGAATGGCTCCATAACTGGACAACCAACCCATGCCCAAAATCAACCCGTATCCCATAAACCCGAGAACATAAGCATTACACATGAATTCTACGCTCAAGATAGAGATTTTCAAATCCATACAAGTCGCAGATAGATGGGCGGAACCCCCAATCGGATTTGAAATACTAACGGGATTTTCAACTAGACTAGTACTTAGGTGCAAACTTTCAACAAGATCAGAAATAAAACTATGCGATGTGCCAGAATCAAATAAGGTACGAACAGGGAAATCAGAAATGTAAACATGACTTTCTATAGAAACACTACCTCGATCAAAAGCTGGAAGAGCGAGGAGAGCCTGCAACTGCCCTCCAGAGGGTCCTACTCGCTGAGTTTGCCTTTCTCCTTGTCCTCGCTTTTTCGGGCAATCCTTGCTATAGTGTCCAGACTCTCCGCAATGAAAGCATATGCCCAGCTTCCTCTTCTTCTTCTTCTTACAGTCTTTGGCTATGTGCCCAGTGATCCTACAGAAGTTGCACTTTCTTGTCTCTCTTGCCTTGTTGTTGTTGTTGTTGTTGTTGTTGTTGTTTCCCTTGTTTCCCTTCTTGTTGTTCTTGTCTCTTTTCCCGGTATCTTCCTTCTTGCCTTGAGACTCATTTTCCATGACCTCCTTCTTGCCACTCTTATCTTCCTCTTGAAGTAGGGCCATATTCACCAAACTCTCGAAGGTCGCCCCCATGGGTATATGAGACATGGCCAAACCGCGCAATGGCTCATTCAATCCTAGAGAAAAGTGTAGGGCCTTCTTCCGAGCTGTGTTAACCAATTCTAGACCGAACCGAGAAAGTTGATTAAACTTATACACGCATTCTCTAACGGTCATGTCCCCTTGCTTTAGTGATAGGAACCTCTCCATCTGAAGGTTCTCTTCTGTCGATGATAGAAACCTCAGTCCAAACCTTCTCCTAAAGTCATCCCAAGTCTGAATTGGCCTAGTAGTGGTGGTGACTACCCACCAATATGCAGCTTCCCCTTTCAACAGCCATACCGCTAACAGAACTTTCCTACGGTCTTCTATATCAAAGATAGCAAAGAGGTCTTCAGTTTCCTTCAACCAGTTTCTTACCTCAACAAAAGTCTCCGTCCCAACAAAATTCTTGCCACCCATCGCCTTAAAGTCCTTGCAAACCTTTGCGAAATCCTCTTGCGGATGCTGAGGAGGAGGAGGAGGAACCTCAGCTACGGGAGGAGGAGAAATGTTAGCCACGGGGGAAGGAGGAGGAATGTTCGCGGGGCCGGCTTCATTCGCCCTTGCCTCCATGTACCTTCTAAACCAAATAGGTACCGGTACGCCCTCCAGAATGGCAAAATTATCGGCCATACTGAAACGAAGAAAAAGATAGATTGAGAACGAGGAAACAAAGGATAGTGCTAATGGCTTTTGGGGAATAGACTTTTTTTTTTAAATAAACTAGACTTTTCTTGGAAAATACTTAATTGGTTTTGAAAATAGTTTTTCAAAAGGTAAGTTTTAAAAAAACCTTTTGCTCAAATCTTGTAAACCTTATGCTCTGATACCAAATGTAACACCCCACCTCCGCCAGGGTCACTCTTGCAAGTACACTAGCTTTGGAGGGGTGTTGGACAAGGTAAACATGCATGCAGATATCACAAGGCAGAACATACAAGTAAAACAGAGTAAGTAAAGCAGCGGATAAAACTACTATTTCAAAACCATAGTCAAGTTACATCAAAGTACTGAGTCATTATTTTCCAACTACTACAAGTCTAGAAACATAAACTGAAAACCGGAAATAACATAAAGTAAACTATTCCCCATAGTAGAAGTGGTAAAGCCATAGCGAGCTCAAGTCCAAACCGTACATGAGCTATCCAGTAAGCAAGCTAAAGATCCCTGCTAGGTGCTAGTATTCCCACCCTGAGAACCTGGGGGGGGGGGGAATGGAAGAAAAGAGGCGAAAGAAAACGGGTCAGTCGGAAAGACTGGTAAGTCCTACCTACTATTAGTATAAAAACTAATAAAGTTAACTGGACATGTAAAACAGAGATGAATCATAGGGTGATAACTGGCATGGTGAAAAGTTAACTAGATAGATCAAGTGTGGCATCGCATATACAAGGTTAATTTGCACCAGGTGTACTAGTATTCTAATCCATGTCAAGTATAACGAGAAATGATCCCTTGGCCCAAAGTTGGCCCACATCATGAGATGACCTAAATCAAGGTCCAACTACTCGGTCTAGTCGATCGGCTCCCTATAAGCCTAACTCGTCGTGTATCGGTGTCATACGGCTTAATCGTGGAATGTAGTTAACTGTGCAAGGTCCACCCCCGGGTGTATCCAGCCCTAAGGTGTAAACCACAGACACAATTCAAGCACGCACAGTCGAAACCTACTGGTGCCCATGTTCAACTCCGGACTTAATGTGCACGACCATGGTCCGCCTGAACAACCGGTGCACCCTTCAGCTGTCTCTTTTGGTCTCTTACAATCAGTCCAGTAATCGTGCCCCACCCTAGCCTAGTCCATGGTACCCATGATACTTCCAAGTGGTTTACTGCTGAAAAGGACCACGTAACTAGGATTTCAAGCGGGTTAAGTGTGGTTAACCCTATCCTAACCATGTATTGAGTTGGTCAAGTGTATTCAAGCAGTTCATGACTTAACCCTATCAATACATCGAGTTTAATTGGTTAAGTATTCAAGTAATCCATGTCTTAACCCTACCAATCCATCGTGTTTAATTGGTTAAGTATATTCAAGTAGTCCATGACTTAATCCTACCAATCCATCGTGTTTAATTGGTTAAGTATATTCAGGTAGTCCATGACTTAACCCTACCAATCCATCGTGTTTAATTGGTTAAGTATTCAAGTAGTCCATGACTTAACCCTACCAATCCATCGTGTTTAATTGGTTAAGTATTCAAGTAGTCCATGACTTAACCCTACCATGTGGCATTAATTAACTTAATGCACCCATACCTCTCACATTAGACTTTGTTGTGGTTACTAGTTAAGCCGGGCGGGTCCGGGTAGCTTTACACCACAACCTAGTCTAACCTCGGGTTTTAAGTGCGATATGACCAACTACTCACATTGGGTCATATTGTTTGTAGCCACTAGTTAAGCCGGTCGGTTCCGGGTAGATTTATGCTACAAACTCAACCCAACCTCGAGTTGGCCACTTCCATGTTTTCTACATGTCATGTCCACGTTCATGTTTTCAAGCATAAACACATGTCAATCTTTCATGTCATATTTTCAAGTCATGTTTTCATGTTATTTAAGTTTGCCCAACTACCCATAACGTATTCCCATCGCACGTAAATTCGCATCAACGCAAATAGATCAAAGAGGGAACATAACAATATGACAAGGTGGGCATAAGATGGCAAAGTCTATCACAAGTTGAACATGGTGATATTTGAGGCAAAGGTGTTCAACATACTAGCATATGGCCTCAACACGTATGATGGCATAAAAGGTGACTTGGCCTCAAACATATCAAATAGCATAAAGGTGATTTGGCCACTAGCATGCATAATAGCATAAGGGTGATTTGGCCATAAGCATATTAAGGAACATGAGGGGTTAAGGGTTGGCCACAAGTTTAACATGGTGGCATATGAGGCAAATGTGTTCATAAACTTGCATATTACATTATAAGCCTCAAAACATGCATGATATCAACTTTAGCATAATAGGTGAAACATGACTATAAATGACATAGGATGATAGCTAGTGATTCGCATATAACATCATATGCAAGATAACATAAGGGTTATGAGAGTTTCTATGTTGCTTTATGCAACATTTCAAATCAAAGCTCATAGCTTTCTATGCACAAAGTCAAGGTGATAGCTTTACAAACATGCATAGAATAAATCTATGCATAACATGATAGAATCAAATCTCATAGCTTTCTATGCACAAAGTCAAGGTGATAGCTTTACAAACATGCATAGAATAAATCTATGCATAACATGATAGAATCACAGCACAAATCATACTTAGGCCCAAACTCAAACTTGCAACATGTCATATTTAACTTCATAGTTAGAATCTAAGAGTAGTGTAGGGCTTACAATGCTATGAAGACTTATAAAATAAAATAAGATTGAGACGAAGCCACGCTAGCAACACTAAAAGCCCCAAATAAATATTAGCTCCAAGTTGTCTTGAGAAACAAGAAGCTCCTTTGATTTGTATGAAGAAAGATCCTTATTTTGATGAAGAAAGGTGGCTCTTTTACTAGCTTAGGACACTCAAATGTTCATGAAGAGGATGGAGGCCATGATATGAAGGTGGAGGCCATGATCAAGAAGCATTTTGGCATAGTTTAGTTGTAGGAATGATTAATGAGGGTTTAGGCTAGGTCTTAGGGTCTTTTTATAGAAGATTAGGTTAGTTTAGGCCATAGGATTAACCCTAGTTTAGATCTGAGCCTTTAAAATCCATCACAAGCCTCCAAACATGTCTTGAGAAACAAGTCAGGTGCACCCAGGCCAGACTGGCCGACCACCCAAGTCGACAGGGGTGTCGACTGGGCAGTTGACACAGCCTGGGGTGTGTCGACTCCCAAGTCGACTTGGGGAGTGGCGGGATCTTTTCCCGCCTATCCTGCCCAGCTGAATTTGAAATCTGTTTTTAAATTTGAATTTTCTGAAAACTTCCATGGGCCTTAACTGGGTCATACGGACTCCGATTTTCGAAAACTCGGACTCTATTTCGCGTATTTTTCCGAGATGAACGCAATGGCACAGCCCGTTTCCCTTGATTCAGATTTTATCATTGAATTCTGCCTTGATTTATGTTATAACTTGTTATTCAAAATATGGGTTGTTACAACAAATCAGCCCATTAAGGCTCCCAAAACCTGAACAACCATCTGAAAAACCTTAAAACAGCGAATCCTCCCCAACCGCTGAGCCAAATCTTTAATGTGATCACTCTACGGTAAGGAAAACATCATTTCCTTTCCAAGGGCGTAGGTCTCAACATCTGATTCGACCTGAGTCAAAAGTTATACCCTGTTTAAGACTGATAGTGGCAAAATGGTCACAAACAAAATTGATCAAAATTATAGACATGTCTCACATCCCCATAAGTTAAATATTAAAATATGAGAATGATCCAACCCTCAAGGAATAAAATAAAAATATTTTACGATCCTCCGATATGTAAAATGCGGCTTGTTACAAATATGATCATTTATGTCCATTTTAGCTTTAAACCCCTAAGGATAACCTAACTAGACATATAATAAATTAAAATGATAAGTTTATACTAATTAGCTTACAGATTCACACTGGATCTATGCACATAAATGATTCATTAATGATTTCTATACGTTTGGGTGTTTATTTATGATTGTTTATTTATATGCTTGTTGTTTGTTTGTTTGTTTGTTGTTATAAACAAAAATAACCTGGTTTTTCTAACGGTTTCCAACGACGTATTGGTCATTGTTTTAAACGGTTCCCAACGGCATGCAACCATTTGAAGCGTTGGAAAAGCCGTTGGAAATAGTCTGTATGAGACGTTGGATGTCGTTGACTCTATTCCAACAACTTTAAACGGCCGCCAACGGCTTTGAGCTGTTGTAATAGCTGTGTATTCTAGTAGTGATATAATGTGTATTCACGTTGAAATCAATAACAAGTAAATAACAAACATAAACAAAATAACTTGTAACCTTGGTTTTAAAGATTATTTCAGTATTAAAAGAAAGGAAAGGGTACAATATGCATAATATGTATAATATGTTCTTGGTATTGTTTTATAGTTCATACAATTTTATACAAAAACTTAAGATTTTGGTAACATGTGTTTTGATAGGTTCAAACTATCTATTTTATAAAAATAGATGCTTAAACCTATATAAGTGACAGTATCCAAATCTTATGTTTTTGCACATATAAGATTTATAGTTAAACAAAAAGTAAATTAGACCATTATCAAAACTATACAACACCCAAAAATCCCAACTTTTATTATATTAATAATTAAAACCAAACATATTCACAAGATTATTTATTTTTGCAATTTATAAGGGGTTTGGGGGATTTGTATATATTTTATTTTTGTGTAAATCCAAGTCACTTTAGGCATAAGAATCTAAATCTACACTATCAAAATATAGGAAACAGTAAACTTATAAAATTTCCACTCACAGAAATTCTAGGAGAAGGATGAGTAGGTTGTAGCGTACTAGTTTTTGGATTGTACCCTCGAACTATATATATATATATATATATATATATATATATATATATATATATATATATATATATATATATATAAGAACCCAATTAGAGTCTTATATACATACAATTTCCAATTTTAGATTCTAATAAGAAAATTAGATAAAAAAAATAGAGAAATAGGTTATGAAAGAAGAGGAAATCTAACCTGTCCCATTTTCTGAAATTTAGAACAATGACGGAGAAGTAAAATAGAGGCGTTGAAGAGAATAGAATGTTGGATTTGAAGGAGATGATAAGGCGTTATTTATACTTGCTAGAGTGTATGGGTCCGTCGGATTAGCTTTATAAAATCTAGATAATCAGTTCTAGCAAATGCTTTGCTACAGGACCCGAATCAAAAATATGCAGATAGTGCGAATTTTAATCCCATGAGCGGAATTTAGGGGAGCATATAATTTTTGCAACTGGGATTCATCCCGCACACTATTGGGCCTGTATTGCTTTGGGCCTTTTAACATTAATGTCTAGCAAAATATATAAAAACACCTTAAGAAGCAAACATTTTGATTACTCAAAATTTAGCAATCAGTATTTAGACTTCAAACTTTGGCAATTAAAATTCAGGATCCTGCATGAATTATTTGTTTGCAAAATTCGAAGTTATTATTTATCTGAGTTTTATATCATTTACGTACCAGTGTTTATCAAATGCACCAGAGTTTACCCTTTTCTGGGCCTTGGGCCGCATTACTCTTTTTTACCTTTTTTTAAAAAATTGCATCAGAGAAAATTTATGGGTGCGTTCAGTTTATAGTTTTTAATTTTGAGTTTTCGCACATAAAAAATAAGAACGATGCACATACACCATGAAAAATGATCGTTTTACAAATTGAAGTTAACACAAAAAACCAAAAACAATTTTTTATTATTTTCTTATTTTAAGAAACAACGGAATAACGACGACAAATTCATCCATCCACCGTTACTTTGTCTTCTCCGTCACTCACTCTGTCTTTGATCCGTAACTCCCGCTATACTTCAAATCTTCGCAACCTTCGTAATTAACGATGAAAACTAAAAACTTAAAATACAAAATAAACCAAACACCGTCTAAAATTTAAAACTGAATTTTGAATCATTTAAAGTAATTTTTAAATAGCAATCATGCGATGCGGCGGTGATCACATGATTCACATCAGTACGTATAGCCAGCAAGCTTGCTGAATCGCACGCAAGTCATGTGAAAAAGGTACTTCAAAGATATTCAATCCATTACAGCATAATTTGTATTATTCAGTAATAAGAAAATGTCAAATGATAAGAACCGTTAGTCAAATGAGAAAAGAAAACGCAAAATCGTCATGTGGTCGGCTGTCTCCGCCATTAACGTTCAAGAGATGTTGGACTACTGCTAATTAATAGTAATAATTAATCATTATGTCTATGGTACGGTTGACCAATAAAATAAGGGATGAGTTATCTTGCGTGACACAAAAATATTGCTAATCAGCAAGTAATCATCTCATTGGTCCTGTGACTTTGCTTATTTATTACTTGCCTTCATTAGAAAGATTTTTTTTTTTTTTTTCCTTTTTCTTATAAATACATGTGTCCAGATTTTTGTTTAAATTCACTATATCTACGTTAAGAATGGAAGATGAAAGTGGAAAAAACATTCCTTTTCTTGGATATCAGGGTGTGGCTGAAGCAAATGAGAGTAGAATCAGAACGGGTGAGTATTTCTTCTATTTGTTTGTACTCTTCTTTAAAAAACACCAAATAAGCTACATATTTACTGAGATTTCTCCATTGGTAGGAGTAACAAAATGACAATTAAGTTTTCAATATGCTTACACCATGACTTTTGAATAAAGCTTTAAAATGAACAAAAAAAGGCTCATGATTAGTTGTAATTATCACTGAAAACAACTAAACATTTTATAAACGTGCACTCAAATAAGTCCGGATTTCAATCTGCATGCACCACGCCTTCTTGTTCTGTGTCAAGCACAGTCAGTGTGCCTATTCGGACCCATAACTCACCCTAGTGTATCCTGTGTTTAAAGTGTTCTTTGTTTCATGTTAATAATCATTCACTTAATTAGGAACCAAAATTGAATTTGAGTTTGTTATTTTTTTATCTTACAAAAACTACATAGAAAATTATTACTGTCACATCATTGTACATGGTTCTTGTGTTGTAGATAGGGGTGCAAATTTTATAAGATTTTACTAAGTACGACTCAATCACAAATCATGAGGTGTCTAGTCCGTGCTTGTACGTTTCCTAATTATAACACGCCTTGAGACCAAAAACAAAATATGTTTGTTCGAGAATATTCAATATTTTCAAATTTTTGGATTATCTGTCTCTGTTGGCTGATTTGTTCGAACTTATGTCCGGTTTAGAACGACTTAACTAAGCAAAAAAATGACATATCTAAACAAAGACATAATATTATCGGATTTGTCTTTGCTCGAATTTCTTGTAAGACAGGAATAAGACACGCCTCCATCTCATTAGGTTCAACCCATTTACATCGTAATATAGCAAATTTGTGAAAACAAATATAAAAGAGGCCATAGCAAGTTAGGTTGTAGCTGTATTACACAGTTGCATGCCGTCGGCGTTCAACTTGGACTGGTTGAACTCTGACAAGGATAATGATCAGCTCTTTTAATTAAAGCTATAAAACAATTGATGAATGTGAAAACATTGGATAGAACACTTTTCAGAAAAGATATGTAATGCAGATTCGTTGAATAAACCATGGGCCCAACCCCACTTGCCCGACTCCTTATGATCTTTTGTCATCAGATATCACTATATATAGCAGCCCCATTTTTGGGATTCAAGCAAATTCTAAAGCTGCTAGCTTAAGCAGTATATATATAATCAATTCTCACCCATCTAAAGAGAAGAACCATAATATCATACAATGGAAGATGGGTTTGAGAAAAAAGTTCCTTTGCTTAAAGATTATGAAGAACAATTGGATATGGTTACTCGAACAGGTAATCTATAGATTCTATTACTTCTGTTTCAAATGCAGCCTGTTAAGAAGTGTTACCTTGAAAATATGAATGCCTGTAAGGCTGTAAATTGGAAAACAAGAAGAAAGTCATCAAGCATATATGTTGTGTACACGCATTGCAATACACATCGTTATTTTTATTGATTTTTCTAATTTGTTACTGTAATGTTCCGTCAAGCAGAAAGCAAGCAATACATCATTTTTATTGATTTTTCTAAATTGATAAAGTCAGCTCGATACGCACACAACATTAATTAAGAATGATTTATTGTCATGCTTAGGAAAGCTTCATAACACTTAAAGTACATCTCATTATGTATCTCCATCCTGAAATATTTTTAGCCCCGTAACACAAATTTTTGGATTTAATTCTGCAGTACTTCTTGCCTTTAATTTCAAAATGACTTGTAATTTACTAGCATACAACTATATTATCTTGGGAAAAAAACTTACAGAAACAGAGAAGTATCAATGTACAATAAAAGAAGCTAAAAACTAATTTGCACCAGTGCCAACTATAAATCAAATGGTATTCTGGTCAGAAACATATAATTTGAATCTCTGTGTGTGTGTCCCTCTCTCTCCGGCGTGAATTGTTCTGATCCCAAAACCCCCGCCCCCTTGTGTGCCCATCAATCACATTATCTGATTTTCATCTTTTACAGTTAAATTTTTTAATTGTTGAAGTACTTAATTGCAAAAGGTGCAAATCAGAGAAATCAAGGTTGTTGGACACACGGGAACATGTGGGTTTGAAAATAGAAGAATTGGCCTCTCTCTCTCTCACCCCTCACCTTCTTTCTTCTTCTTCTTCTTTTTTTTTTTTTTTTTTTTTTTTTTTTTTTTGGCCTGGGTATCATAGCAATTCTTTATCAGGTGACACCTGAATTTTACTTTAGAGCCTTTTGGACTAGTTAGACTTTCATCTCTGGACCAATTTACTGCTTTCTATATTACCTAACTAACGAGATTTTGTGTTAGATCCTTCCTAGCATTACCAGCAGTAAATAGAGACATTCATTATATGCTTCATAATATTAGCACTACATATACTTGTACTGATACTCTGATGCAAGTGTCTTCATATGAAAAAAATACAAGAATAAACTCAATTTTCGCCTATCAGTCTGTATGATCAGCTGTTGAATTGCTGATGATAAGCAGAAAGTACATAAAAAGCCATATCAGCTTCAAAAAAGCAGGATATAACAGTGACTCTGTATATCTCAATTTGGAAAAGCAGCACTACAATTTGGACACAGTACTGACTAACTCCCATTTAGGACCTACCAACCTAGGCAAATTTGCACAGGTCCCCCGTTAAAAATGCTGTTGGTAAAATTTTAAGATTTTTGTGCAAATATAATGTATTTTCAGTTGTTTGTAAGCAAGTTGTTGTATGTATGAATATGACATCGCCGCTATTACATGATTTTTCCAATAGCTGATCAGATAATTTTGCTCCAATAAAATAAATTAGCATCAACTCACTTTCTGTTATGTTGTTATGGGCGACAGGAACAGTATGGACCGCATCAGCACACATAATAACAGCAGTGATAGGGTCAGGCGTTTTATCCTTAGCATGGAGTGTAGCGCAACTGGGCTGGATTGCGGGCCCTGCTACCATAGTGTTTTTTGCTGCGGTTACTATGATCCAGACCCGTTTACTCTCCGACTGTTACAGGTCTCCCGACCCTGAGTATGGACCTATCCGAAACCAAACCTATCTCGATGCCGTCAAGTACAACTTAGGTACTATTATATTCATCCTAGGATCTCACCTAGTCTGATTTAAGACCATAGTAGGTAAACTCCAGCAAATATTTGAATTATTAGTTAAAAATCTAGCAAACATTTGAATTATTATTTAAAATCTTAACAAATGCATTATTAGTTAGAGTCTTAGAGAGACACACTTGATTTTTGATCTGCTAGCTGACATTTCTCCATTTTAATTGAACCCCGAATGTGTATGTGTGCATGCGCACATGTGCATGTGCATGTGCGCGTGCATGTGTGTTTTGTTACTCAATTATTTTTGTGTCTCAAAATTTGTAATTACCTAAAAATGATGGTATGCCTTATCCATTTTTGTGGAATGTATAATGTAGGCGAGCCAAGCGTCTGGGTTGTTGGTTTTATCCAGCATGTCGGGCTATATGGAACTGGGGTCGTCTATACTCTCACTGCTGCGATTAGCATGAGGTATTTCAAACTTAAAAACTAGAGAAGAGATTCATCCAAATAGGTAGTTTACTGTTGTTTATTTTGTAGGGCAATTCAGCAATCTAACTGCTATCACAGAGAAGGGCATGATGCTCAATGTTCTTACGATCTCACTTATTTCATGTTCATGTTTGGAGCATTTGAGATTGTTTTGTCGCTTATACCCGATATACATGACCTCGAATGGCTCTCAATTCTCTCTGCTGCCATGTCCTTCTTTTATTCCTTCATTGGATTTTCTCTTGGTTTTGCCAAAGTTGTATGTAAGTGTTTGTTTCTTTTAAATGGTTATCCAGTCATGTTAACTATCGATGAAAATTCCAAAAAATGCTTATGCTTTGCTGTTCCCAGCTAATGGAACAATTAAAGGAAACATAGGGGGAGTTTCTATGCCATCAATGTATGGTAAAACGTTAAGGATTGCTCAAGCTATCGGAGACACTGCATATTCCTTTTCATACTCAATAATTCTACTGCCAATACAGGTATGGTTGTGCACATCACTCTATTATAGAACCATACATGTAAACTGATTATGTAATCAATTAATGTAGGATACACTGAAGTCACCGCCATCTGAGAGCGCAACAATGAAGAAAGCAACAATGATTTCCACTTCTATAACCGCAATATTCTACCTTGGTTGTGGATGTTTTGGCTATGCTGCATTTGGAGATGATACACATGGAAATCTACTCACAGGATTTGGATTTTACGAGCCTTATTGGCTCATCGATATCGCTAATATTTGCATTTTTATTCACTTATTGGGAGGTTATCAGGTGAATATGTGACACATTCATACGACACATGCACGCATTATTTTACATTTTCACAACATTGTCATTCTTAAGCAATTTTGTTGTTATATTACAGGTAATGGCCCAACCACTCTTCCAATTTTCAGACAAATGGTTCACAAAGAAATTCCCAGACAACAAATATGTGAACAAATTTTACACCATTAGGCTTCCATTTTTACCGGATTATGAACTGAACCTTGTAAGATTGTGCTATCGGACTCTACATGTGATTTCAACAACATTCATTGCTTTAATATTTCCTTATTTCAACCAAGTATTGGGGTTGCTTGGCTCATTTGCATTCTGGCACCTGAACATATATTTCCCTGTAGAAATGTACATAATACAAAGGAAAATTGAAGCCTGGAGCAGAGAATGGATTTTGCTTCAAACATTCAAATTTGTGTGCTTGTTTGTTTGCATGTTTGCATTAGCTGGATCACTTCAGGGTTTGTTCAGTGAAAAGTTCAGATAATGGGATGATCATCCTGGAATTTGCGCTATGATTCATTTTGTATATATAGACATTCTCCCAATTCAGAGTTAGACTAGGACTTCATCTAAAGTTCTTCCAATTCAATACAATGTTGCCATAGGAAGCTCTGTGAAAGCTGCTTCTTCCTGCGACCGATCAAACTAAGAAGAGCTTTGTGATGATGCACTAGTAATTATGATTCATATGGTAAAATGAACATCATAAGTTATTATTGTTATGTTGTTTGTAACCTGATCGTCCCGGCCGTGATTGAAGGTTTGTAGGCATGGGAAGATATGAATTTGTACACGTTTTATTACCATTTGGAGTCCTTAATTTCATTGATAGATTGTCTATGGAGTACAGACCTTGTAATAAGTAGTCTATGGAATATATGCTTCATTATTCTTAGTCATCACCTTCCAATTCAATTCCAAGACTTGAATCGTTGTACTTTGAAGGACTCTAAAAGTTAAGAACGCATTGATAATCTAAGATTAAAATTAATCAAGTTTTCCAAATTCACGGCTTCTAACACATCTTAATGATAATGACATTGCCACACAAAGTAGGACATCACTACACAAAAGATGTTAACAAAATAATCCAAAGAAGAAAAAAAAACAACAACAGTGGTAGCTAGCTACAAAGAACAAACTTAGAAGCAGGAAGAACAAGGCCAGTAAACAAAAGAAAAAAGAAAGCAACAAGGTTCATCTTCAGCCACCTCAAGGGCTTCCAATCAATCTCCACGCTCGAGCTCTTCATCTTCTTCCCACCCAAAACAGCACCAATATCCGTGCTCAAATCAAAGCTCGCACCTTTCATTCTAAGCTCAGTGATGCATCTCTTCAACGCTCTCCCGTCGCTCCTCTCCCTCTTCAAATCCGCCATGGCCTTCCAGTACCTGTAAATCTTCATCTGGATCGACAGTATAAGCACAATGGAAGTCATCAGAGACAGCAAAATGGGAACCCACCAATCCTTACACGCCTTCCTTTCGCTTCCCTGGGAGACGCTGGAGGTGAAGAGGATGGTGAAGCACAAGCCATGGAAGAAGAAGAAGAGGGAAGAGAAGCAGAAGGCCTCACGTTTGAGGCTGTGCAGACGAGCTTCTTTGAGGCTGATTTTTTGGGAGATATGCTCTTCCTCTCTTTGGAAGAGCTTGAGGAGGAGCAGGTGGCCTGGGCTTTCAGATATTTCGGTCAGTGGATGGTGGTTTATCGGAGGTGGTACGGCCGAGACTGGTGGGTTTTGCTGGTTTGTTTCTGCGTCGACTCGGATTTCTATTTCGTGTGAGTCGTTTATTTGAGCCATTGATGGAAAGTTTGATATGGAAATTTTGAAGAAGCTGAAAATGAAAATGGTATGTTTTAGATGGAATGGAATGCTGCGAAGCTGAAGGAGGAAGAGAGATTTTAGGAAGGTAAGTACTGATCCAGAGTTAAAACGGTCGAAAATTTGGAAGTAGGCAACGGTCATATTTGGAAGCTAATAAATGCATGATAAAACAGAGGTTTTAAGGCTTGGGCTCCGTTATGGGTTTTAATGCAAAGAAACAGGAAACCAGGGACTCTACTCATTAAAAAAAAAAAAAAAAAAAAACCAAATTAAAGTGAGCCCCACTAGCTATGATGAAAATAGTTGTCAGCCTGGGCTTGGCCATATTGCAAGTGAATTGTCAAAGTAACGGTGCAACAACACAATGATGAACAACCTATCATTTGATTACATAATTTGAAGAAATAATATTTAATTCATTTTTGTATTAATTTCAGTTAAACACAAAATGATAAATTTTGGAAGAAAACTAAACTGTGCACTTGACTGAAAATTAATAATTTCAAATAAAGAGTTTTACATTGGAATATTGAAGCCATAGTATGTATTTTGGATTAGAAAATGCGAATCAACGATTAGAAAACGAATTTAATTTTTTGCGAAACATATGGAAATTTTTAAACTTGAATTTGTAAACATAAGACTTAAAGTTTGAAATGATAGTTCAAATTTTTAAAACATGGGACTTGGATTTGAAAGTGAATTTGAAAATTTGTTATTTCTTTTCCAAATTTAAATACACCCATAGGTGTATAAAATCTACGTTAAGTCTTCTTTAAAAAGCCAAAACTCTATATGGAGTTCGAAAAAATAGCCATTTGTCTCGGAATATGTAATATTCCGCATTTTTAAATAGTTAGCTAATATAAATTTAATTAGTGAAACTTGAAAACGATGAAAAATGGACATTTTATAAATGTTAGAATTTGATCACAAAAATTATACAACTATGTTCACATGAATTTTTGATGATCTTTCATACATATGATGTTATCCGATTGAAGTTCTAATGGAAAATTATGACCATTTGAAATCTAATTGTTGAAAGAAAAAATCATATATGTATATACAATACGCATATAATGAAAGAAATAATGAGAGAGAATGGAAATGGTTAACGAATTAACTACGGAACAAATGAAATAGATATACAAATAAATATAATAATATACATCGCCGATACAAAATGTGTTGGGACCCATGAGACGATCGTCACTCGGTCAGAACTATGTCCCTAACCCTAATTTGTGTGGCCCAGATCTGGTGGATTATCCAACGGTTAACGCTGATTTGAAACTCTATAAATAAGCATGTAATAATACGCTCTAAGCTCATTCTTTCTCTAACAAGCGCAAAAACTCTTTCATTTTTCTTCCTTTTTCAAAATTTATGAAATTATAAAAGTATAAAATTTAGGTTTGGATTATAAGATTTAATTGGAGAAGAAGATAATAGAGGGTTAGGAACAAGATTCAAATCAAAAAGCTTTTCTAACGAGGATCTACTTTTAACCTAAATTTAAATCTCTTTATTTTAGTCTGATCCAATAGATATGCGTGAACATCATTAGTAAATCCAAAATAGAAAAAAAAAATCAAGAACGTGGATAATAAGAACAGATTTGGCATAAATATTGAGATTTAAAAAGAAAAAGAGGTGAATGAATAAATTTTACGTTTTATTATGATAGTATATTATATCTTTCTAATCCCATCTACCTATTTAAGAACTATAATTTGTTATGCTAATTTTGTGAATGAAAATCATAATCTTTGATAGAATTCCAATTATGAATATGTTGCCTTTGAGCTTAAAGGGATGTAAGAAATTTATAGTGTTTATTACGCTTAATTGTTTAACATTTAATTGAAAAGAGTTGGAAATGTAAATTAATGTTTGACTTAAATTAGGATAAATGAATAAAAAATTACTTCTTGAAAATTATAATACAAAATAACCTAAACTTCAGCTTTAGGAACTTAGTCGATATTTTAGTTTGCTAGAAAAGAAGGTTGAAGCAGGTAAATTTATTTTTATTTTTACCCTTACAAATGTGATGTTTGTACTTACGAGAAGCTTAATATCTTGCAAATGGAAGGGAAGCATAAAATAAAAGCAATCATTATGTTTTGTGTTACCTACTTCCACAAATAAAAAGGACATTTTTGGTAAGTACAAATATCGTGTAAAACTCATCGCTTGTGAATATATGGAAATGAACTATGTGGTAAAAGGTACAAATTGAATTTCAACTTATTAAAATTTTATAGGTTCTGGAAAGTGGGAATATTAAGAAGAATGATGAGTTGATATGGTTGATGAAACTGGAAATTAGCATAATAATAATAATAATAATAATAAAGTGACGTATATATACAGAAGACGATAAAATAAAAGGAAAATAAATTTAAAATTAAAAAATGTAAGGTGAAATAAAAATTAAAACAACAACTTTATGACTAGCTAATGAAAATAATGATGAAAGATGAAATAGGTTAATAAGGAAATATAAAATGCATAAGAATAAAAATTAGACATAGGGTCTAATAAAAACATGAATTATATGCGTAACTTCGTATATGCATTTTAAAAATGGTTTTGAGGCAAATCTATAACATAAGCAAAGGGTTGTTGGCCATTACCGATAGCTTGAAATTTTGGGAGCCTATCCTAACAACATTATAGTGGTTGTTGTCATAGTAGGAAATAAGAGGCTAAATATGGATATTTAGAAGCCCATCCTATCGACAGTATGGTGATTACCATTGGAGCCAAAAATAAATAGCTAAATACGAATATTGTGAAGCCCGTCCTCGCTATTTCACAGGCCAACCTCTGATTAGGAAATAAGTGACCACGTCTGGGTAGCATGTGCTTAGCAATGTTTATCAAAAAATATTGGAATAGGCAATAGGCGACTTTATGCGATCATGTGGAGAAGAATACACCGAGATAGTCATTTGATATAATCGAGCAAAAGTGTAGTTTATTGGAGGTAAGGCCTGTATGCGGTATCAAAGGGGTGTTGCCTTGATTTCTCTAAGTAATTTAAAGAGTTCATGGATGGCTTGATGATTATACGATAATGGAGGCGCGACACTCATGTATTATGAAATGTAATAGTCCCATGATTATTTGGTCATCATCAGTCTAAACAGCATAGCGACGAAGGACATAGATTCTTCTTCTTTGGGCCCAACGATCTTTCACTATTGAGATGTTCGAAGGGGGACCGGCACCGCTATATGATTTTATCAGATTGCTTTCTTAGGGGCAATGTTAGTAACTCGTATCAAGAGATACCTCCCAAACTAGAAAAGGGTAGCTTGGCAGGGCCTGTTCGTGTAGGAAAAGAAAATTCATATAGTAAATCCATAACTAAATTCATATGCAGTGTGGATAATGGGGTGCCCCTATTTGAAGAATTCAGATTATTTATGATACGACGCATGATGTGCACACTCACGGGAAGTGTGTAGCTTACTCGTACTCGAAGCATGCGATGGTGATACTGTGACATGGCGAGACGGCTGATCTTAGCGAGGTGATTGTGAAATATACTAGGGATACATTCTAGGTCTATTGGGGAAAGTATATGTATGTACGTACACACACACACACATATATCATTATACGACATACAAAAATAACGGCTCTTTCTTCCTAAAAATGGCAACCTTTCTTCCTAATTTCTAAGCGATTTCTCTGCTACGTTCAATTCCTGAATTTCTCTCTACTCTTTTGCTACTCGCTTCAATTTTTAGTTGTGCTCTTTTGTGGGATTCATTCTAGTTTGTGTCGTTGTTTTTTGATCTCTCCCATCATTGATTTAGGGCTTCTTGCCTTTGATTGGGATGCATTTCAATTATTGCGCAGTGGGTACCTTCGTTGGTTCCTTCCCTGCGTTACAAAGGGTGATTGAGGCGGTCACCGCCTTTGTTGGTTCACCCGTGGCGGTTGCGGCGATCAGCGCTTCCTCCGTCGTTGTTCAGGCGGTTTCCCTTTCGTCCTTCGTGGCGATTTCGCGGTATCGTTTTGTTCTGGTCAATGAGGTTTTCATGGGATTGTTCCCTTGTTCTTTTTTACTGCGAATAAAGAAGAAACATAAATCCTAAACGGGATAAACTTCTCTTACTTTATTGTACACCTCAGCAGCTCCTTATATACAATCAACAAAGACAAAATGAAAGAAGAAAAATACTAGGCCGAGCAACAGACATGGGTCGAACTATATGCACACAACAAAGCTAAGAAAATGAAACAAAAAGTGTACACGCAACACTTATACATACATTGCACATATATGATTTCCCTTGATAAGAGACCCCTCAAGTTGTACATAGATGTTGATTATGCCCAACTTGACGCACAGATAATCGATACTAGCCCCATTTATTGCTTTAGTGAATATATCAGCAAGTTGTTCTCTAATTTTCACATCCTTGGAATCACTAGCACTTGTTGTTTCCCCTCTATAACGAAATGATAGTCTACATCAATGTGCTTAGTCCTCTCATGGAACACAGGGTTTGATGCAATATGAAGAGCGTCCTAGCTATCATAATACAGAGTGATCGGCTTTGTAATTCTTAGTCCAATATCACACACAAGATGATCTATCTACATTACCTCATATACTTCCTTGGCCATAGCTCTATACTCGGACTTAGAACTCGATCTGCAAACCACATTATGTTTTTACTCTTTCAGAAAATCAAATTTCCTCCTAAGAACACACATAACCCAGAGGTCGACTTCTTATCATTCTTGGATCGTGCCTAATCTGCATCACATAAATATTTAACTTGTGTATGTCCATAATTCTTGTACACTATTCCTTGCCCAATAATTCCTTTGAGGTAGCTCAACACTTGTTTCAATACACTCCAATGATGTACAGTAGGAGATGACATATACCGACTTAGTACACTGACATGGAAAGCAATATCAGGTCGTGTAACAGTCAAATAGTTTAGCTTTCCTACTAATCTTATATATCTATTTGGATATTTGAATAACTCACCACCCTCTACAATATTATTGTTTGGTGGAGTGGGTATGGAACTTGGTTTAATTCCTAAATTTCCTGTCTCTTCTAACAAATCAAGAACATATTTTCTTTGAGACATAAAGATACTTTTATCGCTTCTTCTAATCTCAACTCCTAGAAAATACTTCAAATCATCCAAGTCTTTGGTATGAAACTGATTATAGATGAAGGTCTTAAGAGATGAAATACCCAATTCATCATTACCAGTGATTACTATATCATCAACGTAAACAAATAGTAAAATAATACCTCTTTTACTGTTTTATAAGAACACTAAATGATCAGACTTGCTTTTCTTCATACCAAAATTCTTCATAGCATGGATGAACTTTACTTCTAGGACTTTGTTTTAACCCATACAATGTCTCCTTCGATCGACAAACTAAACCATATTTCCCTTGTGCAATAAACCTAGGTGGTTGGACCATATACACCTCCTCTTCTAAATCACCGTAAAGGAATGCATTTTTAATATCCAGCTGATGTAACTTCGAGCTATATGTTGCTGCCAATGAAATGAATAATCGAATAGAAGTTAACTTTTCCACTAGAGAGAATGTTTCCAAATTGTATGCTCCTTATACTTGTGCATATCCTTTTGCAACTAAACATGCCTTTAGTGTAGCAATTGATCCTTCTGAGTTTGCTTTTATGGTAAACACCCATTTAGATCCAATGGGTCTCTTATCCTTAGGTAATTGAACTAAGTTCCATGTATTATGATACTTAAGAGCATTCATCTCTTCGATCATAGCAACATGTCATCTAAGATTAGCTAATGCTTCCTTAACAATTTTAGGTATAGTGATGGATTCAAGAGAAGTGATAAGTTAATGAGTGGATGATGACACATGTTTATATGATACAAATGAAGAAATAGGATATGTACTTTGATGTTTTCCCTTCCGTGGAGCAATAAGGAGATCTATATCTAGATTGAAAGTGGATACATGTTCATGTGAAGATATATTTTTTGGTGAGGATGAAATGATTTCAGTTGAAGTTTCAGTGGTAATTCCTTGTTGTAGAGGTTCTGACATCTCATATACAAGGAATTCGTCACTCTCCCCTTGATTTTGATAAGATGAGCTTGGTAACGAAGATGAGTGCAAAAAATGGTGTTTCTTCAATGAATGCAACATCAATAGACTCAAGATATTTATTCGAAGAAGGACAAAAGCATCTATATCCTTTTTGTTAGTGACAATAGCTAAGAAATATACATTTGACAGATTTTGGATCAATCTTAGATGCTTATGATCTGACATCTCGAATAAAACACGTACAACAAAATATTGTTGGTTTAAGTGGATATACAAAAGAGTAGTGAGCATGGAATATCACCATTAAGAACAGTTAAAGGCATATGATTTATGAGGAAGTAGGATATGGAAACGACATCAGTCTAGAAAGCTTTTGGTACACTCGTATGAAAGCAATAATGCACGTGTAGTTTCAAGGAGATGTCTATTTCTCCTTTCGGTCACCCCATTTTGAGATGCTATATCAACACAAGAAGTTTCATGAAGGATTCATACTCATTTATATAAGTCTGAAATAAACTTGAAGTGTATTCCTTTGCATTATCACTTCTTGGAGCTCGAATAGAAATATTAAATCGAGTTTTGATTTCAACACAAAATGAAGAAAATATTGAATGTAACTCAGAGCGATTTTTCATGAGAAACAACCAAGTTACACATGAATAATTATCCTTAAAAGTAACAAAGTATTTAAACCTGGTTTAGACATTAGAGCTGTAGGTCCCCAAATATCAGAGTGAACAAGTTCAAAAGGGGAACTAGCTCTTTTATTCATTCTGGGACTCAAGCTAACTCAGTGATGCTTAGCATATTGACAAGACTCACCATTCAATGACTATAATGATTTAAACAGTGGCATGATTTCATTAAAAAGATAAAGATTGAAGACCTAATTGATAGTGTCTTTAAGGCTTGAGTAATACTTGAACAAACAAATAATTTTTGATTTATAGAAGGAGTATTGAGTACATACAGTCCCTTTGACTAATGCCCTTTACCAATAATTTGCTGAGTCAAAAAATCTTGAAATATACAGTAAGCTGGAAAGAATTAGATAGAACAGCTGAGTTTCAAAGTTAACTGACTAATTGAGAGTAAATTGTTCATAAGTTTAGGTATGTATAAAAAAGATGTTGATTGAAAGGGTAAATGGGTTGGACCTATTGTTCCAAACACTAGAATATTGGAGGAAGAACCATTAGCTAAAGTAACATTATGTAAAGAGTTTGTGATTGAAGATTTGAAAAGAGAAGACAACCACCTTTCATATGATCTATAGTACCATAATCAATAATCCATTGAGTTCTCCCTGGATTGACGAAGCTACTATTATTTGCAATAGTATAGACAATTGGTGCTGGTTTATGTAAACTATTTTGCTATTAAATGAATTTTTCAAATTCTTCAGTAGAAATCATAATATTTTGATTAGTCTAATTTTGAGCTTTCACAACATTAGCTACTTGTGGATTCATAACATGTCTTTGCTTATTTTGTAGCTTCCAACACTCAAATTTAGTATGCCATGGTTTTTTATAATATGCACCTGACTTTGTATTCACTGTCTGATCTTCACGTCCAGGTATGCCAATATCCCTCTAATTCACATTCTGATTCTGTTTCCATGGAGGATATCTATCATTTACACCTATCAATGTACTGTTATGCTGAGCATAGGTAGTTGATGCTGGACTTGAGATTCCAGTTCGAAGAATCCTTCTAAACACATCATGCAATGAAGTTACATTAGATCTAGATGGAACTTGAGCCTTAGTAGACTCATACTCTAATGGAAGTCCTGCTAAAATGTTCATAATAGTCATTTGCTCTCTCTGCTTCTGATGTACCTTAATATCAACACTGATAGGGAATCGTAGATTAAATTCCTCATATATCTTCTTGAACATCATAAATAGTTCATCAATGACTGATCCTGCTTTTCAACACGATAGAATGATTTATATATCTCATACATTCAATTCAGATTCCCTTTTCCAGAATACAAAAACTCCAAATAATCCATAAGTTCTTGCATGAATTCACGATGATTCATCAAACTGATGATCTCACTCTTGATCATATTTCGTATCTGAAGAAATAGTCGAGCATCATCTCGAAACCAAACCAAAGCTTCTTCATCTGATGGATATACCTACGGTGGATCTTTAATTAGATGATTATCCCTATCAATACTTAATTGATACAATCGAATTGTTTTACTCCAATCAAAGTAATTTAATTCACTCAGTTTGTGCTCATCGGCATAACATCCATAACCTATATAGTCTCTCCTACAGTTCAAGAATGAAATTACAGAAGTAGATCTGAGATCGGAGATTCGAATCAAGAGTTCTTCTCTGATACCATGTTGTGAATAAAGAAGAAACATAAAAAAAATGGGATATACTCCTCTTACTTTACTGTACACCTCAGCTGCTCCTTATATCCAATCAGCAAAGCCTAAACCAAAGAAGAAAAATACTAGGCCGAACAACAGACATGGGCCGAACTATACACACACAACAAAGCAAGGAAAATGAAACCAAAACATGTACACACAACATTATACATACATTGCACATATACGATTTCCCATGATAACATTTTCTTTTGGGGTATCCCTCTTTTGGGGCTTCGTCGGCTTGTGATTTGGTTCCTCCCTTTGGTTTTGGGAGTGTGCATGTGGCTGGTTGTTGTTCCTCCTCAACTGTTGAATTTGTATGATCTGAAAATGAGGACCTGATCCCCTTAATCCAGTTCTTACGTTTGATGATCATGGGTTGTGAGGTATTGTTAATGCCTTGTCCTCTGCAGGGTTCCTCTCCCCTTTTGCATAAGGGCATGTCTGGTTTTATTGATGGTGGTCCTTTGGTCAGTGAGTCGACATCGTCTTCTCTTGGAGGTAATGGATCAGGGTATTTTATCCCCCTTGTTCGCTACCTTCCTAAGATATTACCTTATTGCTCGTTGTCTGTCAATGAGTAGCCAAAGGTTGTTGTTTCAATTGGTGCCCCTACTCGACATCGTCGTCAGCGGCGGCAGTCGCATCGCTCGATGTGTGTGCCCAGGTTATTACCTAGTTACCTTCATCTCGCCTTTGTGTGAAGGAGTTCCCTTTGGAGGTTGAGGGTGGTTGTAGCAATCCGTATTCTATGTATCGGAGGATCATAGAGTATTTATTTTATTTCCATATGAAGTCACATGGACGTGTAACTTTGGGAAACGACTATTGGGATCATTTCCCACATTCATGATTTTTGCCGGATTTTAAAATGACTATTTTACCCCTAGCGAATCTTGATTCGCCTATACCTTTTGATTGGTAAGGAGTTTTGACCTGAAACCACTTTCATTGGATTTGGATGATGGTTTCCCATTCCGTAGAGTGGTCACATTAATCAAATGGATTTACCGTTTATGAGATATGGCTGAAATAAGATTTAAAAGATGGAAAACAGCCTAATTGGGCTTAATTAAGTGATTAACAGCTAGGCCCATAACCCAGTTCGGGATTAGGGTTATGGGAGGGTTGAAAGGAGTTGGAGAATCATCTCCTTTCATTTTTTCTATCCGCCACAAACCTTTCTCAAACCCTAATCATGGCTTCCATCTTCTAAATCTCTCTCTAATCACTCCCTAATCACAAAATAATCAAATCTACATCAAATCAAGCTGGATTAACACCAAATTCGAGGTACAGCTAATGCACCACATTGGAATCCGAGCCAAATCAGTAAAAGTTTCGGATTTGTCATTTATTATTGGCTAAGGTGAGTGATTAGCATGTTTATTCACTAATTATAGCTAATTAAGGGTGATTAGTGATAATTAGCGAATTAACTACTCATAAAAATATGGAAAAATATGCATAAATTCTAAAATCTTATTTTATGTCACATATATGAAATTGGGTTGATTTGGATTTATTTTGTTAATCCCAGAATTTAGGGAATTAAGGGGAAAATCATGGATTTGGGTATGTTTGATCTAAGTTAACATGTGAGATCATTGTTTTATGTTTTGGTTGATTCTACATGTTACTACTGCTGTTTGGTATGTTTTATGATTGCATAGGAAAGGTAGAATGGTTGAAAACGTCATTGTTCGTCGAAAAATAGCTTGTTGGAAATTCTGCAGTGATCCAGTTCGAATTGGATGGAGGGGATCAGATCAGATAAGACGGACTGAATCGGATTGGAGCATGGCAAAAAGGAAAGCCACTTGCATAGGGTTGGAGTTTGAGTGGAGCACCAAACCGAAATGGAGGAGCACTGAACCGAACCGAGATGAGTTGGTTTTCATAGGGTTGGAGTTTGAGTTGGCTTTCGTATGCTAAATTTAAAAACTAGCTCTCTCTTCTTCTATTTGTGTCAATATTCATTTTAGTTCTAGTGCAGGCATGTTTTTCTCTTTCCATTAGTTTTGATAATGACAACACTATCTAGTATGTTTATTCGATCTGGTCTGCTTATGCTTATTGGTTTTCTTGCAGATAAACACCATTGTTTGATTAACTAGAGTACCTGAAGTCCATGTAATTATGCAAAGTAGCAACATTTAGGTTTTCAAAGAGAGAATATAGAGTGGTTAGAGAAATGCATCAATTATCTCAAATAAGGCATTCTAATGGTGGAAGCAAGAATGAAGAGGATGCAGCAGGTATGATTCTCAAGGCACAGTTTCTTAGCCTTGAAAAGGTCAAGCATGAGTTGTGAACATTACAAATACACTATGTATAATTGCAGCTAATTTTTGTTCTTTTTTTTGTCTTTCAATGTGAATATGTTGTCATGCCTATTTAAGATAGGAGTAAAGTATGAACATAGGAAAGTTGAACACTAAATATAACCCAGACAGAAACTGAGTGAGGGGGTTTATTTATTTGGGGTCAAAGTTAAAATAAAACTATCAATTTTTTTTAATATCATATACCATAATGGTCAGTTTTCCCATCGTTGTGAGGTATTACTAGGATAGATATGCACTAGCTAAGTGTTTATCATCTATACTGTTTCATGTGCACTTGCAGCTGTCCAGTTGAATATCTTGTACTTGCTACAGCTGTCCACTACCATTAATGCTCTATATTGTCGTTTTGTATGTATATGGCTATTTTTACAAACTTGATTTTTAAATCAAACGTTATTTTTGAATATTCAAGCTTTAATAAAACCCGTAGAAAAGAGACAAATTCAATGATGTGGAGAACGGAAATTGCTTCGCATTCTGAGCACCATTCTATACCAAGTCCTGCTCCATCTGATGTCGTTATTGGATCATCAACATCTGAAAGACAATCGCTGCATTCATTGTCACAAGAATTGGAAGTGGTAGCTAAAGGACACTCGGAATGCAAAAGATTTGTCATGGTAGAAAGGGCCTAAATGGAGAAAAAGTTTTTTGGATAGAGAATGTTCTTGATTCAAACGAGCCATTATTTGGTGCATCTCAAAATGGTTATTATACATTATCTGAATGGTTTGATGGTGGTTTTGTGGTTCGGCCCATTCTTTGTAAGTTTATAGATACTTTCTAGTAGTGAAACTTGAAGTTGTCACAATGAACTTTGTAGAATTTATATGATTTCCTTAATATGTATGATGCTTTTTTTCAATTTGATGTAATGTTATTTGAAATTTAATTTCATGTGTGTTATTGTCATACATTTGTATTTGTATATCTAAATTAAATGATATGTTGTGATACATTAAGATGTATGAGTTATAGTCCTGCGGTACTAAATTTGTAAAACTTATAAGCGTTGGGAACTCTTATAGTTAAATATTCGTATTGAAATTATAATGGTTATAACAATTGGAACAAATAAGTATTCTAATGGTTATGACCATTGGAACAATTTAACTTTCCTAACGATTATAACTATAAGGACGACTATCAAATTTACCAACGGTAATAACCTTTGGAAGAACAACCAACGATTATAACCGTTAAAATATTCGTTACAAAATTTGTCACGCATCTTGTACCAATGGTTACAACCATCAGGAATGTAATTGTAACACTTATAACCATTAAGAAATGATAATTCTGGTGTTGTGAGGGAGCACCGAAACGAACCGAAATAGAGGAGCACCAAACTGAACCGAGATGAGGAGGAGCATCGAACCGAACTGAACACCAATTCGACCAAAACCCGAGATCCAAAGGAAGCCCAAGTGGGAAGTTATCGATCAGGATCCAGATGGGAACCAACGAGTTAACTTCAAGAGTTGGGCTTTGCTACGGGACGCGTGCAAAAGAGTTATTGATATCTATAACTTTGGTTCACCATTGAGAGAGGGGGTGTGTAGACGAACCAGAGCTAGGGCGGTGTGGACTGGTTGGCCCGTACCCAGAGTCAGGGCGGTGTAGGCTGGGTAGGGTTGTTGACTATAGACCAGGGCGGTGCGGTCATAGCAGTAGTTGTATGGAGTCCAGGGCGGTGTGGACATGTTATGGCCCAATGGATTTGGTGATCAAAGCAGCGGATATCGTATGCTTTACGTACTGAGTGAGATTTTTGAGGATGATTGCTATGTTTGATTCTTGCTATCACCATGACACGCACACTCCCATTTTACATTCTATGTTAGTGTTACCTTAGAGTATTGTACATCTTGTTGTGCTAACTCTTTGGTTGCAAGTCCCGGTTAGGTATGATTACTTATACCTGTTATTGTTTTATTTAGTTATATAGAATTGTTATCGCTCACACCATACTTTCGTCTGACCCAGAGTTTTATGTCTCTTCTTGTTTCTCTAGGTGCTCCTAAACAAGCAGACTAGAAGCAGGTTAGGTGATTATGCATGAGTAGCTGTCCCGAGACGAGCAGGAGGCTTCCACGTACTTTATATATATTCTCCCTGTGTTGTTGCTGGTCACTGCTTTGGGCATTAGTAGTGTACCTCTTTTATTTCCTTTTAGAGACAGTATTTTAATGTTTTAATAATTGGATATGAAGCTGTATTTTGGATTCCAATTCTGTGATGGATATGGTTTAGTTTTCAGCTTATGTATTGTCTCGTCTGTTTTATATCTAGTTATGTTATTATTATATTTTATTACATGTGCTGTGAGATATGCTATAGATTCTTTGGTAATTCATTCGTTTTAACCTTTTTGACTATCATTCCATGCTAGTCGGGTATTGGCAATGTGCATTTAGAGGAAATGTATGATGGTACGGGGTGATTGTCACACTGGTATCAAAGCCTAGGTTGCGTAGTTTAACCTAGGGGAATACATCAGGGAGAGATAGTATACGTAGATGAGAGAGCGTATTTGTGATATTTTGGTTTTCAAAATCTATATATATACTATTAGTATATCTAAGGATGAAGTCACACTGTACTGGCACCACTAAGAAGAATCCTCAAGGAGATGGTTATTCAGTTTCTCTTTACAGATTGAACAATAAATCGAAATACGAGGAGCACTGTGAGGAACCCCGTATCGGGAGTTGAAGAGGGAGTGGGTTCACGGGCCAACAATGGGAATGTCCCTGATATAAGGATGATGTTTACTGCCTTCATGCGAGAGATGCTTAGGGATGCTCAGGGAGCAGTTCCTAATGCTGCTAACAGTGATGGTGTAGTAGTGCAAGCGCCTAAAGATGATTTAGCCAAGCTTAACAAGGATTGTACTAGTCTTGGTGGGAAGCCATTCCATGGAATGGAATCGGCTACGGAGGTTCAGGATTGGCTTGATAGTTGTGAGAGCATCTTCGAGGATTTGGGGATCGATGATGCAATGAAGAGAAAGCTAGCATAGCGTCAGCTTCAAGGACGAGCAATGGATTGGGGGAATTCTATTAAAGCGGCTACTCCCAAAGATCAATTTACTTGGGATCAGTTTGAGACTCGCTTCAGTGATAAGTTTATTCCAACCGCTCAAAAATCGAAATTGTTCAGGAAGTTTTTGGAGCTTAAGCAAAATGGTAGGGAAGTCTCGGAACCAAACCAAGGATGGTCAGAAAAAGAAGAATAAGAAAGATATCGAGTGCTTTGGCTACGGCAAGAAGGGCCACTATATCAGAGATTGTCAAGCGAAGCCAGAGGAGAAGAAGTTCTTCAACTGTGACCAAGTGGGACATTTCAAGAATGAATGTCCACAACCCCCTAAGGAGAAGAAGATCGTGAAAGCATATGCTATTAACGTTGTTCCTTCTTCACCGAATGCCCTAACTACGGTGGAGAAGGGAAAGGGTGTCGTTATTCAATGTATGATTTCTATTTATGATGTTCATGTTCGAGTATTGTTTGATATCGGGGCTTCCCATTCCTTCGTATCTAGTGACCTGGTAGATAGGTTGGAATTGGAACCCGAGATTGTCGATAGACCTTTAGTTGTGATGAACCCGATCGATGGTTCGACTAGCCTTTATATGATTTGTCATAATTTGGTCTTATCGAGTCATGGATGTATGTTTGCTTGTGATTGCTTTGTTTTGGGCTTCACTGGGTTTGGCATTATTTTTGGAGTCGATTGGCTCCAAAGGTATGTGGTGGTGGTAGATTGTGAGGGGTCTTCGGTGACCGTTAGAGCGGATGATGGGCGGAAGATGGTATTGGGTTGCCTACCTAGTGATGGGGTGATGGCTAGTTTTCTAAATTCCCTCGACATCCCGCATGATGAGTTATCAGATGTGCCCATCACTGGCGAGTACCCGGACATCTTTGAGGGAGTGACCAGACTTCTGTTGTATATAACGGTGTTGTATACACAATTATATGATTTTTGTTCGATGATAACAACCAAATAAATATTATTTTAATGTGTTTGATATTGTACTGTTATTATACATCACAGACTGGAATATAATATTTATATTTAAATAAAATACGACTGTATAGAAATTTAAATATTCACACAGTATTTTATTTAAATATAATATTTTATTTCACTATCAAAACAGTACAAATTTATAAACTCCACTGTTTATACATTATACATTTCTCTTATATTCACTGATATTTACTACATCATAATACATTCACAGACTCATTTACAGATATTTTTTTCATATACAGACACTTTAACAGTTACACACACTGTTCTTGTTTTCTGCCTTCTGTCTTCTTCTCTTCTGCCTTCACATCTTCCAGTCCAGTCACTTCAGTCCAGTCTCATCCTCTTACCTGTCACAAGAAACAGAAACACACAGTACACTGCAATAGAAATAAAACTGAATACATGTGTGTAACGACCCAGATTTTTGGCGACTTTGGTTATCGACATAAGCACGATGTCGATAACCAAAACATCGAAAAATCCTGGTAATTAATGAAAGAAATTAGAGGGTGAGGATAGATAAGATAGAAACTTATAATAGAAGAAGAAGAACACAACATCATAGTAACACGAACCTCACAGCAGAACGAATAACATATAATAGATAACATAACTTTAAAATATAACGGTTATGTATACAATAGCACTTATCAGAGTACAACACTTACAACACAGCGGAAATAAACTATAGCTATATGATTCTGAAGCCTCCTGCTCCAGCTCTTCAATGTATCTTCAAATCCCGACTACTTGACTGCCCATACAAATTTAGGCACCCAAGTGTTTAGGGAAAACAACAAAGTAAACTCCGGGTCAGTCATGGGACTGGTGTGAGTAAAACAGTTTAAACACGTATATGAACAAGTAAACGATATCTCATAAGACCACGCCGCAGAACGGAACGGGTTTTTCCCTTATGAGAATCCAAAATATCTTTATATCAAAAACCTTTTGATATTATAATAATGTCTATGCACAAATAGATATCAACTAGTAGAAACGCTTTCATCTCACGTTCTACATATATAGTATACAATCAAAATCGCCAGCACGTATTGGCAAATGGATTTCCAACTATGACAAGGTATGGAACCACCTTCCGATCAGTGTACTCTAGGAACGATACACTGGAGTTCAACAAGAACATCTTGTAACTCAGCCACACATGACCAACCACTCATTTCGCTTGAGTGTATCGAATGTATATCACCAACGGTTGGGATCAGCAACCGTTCCCGTATATATATGGGATAGCATTGATTGATTTAAGAAACAAATGAATATTCTCTAGATAGGTGATTATACACCCTACTTCGGTGCGACCGACTTAGCCATGCTGCCTGCCCGATTTCTGTCATTTACCGGTTGATGAGGCTAGAAGCTACGCTTTATCATTACATCAGATTCACTTCGAATGCCACATTGTCAGATCCATCGAAAATCACTAATTGGCGTCTACAACAGTACATTACGTGTTAGCTAAAGAAGTTTCCTTCTCCGCTTCCACTCTTGGTAAAGTTGAAGAAATCAATGTATGTGACCTTTCTGGAAATACTCTGTCAGACATTCATCAACACAAGTCATCCTCATTCACTTAGAATGTCACATCGTCATACCCGCCAAATCATGATTTATCCAAAAGTAACACGGGTATACAGCTTAGAGAAACGAATTCCTCCACCACCAAACGTGAATACGTTTGAACAGATCAACTTACGCGATCCATTGGATATACTATGTCAGACCTTCGTCCATACAAGTTGTCCTAGGACTGGACAAACCGAAGGCACTATTCAGTATATCCATCTTAGTCACTGTTATCTAAGACTTATACAACAACCCTTGCATTTTACTCCGTCTTCAATTATCTTTGGCATAAATGAATCACAACGCTTGTGCCAATACAGAGTGGTTCTTTGGATAATAATCCAACCGGTCTCTCCATATTAACAACATTAAAATGGTCAAAACTTCGATAGTCTGTGATTTAACCATCAAATAAAAACAAGTGTGCAAACAACGATATTATTTCCAAATGGAAATTATATCGAACAGACATCATTTAACATTAATCTCATTAGTTCATTTATTTACTTATCTCTTGTTTCCCTATATTCTAAATTCTTATTTTCTTTTATCAGAAAACATTTCTGATTCTCGTTTGGAAAACATTTCCAAAACTCCTTTACGATCAAACCTTTCCATTTCTTAGTCAAGAAGGAAGTCACTCAAGTTGGGGTATAATTACCTCTCAAACCTTAACTGAACAACGTTATAACTTCGAAATGGTCAAAGTTTATCTTTTAATCTTTAACAACTTCTTTACGCCTTTCCCAGATTCAATTTTACCAATCCACTTCTATATTTAAAACATTGGTTATAACGATAACGTTAAAATCCCTACTTTCGAATTATCTAACTTTAATTATAACTTCTATTCTTATTAGTGAATAATTAACCTAACACTTATTTGTTTATAAATAAATAAATCTCTATTTAAACACTGGAAAGTATAAGTACTTTCCCGAATTCGATATAATCGAATTCGCCAATTTACTCTCTTCGAGAAGTCTCTATTTGATTAATTCTTCTTCGAATAACCTATATTCGATTAACCCCTTCCTTTCGAATATGCTATATTTGATTACTCCTTCTCGAGTAAACGATATTCGATAATCTCTCTTCGAATAACTAATATTTGATAACTCTCACTTCGATCAAACTATAATCGACAACTCCTTTCGATGAAACTAACATCGATTAATTTAACTCGACGAACTTAACTCGACTAACTTAACTTGACTCGACTAACTCGACTTACTTGGTTCGACCAATTCGATTCGATTAACCTAGGCTCGACTAACTTGGTTTTATTTGACTCAACTTGATTAACTTCTATCGAATGACTAGATTCGATTAACTTAACTTATTTAACTCATCTTGATTAACTCCTATCGAATAACTAGATTCGATTTAACTTAACTTATTTAACTCATCTTGATTAACTCCTATCGAATGACTAGATTCGATCAACTTAACTTATTAAACTCATCTTGATTAACTCCTATCGAATGACTAGATTCGATCAACTTAACTTATTTCTCTCATCTTGATTAACTCCTATCGAATAACTAGATTCGATTTAACTCCATTCGCTTGACTCTAGATCGCAATGATCACAATGGTTACGCCTGATTCCCTTAGGCAACATCCGACCGCCTTTGGCCATTTACAGCCCTGCAAATTACGCTAGCCGTCGTACGAGATGGAAACTTACCCTGAATACTATGTTTGACTAACTCTGTCTCAAATAACTATATTTGATTAACTCTAGTTCGTTTTAACTCTAATCGATTAACTCTAACTGAGTAACTCTAACTCGATCAACTCGACTTGATTAACTCGACTTACTTAACTCAACTGGTTAACTTGACTTACTTAACTCACTGGTTAACTTGACTTACTTAACTCACTGGTTAACTTGACTTACTTAACTCACTAGTTAACTTGACTTACTTAACTCACTGGTTAACTTGACTTACTTAACCCAACTGGTTAACTCTATTGAACTGGTTAACTCTACTGAACTGGTTAACTCTACTGAACTGGTTAACTCTATTCAACTAACTCGACTCGACTAACCCATTTCGAATAACATATTCGTTTTACTAACTTTCGAATACCATATTCGATTTACTCCCTTCGAATAACATATTTGATTTACTTTATTCACTTTATAAAGATTTCCTTTTTAACAATGTTTTATTCATTTGAAAAGATTTACTTTTAAATAACGGTTCTACACTTTAAAAATGATTTCCTTTTTATAACATTTCCTTTTCAATTCTATTTGTAAATGGTTTACAAATATTTCCGTTTCAAATTTATTCTTGAAATATTCTAACTCCTTAAATTCTCGGAAAAATTCGCCATAACCTCCTTTGTAATGGGAGCATCGGGAAAATCCCCAAACCTGCCACACAGGCCTTTCCATTCAAAAAGAAAATGGTTTGTAATTATTTCCCTTTTGAATATCTCCTATTTATAAATATTCCAATTTATAAACATTTCTTATTTATAAATATTCCACTTTATAAATATCTCTTATTTATAAATATCCCATTTTATAAATATTCTATTTTCAATATCACTTTGAAAATCTCCTTATCAACATTTCGGTATGTTATGGTATTCAATCATATCAAATCACGATGTTCAATATCGTCCAAGCACATATAATCGCCCACAGATTTTATATCACATCATACAACAATATGAAAAACAATAAAATAACTATTGAGGAATCCAGTCGGATTCCTCCAACCTGTCTCCCTGCATCCACAGATGTTACACAATAAGATTATCATCACTTTCAGTTCAATATAAATTATTCTGATAGCAGAATCACATATAAATATTTAACGGTTTATATATATATATATACAGATATATATATATATATATAATTTCTACTAACTGACTAGCAGTTCAATCGAACAATCAACACACAGTCAATCAGCCAATTTCTAACAGTTCTAAAAATACAACATGAAATTATAAGTTGTTCAGAGTTGGTGAGATTTACTCACATTTGGACGATCATCGTCAATGACGATAACTATCGCTTTATTCAGCTGGACAATTTATTTTGCTATAAATTGTAACGAGCTCCTATGAACTTCCAGTTAGTTCCATGACGTAGTCACCGTCCATACGATCCTAACGCAACTTACGGTTCTCGATTCTGACTTGAATCCGGCCCATGCCCCTACCATACTAGCCCGCTTATCCTCCTTCTTCCCCAACGTGGAAATACCTACTCTAGTAAAAGAAATGGCCAAATCAGATCACATTCTCCACCGAACTGCTCCTCCTCTACACCATCGTTCAACAAACTAAAACCATCAGACGACTCCTCATCAAGCTCACCATCCAATTATCACCACTACGAACGACTCGATCGCCATTTCTCCCTTGCATCAACACAGTACTCGCGCAACCAGTAAATGTCGATCGACATTTTAATCAACCGAAACCACCCCATTTTTGCCAACAGGCGCGGTTTCCTGCCATGAACCCAAGTACGAAATCGAAATCTCAAATCGTTGCTGAAACCCATGAATTTGCCGAACCCTAACATCGCTGCCAAAACTCCAGCGAGTGAAATCGACGTTGAACTCGGAAAAAAACACATCAAATCCAAGATCTCTTCATCATGGATTCAAAAATGTATACGTAGTGATTTGTATGATTTGATTTATATTTCTTCTTGAATTTTAAAGGATCGTTTTCACGTTGAGATAGAAGGAAAAGAAAACAGAAACCACGACCAGTTTCTGAGCTTTGGTTTAGGTCTTAAGGAAGTTAGTTGAGTGCTTTTATAGTGTAGATATTTTTATTTATTTATTTTTATATTCGATTTTAAGCAAAAGCTATGTATTTTTGTCCTTAAAAATTCCAGTGGTCATATACGATGCCCAAAAATCGCCAAACTGGACATACTGCTAGAGTTCGTCATTACGGTCCCAACGAAACTGGTTTCGTCGAATTCCGACTCCGTATGCTCACATGGCGTATTTTTAACCGTCGAAATACTGACTGTTTTGCACTCTAAAAATCCATACGACCACACAGTGATTCTAAAAATCATGAAACTGGAAATCTAACAACTATTTGACATTGCGGATCCAACAAAACTAGTTTCGTCGAATTCCGACTTCGTTTGCAAAACCGACTATTTTTTAAGCTTTGAATGACCCATTTAAATATATAAATATATTTAAATATAATTAAATTAAATATAATTAAATTAATATTATCGTATATATTCAAACCAGAATACCATACAGCTCCAAGGTAATTATATATTCGATATTCCAAGCCCAGGTTGAATCGAATTTCAATTTATATTGAAATTCTCTTTTATAACGTATATAAAGCGTTACGAATTATAAAGGAATTTCACAGCGACTTTTCTGAAATTTGATTTGGACGTAACTCAAAATCCACACGACGAAATCCCGATTTTTCTCTTCCACTAGAAAAATATCCTTCACCAGCTCCACACGTTTCTTATTTCACAGAAATCTAGCTTAAAACGAATCCTGTACATTTAGTTGAAGTTCGAATCGCCAAATAGCGAAATGCCATGCCATTTCAAGCTCGATTTTAATTATAATATAATTATACGTTTCAAACTGACGTCGATTGAATATATTCGTCAATATGATTCAACTCTAAGCTGAATTAAATCTTGGGGATGACCCTGTTCACCTTATATTGTGATTTCCAATATTTTTGATTATTTCTGAATTAAATATATTATTTAATTTAATTAAATATTCCATATTATTTAATTAACGACGATTAAATTCCCTATATCACTATTTTAAACAATTAAATAAATTAATTATACCCCTGGAAAATGCGGGTCATTACATTCTTCCCCACTTAAAATAATTTCGGCCTCGAAATTGCTAAGTTAGAGGACGACCCTATCTATTGGAATTCCTAAGATTTGTTTACCCCTTATTTCTGATTTCAACTGAACCAATTAATATCGACTAAAATATTTATTCATTCCGACTAACTAAAATTTTCAAAAATTTTGAAAATTTTCTAACACTTTAAATTTTCGGAAAATTTTGCCATAACCTCCTTTGTACAGCCCTATCGGTAAAACCACAACTCCCCTCTCTAGGCCATCTCCAACCTAAAAGAAAATCAAACAGCCAAGCGGCTTGCCAAATCGGCTCATAAATTCCAAACTCATATAAAATATAAACTTGTACCTTTTTGTGGGGCATATCATTATATCCCTACCATCTGTTATCAACTCGGCATATACCAATGCCATCCCAATCAACTCCAACCAATTTATTCTTAACACAACCATTCGCTTATTTAAGCCGAATTCAATTTCAAATTCCAAACTCTCAACTTATCATTTCAAATCCAAATCCTGATTATTCTCTAAACGCTTCCAGTTTTTCTTAACCTATCATCTCAAGTTAAATTCTGGTTTATTATTTACTTTTACCATCCCATTCGAATTAACTTCACACGTTAAATTTTAATTTCTAGAACTTAAATTCCTGGGTAAATTTCAAATCAATTTGGAATCATACTGCCAATTCAAAACCTTTGAATTTTTAAATAACTTGTTTCTTCAAACAATTCAAAAACAAAATCTTTGGTAGTAATCCACCACTTAGAACTCGAAAATCACACCGATGATACTGCGCAGTCATCATCAGAATTATTTTCCAGCGACCCAAGTGATTTCAATACTATATCATTTCAAAACACTTACTAAATACATCCATTTTGAAAACATCTCAAAATCTCCCAGGAACTTAAAATTTCCCAATTTTAATTCCAAATCTGATTTAAATTCATATATAATTCATCTTATTTCATATACTTTACTTATATGATTCTGATTGGTTATATATAACCATTTCACTTTATAATCTCATTCGATTATAATTACAACCAATATATCTAATATATGATAATATATTACATATCCATACTGTGTCGGTCCATCGTATTCAAGTATTTATTTACTCCTACCGATACAGTGGATCAAACTGACCGACCATAACTCATAAACAACTCAACCAATGAATCTCCACAATATAAAACCATTTTTATATCAAATACAAATACGCACTCGTATATATACACTCAACTCAATCTAGGGTATTACTAACCCTATCTCTACCGAGTCACGCCACAGAGCCAAGGTAATTCTTAACTTAAGCTCTGATACCAACTGTAACGACTTGGATTTTTGGCGACTTTGGTTATCGACATAAGCATGATGTCGATAATCAAAACATCGAAAAATACTGGTAATTAATGAAAGAAATTAGAGGGTGAGGATAGATAAGATAGAAACTTAGAATAGAAGAAGAAGAAGAACACAACATCAGAGTAACACGAACCTCACAGCGGAACGAATAACATATAATAGATAACATAACTTTAAAATATAACAGTTATGTATACAATAGCACTTATCAGAGTACAGCACTTACAACACAGCGGAAATAAACTATAGCTATATGATTCTGAAGCCTCCTGCTCCAGCTCTTCAATGTTTCTGCAAATCCCGACAACTTGACTGCCCGTACAAATTTAGGCACCCAAGAGTTTAGGGAAAACAACAAAGTAAACTCCGGGTCAGTCATGGGACTGGTGTGAGTAAAACAGTTTAAACAGGTATATGAACAAGTAAACGATATCTCATAAGACCACGCTGCAGAAAGGAACGGGTTTTTCCCTTATGAGAATCCAAAATATCTTTATATCAAAAACCTTTTGATATTATAATAATGTCTATGTACAAATAGATATCAACTAGCAGAAACGCTTTCATCTCACGTTCTACATATATAGTATACAATCAAAATCGCAAGCACGTATTGGAAAATGGATTTCCAACTATGACAAGGTATGGAACCACCTTCCAATCAGTGTACTCTAGGAACGATACACTGGAGTTCAACAAGAACATCTTGTAACTCAGCCACACATGACCGACCACTCATTTCGCTTGAGTGTATCGAATGTATATCACCAACGGTTGGGATCAGCAACCGTTCCCGTATATATATGGGACAACATTGATAGATTTAAGAAACAAATGAATATTCTCTAGATAGGTGATTATACACCCTACTTCGGTGCGACCGACTTAGCCATGCTGCCTGCCCGATTTCTGTCATTTACCGGTTGATGAGGCTAGAAGCTACGCTTTATCATTACATCAGATTCACTTCGAATGCTACGTTGTCAGATCCATCGAAAATCACTAATTGGCGTCTACAACAGTACGTTACGTGTTAGCTAAAGAAGTTTCCTTCTCCGCTTCCACTCTTGGTAAAGTTGAAGAAATCAATGTACGTGACCTTTCTGGAAATACTCTGTCAGACATTCATCAACACAAGTCATCCTCATTCACTTAGAATGTCACATCGTCATACCCGCCAAATCACAAATTGATTTATCCAAAAGTAACACGGGTATACAGCTTAGAGAAACGAATTCCTTCGCCACCAAACGTGAATATGTTTGAACAGATCAACTTACGTGATCCATTGGATATACTATGTCAGACCTTCATCCATACAAGTTTTCCTGGGACTGGACAAACCGAAGGCACTATTCAGTTTATCCATTTTAGTCACTGTTATCTAAGACTTATACAACAGCCCTTGCATTTTACTCCTTCTTCAATTATCTTTGGCATAAATGATTCACAACGCTTGTGCCAATACAGAGTGGTTCTTTGGATAATAATCCAACCGGTCTCTCCATATTAACAACGTTAAAATGGTCAAAACTTCGATAGTCTGTGATTTAACCATCAAAGAAAAACAAGTGTGCAAACAACGATATTATTTCCAAATGGAAGTTATATCGAACAAACATCATTTAACATTAATCTCTTTAGTTCATTTATTTACTTATCTCTTGTTTCCCTATATTCTAAATTCTTATTTTCTTTTATCAGAAAACATTTCTGATTCTCGTTTGGAAAACATTTCCAAAACTCCTTTACGACCAAACCTTACCATTTCTTAGTCAAGAAGGAAGTCACTCAAGTTGGGGTATAATTACCTCTCAGACCTTAACTGAACAACGTTATAACTTCGAAATGGTCAAAGTTTATCTTTTAATCTTTAACAACTTCTTTACGCCTATCTCGGATTCAATTTTACCAATCCACTTCTATATTTAAAACATTGGTTATAACGATAACGTTAAAATCCCTACTTTCGAATTATCTATCTTTAATTATAACTTCTATTCTTATTAGTGAATAATTAACCTAACACTTATTTGTTTATAAACAAATAAATCTCTATTTAAACACTGGAAAGTATAAGTACTTTCCCGAATTCGATATAATCGAATTCGCCAATTTACTCTCTTCGAGAAGTCTCTATTTGATTAACTCTTCTTCGAATAACCTATATTCGATTAACCCCTTCCTTTCGAATATACTATATTTGATTACTCCTTCTCGAATAAACGATATTCGATAATCTCTCTTCGAATAACTAATATTTGATAACTCTCACTTCGATTAAACTATAATCGATAACTCCTTTCGATGAAACTAACATCGATTAATTTAACTCGACGAACTTAACTCGACTAACTTAACTTGACTCGACTAACTCGACTTACTTGGTTCGACCAATTCGATTCGATTAACCTAGGCTCGACTAACTTGGTTTTATTTGACTCAACTTGATTAACTCCTATCGAATGACTAGATTCGATTAACTTAACTTATTTAACTCATCTTGATTAACTCCTATCGAATAACTAGATTCGATTTAACTTAACTTATTTAACTCATCTTGATTAACTCCTATCGAATGACTAGATTTGAT
Organism: Allium sativum; assembly: GCA_030737875.1. Lineage (NCBI taxonomy): Eukaryota > Viridiplantae > Streptophyta > Magnoliopsida > Asparagales > Amaryllidaceae > Allium > Allium sativum. The sequence goes on along the minus strand of CM060919.1, from coordinate 514,018,476 downwards.
CAACTTAACTTATTTAACTCATCTTGATTAACTCCTATCGAATGACTAGATTCGATCAACTTAACTTATTTCACTCATCTTGATTAACTCCTATCGAATAACTAGATTCGATTTAACTCCATTCGCTTGACTCTAGATCGCAACGATCACAATGGTTACGCCTGATTCCCTTAGGCAACATCCGACCGCCTTAGGCTATTTACAGCCCTGTGAATTACGCTAGCAGTCATACAAGATGGCAACTTACCCTGAATACTATGTTTGACTAACTCTGTCTCAAAAAACTATATTTGATTAACTCTAGTTCGTTTTAACTCTAATCGATTAACTCTAACTGAGTAACTCTAACTCGATCAACTCGACTTGATTAACTCGACTTACTTAACTCAACTGGTTAACTTGACTTACTTAACTCACTGGTTAACTTGACTTACATAACTCACTGGTTAACTTGACTTACTTAAATCACTAGTTAACTTGACTTAACTCACAGGTTAACTTGACTTACTTAACCCAACTGGTTAACTCTACTGAACTGGTTTACTCTACTGAACTGGTTAACTCTATTCAACTAACTCGACTCGACTAACCCATTTCGAATAGCATATTCGTTTTACTAACTTTCGAATACCATATTCGATTTACTCCCTTCGAATACCATATTCGATTTACTTTATTCACTTTATAAAGATTTCCTTTTTAACAACGTTTTATTCATTTGAAAAGATTTACTTTTAAATAACGGTTCTACACTTTAAAATTATTTCCTTTTTATAACGTTTCCTTTTCAATTCTATTTGTAAATGGTTTAAAAATATTTCTGTTTCAAATTTATTCTTGAAATATTCTAACTCCTTAAATTCTCTGAAAAATTCGCCATAACCTCCTTTGTAACGGGAGCATCGGGAAAATCCCCAAACCCGCCACACAGGCCTTTCCATTCAAAAAGAAAATGGTTTGTAATTATTTCCCTTTTGAATATCTCCTATTTATAAATATTCCAATTTATAAACATTTCTTATTTATAAATATTCCACTTTATAAATATCTCTTATTTATAAATATCCCATTTTATAAATATTCTATTTTCAATATCACTTTGAAAATCCCCTTATCAACATTTCGGTATGTTATGGTATTCAATCATATCAAATCACGATGTTCAATATCGTGTAAGCACATATAATCGCCCACAGATTTTATATCTCATCATATAACAATATATGAAAAACAATAAAATAACTGTTGAGGAATCCAGCCGGATTCCTCCAACCTGTCTCCCTGCATCCACAGATGTTACACAATATGATTATCATCACTTTCAGTTCAATATAAATTATTCTGATAGCAGAATCACATATAAATATTTAACGGTTTATATATATATATATATATATATATATATATATAATTTCTACTAACTGACTAGCAGTTCAATCAAACAATCAACACACAGTCAATCAGCCAATTTCTAACAGTTCTAAAAATACAACATGAAATTATAAGCTGTTCAGAGTTGGTGAGATTTACTCACATTTGGACGATCATCGTCAATGACGATAACCATCGCTTTATTCAGCTGGACAATTTATTTTTCTATAAATTGTAACGAGCTCCTATGAACTTCCAGTCAGTTCCATGACGTAGTCACCGTCCATACGATCCAAGCGCAACTTACGGTTCTCGATTCTGACTTGAATCCGGCCCGTGCCCCTACCATACTAGCCCGCATATCCTCCTTCTTCCCCAACGTGGAAATACCTGCTCCAGTAAAAGAAATGGCCAAATCCGATCACATTCTCCACCGAACTTCTCCTCCTCTACACCATCGTTCAACAAACTAAAACCATCAGTCGACTCCTCATCAAGCTCTCCATCCAATTATCACCACTACGAACGACTCGATCGCCATTCCTCCCTTGCGTCAACACAGTACTCGCGCAACCAGTAAATGTCGATCGACATTTTTATCAACCGAAACCACCCCATTTTTTCCAACAGGCGCGGTTTCCTGCCATGAACCCAAGTACGAAATCGAAATCTCAAATCGTTGCTCAAACCCATGAATTTGCCGAACCCTAATATCGCTGCCAAAACTCCAGCGAGTGAAATCGACGTCGAACTCGGAAAAAAACACATCAAATCCAAGATCTCTTCATCATGGATTCATAAATGTATACATAGTGATTTGTATGATTTGATTTATATTTCTTCTTGAATTTTAAAGGATCGTTTTCACGTTGAGATAGAAGGAAAAGAAAACAGAAACCACGGCCGGTTTCTGAGCTTTGGTTTAGGTCTTAAGGAATTTAGTTGAGTGCTTTTATAGTGTAGATATTTTTATTTATTTAGTTTTATATTCGATTTTAAGCAAAAGCTGTGTATTTTTATCCTTAAAAATTCCAGTGGTCATATACGATGCCCAAAAATCGCCAAACTGGACATACTGCTAGAGTTCGCCATTACGGTCCCAACGAAACTGGTTTCGTCGAATTCCGACTCCGTATACTCACACGACGTATTTTTAACCGTCGAAATACTGACTGTTTTGCACTCTAAAAATACGTACGACCACACAGTGACTCTAAAAATCACGAAACTGGAAATCTAACAACTATTTGACATTGCGGATCCAACAAAACTAGTTTCGTCGAATTCCGACTTCGTTTGCAAAACCGGCTATTTTTAAAGCTTTGAATGACCCATTTAAATATATAAATATATTTAAATATAATTAAATTAAATATAAATAAATTTATATTATCGTATATATTCACACCAGAATACCATACAGCTCCAAGGTAATTATATATTCGATATTCCAAGCCCAGGTTGAATCGAATTTCAATTTATATTGAAATTCTCTTTTATAACGTATATAAAGCGTTACGAATTATAAAGGAATTTCATAGCGACTTTTCTGAAATTTGATTTGGACGTAACTCAAAATCTACACGACGAAATCCCGATTTTTCTCTTCCACTAGAAAAATATCCTTCACCAGCTCCACACGTTTCTTGTTTCACAGAAATCCGGCTTAAAACGAATCCTGTACATTCAATTGAAGTTCGAATCGCCAAATAGCGAACTGCCACACCATTTCAAGCTCGATTTTAATTATAATATAATTATACGTTTCAAACTGACGTCGATTGAATATATTCGTCAATATGATTCAACTCTAAGCTGAATTAAATCTTGGGGATGACCCTGTTCACCTTATATTGTGATTTCCAATATTTTTAATTATTTCTGAATTAAATATATTATTTAATTTAATTAAATATTCCATATTATTTAATTAACGACGATTAAATTCCCTATATCACTATTTTAAACAATTAAATAAATTAATTATACCCCTGGAAAATGCGGGTCATTACCATGTGTATATAAATTTTATTTTTAAAATTTTATTTGCCTCAGTTTTCTGGTGTGTTTCTCATCATTTTTCTGACTTGATCTGACTTGTTAACCCGACTGTGTCTAGACAGTTTGTATATGTACAGGGACAGGAAATTATCTGATGGCTGCATATACACAAGTGTATAGATATACACGTGTGCACTGCCACGCCAATCAGAGTGCAACTGAGGAGTAGCAACGATGGACCGTCTCGACTCAGTGCACAATACAAAGTGAAAAACAGCTCAAACATATCAATCAACACATGCACAAAGTGGTCGAGGCAAGCAAAGTATCAATGCAGCAAACAAATATAACAATGCAAGCCAAAATGCTCGAGCACAAGGAAATACAAGTGCAAAAGTCAAAACAACAAATGCATGGTTTTCAAATACAAGTGCAGCAATGGTGTGAACATACTCAAATATGTGGTGCAGCATGGTCGAGCATGCTCAAATGCAACAGTTTCAGATTTATGGCAGCAGTGAAGCATGGATGGTACAAACAGCTTCATGTATATGGTGCAACACATTCAGACAGTTCAATACAGTGGTGCAACACAGAAATAAAGAAACCATTACATATAGCAGCATGTCGAGATGCAAATCAATGGGCAAAGCAGATTCAAGTTATAGCAGATTAACTACATGAAATGGCAATGCAGCTAAGAAATCATGGATACATGGCCAAGGGGTTTCCAAAGTAAATAGCAAAGTGGACGGCCACAAAACAAACTGTAAAGCATACAGGGGTGATCAACAAAACCATCTCAAAGTGCATTTCAACAATGAAGAGCATTTTTCAGGCAGGACATGGGTAATGTGCATGGTGCAACCAGCATGGTTCAAGTCAGCATAACAACACAGATTGGTTCAGATTTAAGAAGGTGCAGCTATCACATACACAACATCATGGCAAAATCAGAAATCATTTTCTGTTTTGATGCAAGAAATTCATATTTGCAAATGCAAAACAAGGTGCATGACAAGCAGGATGATACAAGTGTTCATGGCAAATACACAAATGAATGCAAGGAAGATTCTTTCCAGTGGCAAACTCAAGAAAATTCAAACCACAAGTTAATATTTCAGGTTTCAACAGTTAATTTAAGTGAAGGTTCAAACATCAAGCAAATGCAAAAGCCAGACTATTCAAGGCAGCCCAATATATTGATGGTGCAAGTTCAACACAGTCAAGATGCAAATTGAAGTGCTCAAGCATTTGCATGGATGCTAAAGTCAGATTTCATATACAAGTTTACAAGCCTACGAGAATACAGCAGTATACAAGCAGGGATAAAACAGGAACAATGGCAAGCATAAAGAAATTGGTGATTCAGCAAAGATTTTTTTTAAGCAAGAGATAAACACAAATCAACACACAAATGTTTTTGCATAATGGAAAGAATATTTTCAGCAAGAAATCAATACTGCTATCCAGAAATTCCAGGAACCATTCAATCAGGTTTGGCAAGATATTATTTCAAGACTTTCTGTTTTTGTTTAAATCAGAAAGGTCAAAGAAGTTAAGGCAGATTCATTTCAAGACAGAGCATTTTGTAGTGGGGCAAACATATATGGCATGCTCATTTAATTGTTTCCAGAATTTTTTAAAAAAAAAGCAAGAAACAATTTTCGAAATCATTTTTTTTCAAATGGCAACAAATAAATTCTTTCCTGTTTTGATACAAGGCAGCTTTTAAATCCATTTCAATCGAGAATTGCAAAAGAGGAAATCTTGGATTCAATCACATTTCAGTAAAACAAATCAGGAAACAATTGTTTTTAAATCACACAAGGGACAATTTCGAATTCAAAAGGGGAAAGGTTATTTTTCCAGATTCATCAATTCAAACTCGCCAAGCAAAAGAGGAAATTATCATTCATCAAGTCCAAATAAATTCGAGCGAAACAAAAAAGGGAAATCACAATCAATCAAACCAGTCATACAGCGAAATCAGAGTGATTTAAAGGATTTTAAAATCCTATATTACACCACTTACATCACAGGCAATAGCTTTCAAAAAAAATCCCATATAATCAACTTAAAAGAATTCAAGAGAAATTCGAATAACTCACAGTTCTTTAAGGTTTTAATCGAGAGAGAGCTCATGCCGATCAGCATCAAAAAGCCACAAAGTCTTAAGCATCAGAGAAACAAATTCGATCTTTCAGCAACCACGATTTGAAGATTCAAAGAGAAACCCTAATTTCATTTTCCCATTCTCAGCCGCCATTTCAAAGTAAAGAGGAAAGTGATCGGATAAAAGCAAATGAGGTTGGACACATAACAAATGGGTCGGTCATGTTTTAAAGGGGCTTATGGATTTTAAAAGGGGGTTTTCTATTGTTCTTTTTTAATTGTTTTTGTTTTTGTTTTCATTTTCGTGTTGTTTTAATTCGTTTTGTAAACGTCACATCAGTTCTAGAGTCTATAAAATCTAGGAATTCAGTCAGGGTGTTGACTGACAGTTGACAAAGTCTGTAAAATCTGGGTTACGTGTTACGGGTCTGTAATACGGGAAAATCTGGTCGAGGGGATATCGACCAGACTACGTTTTTGAGCGTAGGGTTAGAATAGGAGCAGGATTTACGAGTGTACATGGTCTAGTCTGCGGGATCTGTTCTATCACCTAGTAGAAACCTTAGAAATGCAGCAGTAGGCAGGATTTTGCCGAAGCTGGGTATATCTGTGTGTGATTTATTTTTTGCATTTCTGTTTCTGCTATATTCTATGATCTGTGTATTACTATCTATCTTGTTAGATTTTTTATTCAGTTAAAAACTGTGATAAACCCTATTCACCCCCCTCTAGGGTTAATCTAGATCCAACATTTGGTGTCAGAGCAGGTATTTTTAACTCTAGAGTCATTGGTAACCCTAGTTGTCAGTCCATAGAGAGTCATTCCAGTCACATTCCAAATATTTTTGATGGTACAGATTTTTTAAACTGGAAATCCAAAATGGAATTTTATTTAAAATCTGTTAATATTAAATGTTGGGATGTTGTTATCAATGGGTTTAACAGTGTAGATATTACTTTCGAAACTCGTGCTATGAAAATTATATTTGATTATCTTAGTACTGAACAGTTTAATCTGATCTGTCATTGTTTATCTGCACAGGAAATCTAGGATACTCTCAATACAAAGTATGGAGGATCTGACCACCACAGCTCAAAACCCCAGAATGTTAACTCTGATTTGGATCTATGCTTGACAAGTCATATAGATGAAAATTCAGATGAATCAGTTAGTGGAGACTCAACAGACAACGAAATAGAAAATTTCTTATATGAAGATCTGGTTTATTTTTGTGTTGATTTAACCAAATCTGTTGATAAAATCAAATTGAAAAATAAATCTCTAAAATCTAGGAATCATGAGTTGACCAGCAAAATAAACTGTTTGGAATCAAAATTGTCAAATGTCATGAAATTTGAAAATTCTGATTGTAAAAATTGTTTGAAATTAAAAACTGATCTCGTTCATCTCAATAATAATAGTCAAAAGATTGAAGAAGAAATTCTGATTTTAAAAGATAACGAGATTGAGTTGAAAGAGTCAAACAATTCTTTGCAAAAAGAATTCAATAATTTTAAGACCATGAAAAATTCCAAACATGAAATTGCTGAAAAAGAAAGTTTGTTGAAAAGTGATTTGATTTTAAATGAGCTTGAAAAAGAGATTGAAAATTTCAAGAAGATTGAATTTGAAAAGCAAATTAATTTTGAATCTGAAATTTTCGAATCCAAGTCAAATTACTTAAATCTGAAAATTTGGTTTTGAAACAATATGATGCTGAAAGAAAGATCACTGGTAACCATTGTTCAGATTTAATAAAAACAGAACGGTGATCTTAAATTCAAAATTCAACAACTAGAGTCTACTTTGACTAAATTTTCTGATAGTGAAAAATCTTTGAATATGTTGTTGAAAAAACAGTTTTCTGTTGGACATAAACGAGGTCTTGGTTTTGGAAAAACAAGTGGTTTTGAAAAATTGAATTCTTGTGATTTTAAAAATCCTACAAACTTCTTTGAAAAGAATCGACTTAAAATTTTAAATTCTGATAATTTCAAAGGTTTTTTAAATCGTAATCGAGGTGTGAATTTGTTTTATAATAATCCGTTTTGGATCCCAAAAAGAAATAGAGTGAAACAGTTTTGGGTTCCTAAAGGCACAAAGATAGATTCGAATGGGTTGTTATACAAACAAGTCTGGGTACCAAAACATTTGAATACATCTGTGGGTGGTTTTGCAAATTTTGTTAGACCACTCGATCTCTTAAATTGTTAGGTACCGAAGGAGGCTGAGGAACTGCATTGCTAAAGAAAAACTGGATTCAAACCGCTTCATGTCACTAAATCATTCACAGTTCCTTAAGCCACATCTATTGAGTTAGAGATTCGACTTTACATTGGATTCTGGTATGATCTCTAAACTCACCTTTGTATATTCTCTTTTTTTTCTTTTATTTTCTATGTTTATTCCTTCCTCTATCCTCTTCTCGTTTTTTCTGTTTTTGATTTGACACTGCCATATTCTTCTTTGACTGTACTTCTTAAACTTCCAGTTGCAGAATTCATGATTTTCTTGAAATTTGCTTTATTTGTATAAAATCATCGTGTGTTAATCTTTTCCGTATCCCAAATTTGAACTTGTATATTTCTGCAATTGTTTTGAAGTTTAGTTTTCTGATTTCTGAATTCATAACAGTGTTGATGTATTCTTGTCATATCTTGAACACTGTTAATTAGAATTCTAAATTCTTGAAGATCTGAAAATTTGATGAAGATTCACACACCACTGCTGTTTTGAGTTTCTTCCAATTCATTTTAGAAAAGCTTGAAATATTATACTTATTACAGCACACTGCTACTTCTCAGTCGTGATAATTTCATTGATTTTCAGATTGGCTTGAACATGTTAAATTGTCTTGAATCGGTGATACATTTTGAAATTCATCGTTATTCATGATTATTATGATTGAAATTAGTCTTGTTTGAAATCATCTGAGATTTTAGATATTTTGAATATCACACACCACTTAAATTTGAAATTAGCATCCTTGTGTGAATAATTCATTATATCTCAAACTTAACATTGATTCAAGTGATTTCAAATAAATTATTTTTAAATCATGAATACCTCTCAAACTTGATGTATATGATCTGAATTTACTCTTGTACTTGTCAGAAATTCTTGTAAAAAATTATTTGAAAATCCGGTCTTAAATCTCACTGTTATTTCATGATGATTTGATTTAAATATTTCTTTGTTTAAAATCATTTGAAATTATTGATTTACTGAATCACACACATATCTTGAATGTGAAATTAATAATCTGGTGTGATCGATTCATTGAATCCTGATATCTTAATATTCATCAAATGATTTTAAATAAACGGCATTTTTAATCGTTGGATCATGAATCATCTTGTGTGATTAACATCTTAACAAGTCTGATTTAAAATGGTTTCTGCTGTGCTGCTCTGATACTGTTTTCAAATAACTGCCTGCTTTAATCTGACTGCTGCTCTAATAATTGTGCCAATTTTGTAATCTTGTCTGTTTGGGCTTTGTGTTCGAAATTTCTTTAATCTGAAATATATAGGGTGTGAATAAATTCCTCGATAAAGGAGACTACAATTGGTATCATCTTTTTCATCCATCTGGTTTTGAATTTTCACCTTGTATAGACACCATACACATTTTTTTCTTTGTATAAATCTGTTTAATTTCCTCTTGTAATTGATTTTCAATTTTATAATTATTCATTCAGAAATTGAAATCAATATACAAATTGAACTGTATTTATAATTCATCAAAATTGTTATTAGATTTTGAAATTGTGATGGATTGTGACTGCAGTATATTTCACAACAAGAGGAGATTTTATTTAGATTTTCATGATAGTTGAACATTTATTATAATATCTTTGAATTGGTCGTTATTTCACGATCATCTCCTTTATCTATCATCTTTCTGCCATCCATGATAGTTCTATATTAATGTGGAGAGCTTGATAATCTTGAATAAACAGTGAAAATATTTGTGATGGAATTGTGGCTATGTTATTATTATTCATAATTAGTGATAATTGAAAATTTTCAATAATCCCTGTACAGTCGAGCATATTTCATAATATAATTAATTTAGAAATTTATTTCAAATACCATTTCTGTACCTACCGCATTTCTATTGTAACGAGTCGGATTTTGCCCGGCCTTAATCGATCGCAAAATCGACCAAAACCGTTCAAATCCCGCCTACGTTAACTTTGGGAATACAACACATCAGAACAATAATAGCAGACTTTTATTACATCATGATAATATAACATCAGAGTACAGAATATATCAGAGTACATCTAAATTAAAATACAGCGGGAGAAAATTTTTACAATAAATTTAATACAGTGCAGCGGAAATAAAATAGATATAGCGGAAGACAACTATGCTCTGGACACAGCTTTAAGCTTCAATCCAGAATCCTGCTCGAGATAAACCTGTAGACAAACTACTCGACTGCCCGTGTGGAAAAGAGGGCACCCGAGTTTGCAAAGGTGGAAACAAACAGCGGGTCAGTCGTGGGACTGGTGTGAGAATTCTTAACTAATTTAACTAATAGTAATAAGGCAAATCCATGGACCACGCCGCTAATGCGGAACGGGTTTTATTCCAATGGATTGTCGTGCATAACTTGAAGTAAATCGTAAAACAACGCAATGCTTTTTAGAAAAAATGAAATCACCATAAGACTCAGGTTCCATCACACAATGCAACGCACACCAGAGGATAGAGTTTTACCTTACGGTGATTAAACATGCTTGATACGTTAAAAAAGAATTTGATATTATTATTAGTGTGTATATGTTTTAAAAACAATTTCAATCATAATGTATCAATCCTAGGAAGCATAGGTACCATATGCTATGCCTCCGTACTAGTAATACAATCAAAATCGAATGGTGCGTATTGGGAATTGAGTTTCCAGCATGAGTCGAGGCTAGGGGCAAGCTCCTCTCCGATTCGAGACACTCTAGCAAATGCCTTAGGATCCGCCGCAGTGAACCCTTGGATCTTCAGGGCCGGTCCCCGCCTATCGGCAGTGGATTAGTTATGCCTGAACACACGCTTCCCGGTTCCTTTGAACCTATAATATGACCACTATCGGCCTATAAAAATCCGAGGCGCCTCAAAATCAATCATCCACATAAGTAAAATGTCAGGGCTGGTAGGTCACTGACACCACTCTAGCTAGAAAGAAACGTGTGCACTCCCTGCAGTCCTAATCCCGTTTTTGACTCATACAGGGGTGTGAGGCTCACGAAGTCACGTTATACACAAAGCTATGCCTAAACAGTTTATGCTTTGATCATCAGCCACAAGGCCAGCTTTTCAACAAAGCCTTGATCATTTGCATCTTAGCATGCCACATCATCACTCCATATCACACTACCAATCCTTTGCCGAAATATATAAACGGGTGTTAAGCAAGAGAATAAATTCTCCGCCACCAACATCCATACATTCGACAGAAGATTAATAACATGATATATAATGGAGTACGATGTCAGACACACAATCCATTTATAAGCTTATGCTCTGGGTCTGAGCGAAAGCCAAACCCGTACAAATCAACACTACCTCCGGGCAACTCCTACTATTACCTTATCATGGTAGCGAGCCATTCTAATGCAACAGTCATCATCGTCCATTCGATGTGGAGATTTGACGGTCTTCAATCGCCGTCTTCCAATCTTGGATTATTAAACGTCGTTTAATTATTTGGAATGAGATAAACTCGGACTTTCCAAATAATCCTCGTATATATATATATATATATTGAAAATCCTTCTTACACATTAATAATTATTTTTATTAACGATTCATTCCTATTTTAATTATTTAAAATAATTAAATTTTTATATAACGACGCCTTAAGTCCATGGGCGACTATGGCGCTGCATTCAACCAATTTTGATTTTACATTTCTCAAAATCTAACTGTTGGATTTTGACGTATTATATATCGTTGGAAAGATTTTTCCAAGACGGTCCTAGCGGTTTCAATTTCGGGAAAATCCGACGGTCGGATCTTCCGGTATAGTCGTTTAAAAGTTCGATTTCAAAACGCGAACTACCGCGCTCGATTCATTTAATTTTATATATATATAAATATATATATAAATAATTCGTTTAATTCATCGTTCTTACATACATCTCCCCTTTTCCTTTATATTTTTTTTCCACTTCTTAATCTTACATGAAAATGTAATTTATAATTAGACGGTGAATTATTCCCTTTTATTTTATTTTTATTTTAAAATCTTTATAATTTACATTAAAACGTAAATTATAATTCATCGCTCTATTTATTCCATTTCACCTTTCAATTATATTATGATTCCATTTACCTATATAAAATACTCATTCTCTTTCTAAATGCATTCTCAATCTCAATTACATCTAAAATGTAATTTTATTTTACGATGACATTTCCATTCTATTCACATTATAAATAATGTACATTTCCTACGATGAAAAATTCTCTTTTAATATACATTAAAAATAATGTATTTTTATCCTACGGTATGTTTTTCTTTTTATTAACACTGAACATAATGTTACCTTAACATACCATTCATTTTCTATTTATTAACATTAAAAATATGTTAATTCATCCTACGGGTAAATACTCTTTAATATTAACATTAAAAATATGTTAACTTCATACAGTTAATTTTCTTTATATTAACATTTTAAATAATGTTAACTTAACATGCGGTGTATTTCAATTATATTACATTATAAATTAATGTGAAATAACATACGGTGGATTTCTTTTCTTTTTACATTAAACAAAAATGTCAATTTAACATACGGTGCATTTTCTTAAATTTTAACATTATAAAATAATGTAAATTTACATACAGTGGAATTCTTTTATATTTCATTATTATCACAAGACGGTGAAAATTTGTATCTTTTCAATTCAACAAAAATGACGGCGAAATTCCATCTTTTCTTTTTAACCAACGTGAAATCATTTTCTTTTTAAATAAAAATCAATGTTAATGTCTTTCTTTTCTTTTATTAACAAAGATTAATGTTAATGTCTTTCTTTTCTTTTATTAACAAAATTTAATGTTAATGTCTTTCTTTTCTTATCAAAATAAATTCAGCATTCTTAATCCTAATAACTTACGTTAACAAAAATATACTTAAAGTTATTAATATTAATAAAAGAATACCTTTTATTATTTAAACATACCTAACGTTATTAATCTTAATAAAAGGATTAACTTTTATTATCAAAACCTATTTAACGTACTTAACATTAATAAAAGAAGACTTTTATTATTAAAAACATTTTTGCGTTCATAACTTTAATAAAAGAAACAACTTTTATTAACTAATATTTTAGCGTTCTAATCTTTAATAAAAGATTAGACTTTTATTACTAAACAATTTCAACGTTCTTATAAGACTTTTAATGAAATGTTACATTTTGGAATTTAAAAAAACTCTCCTTCTTTATTAATCCATCATTAATGCTGCATCTATTATCATTATATTAAATCTTTCAAAATGCATTACCCTTTGAATTTCAAACCTTTATATTAATTAATTAATTAATATTGCATTAACCTCTCACATTAGATATATATTGTTGTGGTTGCTGGAAATGCCGGGCGGGTCCGGGCAGTCTTATATCACAACTCAATCTAACCTCGGGTCAAGCATATCCTATTTATTTTAATAAATGTTAAGTGATAATTTTCAATTTTCAAAACTTGAATCATTTATTATATGATAAATGAAATTAATGTTATTAACCATTTTCGCCAAAGATAGCATGAAATTATCAAGACAGCTTAATTCACATTAAATTACATTTAATGTTATTAAATTCCACATTAATTCTGTAACGGAAAATCATTTGAAAAGTTTCAAATTTCTTTCATCGGAATGAGACACAACCAATGCATTCAAAACATGAATTTCCAAAACAACGCATTTTCAAAATAAGGTATATGCTAATTCCAACAATCACAAAATTACATTTCAATAATTCAATCGACGTTCATCATTCATGTAATTGACATTAAACCAATATACATTAAATTTAACATACAAACAACACATAATGATCATTACAACAAAATTCAAATAACAGTGTATTGTTTGTGCACTTGGGCGATTAGTGTGAAAATAACGGCCCAATCAACATACACAAGTCAGGTAACTTATGTATGGCTGTGTTACATAATTTATTAATAATTAGTGTTAATAAATTTACATGCCTATTACACAATTTCAAATCCAAACATCGCAATAACCCAAACATTAACTCACAACCAATTATGAATAACACGGAATTAATTCACAACAAATCATCACAGGCATTAAAATATAATTATTTAATAAAATAAATAATTACTGAACATTAAAAATGAGTGAGAAAAGAGTTCTCACCTTGATTTGATAAGGAATAAATAATCAACATGGCATGATTAAATGAAGAACACATAATTAATTTTAATTTATTATTAATTCGGATTTAAACCTGAAATTTCATGCAATTTTAGATTAAACATCATATGGTGTAAACAATTAAGATCTATGTTTTACATCCTGACATATTAGATCTAAGATTAACCATTATAGACAAACAATTAAATAAATTAAATTAAATTTAAAAATAAAATTCTCACAGTGTTTGGTCTGAGAAGATGATTCAGGTTCGATTAGATTTGATGTTCGAATTCACTTGGTTTCGGATCTGGAACAATTCCAATGCAAATTCAAAGGAAAAATCAAAATCAGGCCTTTAACAACTGCTGCAACAACGCTTAAAAGCGTGGGGAAATCTGAAATAGAATTTACCTTAGAACGTTCAAAACTTCAAATTCGATTTTCTGGAGTTGTAGGCGATGGTTTCACGAACCGTTTGTTGGAGGTTGTCCGGCTTGGAGAGGTCTACCTGCGCCGGAGAAGGGAGGAGGTGCGATCGTCGTGGTGGGGCCCGGTTTGCAGCGAACGGCGGCGGCTTCTCTGCCTTGGTGGCGGAGCTACGATGCACGAGAGGTGCTGGGACTTGTCGGGGATCGAAGAGCTCGGGAAGAGCTTCGAAGTGAGTACTCACACGCTAAATTCCGTTAAGAAACGGAGGAGAAAACTGAGAATGAAGTTTTGAAGAGTGGTGGGTTCAAGTGGCGGCTGAAATGAGAAGAGGAAGGACGATGAACAGTGTTTTCGGAATATATAATATTATATTATGTTATCCTAATCATTATTTAATAATTTAATTAGCCCGTTAAAGCCCGTTTTGGTCCGAACTCCTATTTAGGCCTGCTTACTGTCGTTCTTAAGGTTTTGAGGCCTTCTGAACGCAATGGAACATGTTACAGGACCCAATTCCGAAATTTATTATGAGTTTTGGAATAATTATATTATATTATTAATATTTTAATGTATACCGTACATGAAAATTCACCGAGGTCACAAATTAACTTCAAAAATTCTCGAAAAATATATTTAGCTATGTTTTGATGCTGTGGACCTATGAAAATTAATTTCGTTCAATTCTGGGCCCGTATGAATTTTTAATGAATTTTTAAAGTAAAAAATTTGCCCGTTTACACTGAAAAATCAATTATAATTATATTTTAATTCTAAAAATTACCGAAAAATCATTTTTAGCTTTGTTTTGATGATACGAACCCAACAAAATTATTTTCGTCGAATTCTGAGACTGTTTGAAAAATGACTATTTTTAAGGCCAGTATATTTAATATTAAAAATACATTTTTAAACAAATAATTTCTGAAACTCAAAATATATAAGTGTTTACTGTTTTTCAATGCAAAAACATCATTTCGAACTCAATGGAAGTGGTTTCGAGTCGAAATTCCTACATAGGTGAAAAGTAGCATTTTTGACCCTTATAAATTTCATAGCGACCCTCCAAAAATTGAATTGGCCATAACTTTTGATTTCCGCTATGAAATTTCGATTTTTCGGATTCGTTGGAAAGATATTTTTAAATAGATTCTAATATTTTTGGTTTCACTAAAATCCATTAAATCTTGCATCCTGTACGGTCAGTCAAAGTTCAAGTTTGACTTTCCAAACTACCGCGCTATTTCTAACTCTTTTTATAATTAAAATTAAATTATTCATTCTAACTTCGATTTGAACCAAAATTATTTAAAATAGATTATTTTAAATATCAAAACTCATTTAAAATCACTTAAAATAAAATTTTAAATTGGCCCAAAATTCAGGGTTGTTACAGTCTCCCCCACTTAAAAACTTTTCGTCCTCGAAAAGGGACGAAGCTAAAAGTTGATTAATTAACTAACTAATTTATATATATATTCTCCCCATTGGTTTAAATAATCTCATTAGTTGACTAACTTTCAAATATATAACTTTTTATATATTCAAAATCATATTTTCCAAAATAGAGTATAATTAATCACTAATACGTATATTATAGGCTTGCTACTCCCAACCCATTCTAGGGCATTACTAACCCTATCTCTAATGAGTTTTCTCATTCTAGGATACTTCTGATCCTATCTCTAATGAGTATTCTTATTGGATATTACTAATCCAATCTCTGATGAGTCTTTTGTTCAGTTCTAATGAGTTGTACCCCAAAGATTTGAGCTAACCAAAGCTCTGATACCAACTGTAACGAGTCGGATTTTGCCCGGCCTTAATCGATCGCAAAATCGACCAAAACCGTTCAAATCCCGCCTACGTTAACTTTGGGAATACAACACATCAGAACAATAACAACAGACTTTTATTACATCATGATAATATAACATCAGAGTACAGAATATATCAGAGTACATCGAAATTAAAATACAGCGGAAGAAATTTTTTACAATAAATTTAATACAGTGCAGCGGAAATAAAATAGATATAGCGGAAGACAACTATGCTCTGGACACAGCTTTAAGCTTCAATCCAGAATCCTGCTCGAGATAAACCTGTAGACAAACTACTCGACTGCCCGTGTGGAAACGAGGGAACCCGAGTTTGCAAAGGTGGAAACAAACAACGGGTCAGTCGTGGGACTGGTGTGAGAATTCTTAACTAATTTAACTAATAGTAATAAGGCAAATCCATGGACCACGCCGCTAATGCGGAACGGGTTTTATTCCAATGGATTGTCGTGCATAACTTGAAGTAAATCGTAAAACAACGCAATGCTTTTTATAAAAAATGAAATCGCCATAAGACTCAGGTCCCATCACACAATGCAACGCACACCAGAGGATAGAGTTTTACCTTATGGTGATTAAACATGCTTGATACGTTAAAAACGAATTTGATATTATTATTAGTGTGTATATGTTTTAAAAACAATTTCAATCATAATGTATCAATCCTAGGAAGCATAGGTACCATATGCTATGCCTCCGTACTAGTAATACAATCAAAACCGAATGGTGCGTATTGGGAATTGAGTTTCCATCATGAGTCGAGGCTAGGGGCAAGCTCCTCTCCGATTCGAGACACTCTAGCAAATGCCTCAGGATCCCCTGCAGTGAACCCTTGGATCTTCAGGGCCGGTCCCCGCCTATCGGCAGTGGATTAGTTATGCCTGAACACACGCTTCCCGGTTCCTTTGAACCTATAATATGACCACTATCGGCCTATAAAAATCCGAGGCGCCTCAAAATCCATCATCCACATAAGTAAAATGTCAGGGCTGGTAGGTCACTGACACCACTATAGCTAGAAAGAAACGTGTGCACTCCCTGCAGTCCTAATCCCGTTTTTGACTCATACCGGGGTGTGAGGCTCGCGAAGTCACGTTATACACAAAGCTATGCCTAAACAGGTTATGCTTTGATCATCAGCCACAAGGCCTGCTTTTCAACAAAGCCTTGATCATTTGCATCTTAGCATGCCACATCATCACTCCATATCACACTACCAATCCTTTGCCGGAATATATAAACGGGTGTTAAGCAAGAGAATAAATTCTCCGCCACCAACATCCATACATTCGACAGAAGATTAATAACATGATATATAATGGAGTACGATGTCAGACACACAATCCATTTATAAGCTTATGCTCTGGGTCTGAGCGAAAGCCAAACCCGTACAAATCAACACTACCTCCGGGCAACTCCTACTATTACCTTATCATGGTAGCGAGCCATTCTAATGCAACAGTCATGATCGTCCATTCGATGTGGAGATTTGACGGTCTTCAATCGCCGTCTTCCAATCTTGGATTATTAAACGTCGTTTAATTATTTGGAATGAGATAAACTCGGACTTTCCAAATAATCCTCGTATATATATATATATATATATATTGAAAATCCTTCTTACACATTAATAATTATTTTTACTAACGATTCATTCCTATATTAATTATTTAAAATAATTAAATTTTTATATAACGACGCCTTAAGTCCATGGGCGACTATGGCGCTGCATTCAACCAATTTTGATTTTACATTTCTCAAAATCTAACTGTTGGATTTTGACGTATTATATATCGTTGGAAAGATTTTTCCAGGACGGTCCTAGCGGTTTCAGTTTCGGGAAAATCCGACGGTCGGATCTTCCAGTATAGTCGTTTAAAAGTTCGATTTCAAAACGCGAACTACCGCGCTCGATTCGTTTAATTTTATATATATAAATATATATAAATAATTCGTTTAATTCATCGTTCTTACATACATCTCCCCTTTTCCTTTATATTTTTTTTCCACTTCTTAATCTTACATGAAAATGTAATTTATAATTAGACGGTGAATTATTCCCTTTTATTTTATTTTTATTTTAAAATCTTTATAATTTACATTAAAACGTAAATTATAATTCATCGCTCTATTTATTCCATTTCATCTTTCAGTTATATTATGATTCCATTTACCTATATAAAATACTCATTCTCTTTCTAAATGCATTCTCAATCTCAATTACATCTAAAATGTAATTTTATTTTACAATGACATTTCCATTCTATTCACATTATAAATAATGTACATTTCCTACGATGAAAAATTCTCTTTTAATATACATTAAAAATAATGTATTTTTATCCTACGGTATGTTTTTCTTTTTATTAACATTGAAAATAATGTTACCTTAACATACAATGCATTTTCTATTTATTAACATTAAAAATATGTTAATTCATCCTACGGGTAAATACTCTTTAATATTAACATTAAAAATATGTTAACTTCATACAGTTAATTTTCTTTATATTAACATTTTAAATAATGTTAACTTAACATGCGGTGTATTTCAATAATATTACATTATAAATTAATGTGAAATAGCATACGGTGGATTTCTTTTCTTTTTACATTAAACAAAAATGTCAATTTAACATACGGTGCATTTTCTTAAATTTTAACATTATAAAATAATGTAAATTTACATACAGTGGAATTCTTTTATATTTCATTATTATCACAAGACGGTGAAAATTTGTATCTTTTCAATTCAACAAAAATGACGGTGAAATTCCGTCTTTTCTTTTTAACCAACATGAAATCATTTTCATTTTAAATAAAAATCAATGTTAATGTCTTTCTTTTCTTTTATTAACAAAGATTAATGTTAATGTCTTTCTTTTCTTTTATTAACAAAATTTAATGTTAATGTCTTTCTTTTCTTATCAAAATAAATTCAGCGTTCTTAATCCTAATAACTTACGTTAACAAAAATATACTTAAAGTTATTAATATTAATAAAAGAATACCTTTTATTATTTAAACATACCTAACGTTATTAATCTTAATAAAAGGATTAACTTTTATTATCAAAACCTATTTAACGTACTTAACATTAATAAAAGAAGACTTTTATTTTTAAAAACATTTTAGCCTTCATAACTTTAATAAAAGAAACAACTTTTATTAACTAATATTTTAGCGTTCTAATCTTTAATAAAAGATTAGACTTTTATTACTAAACATTTTCAACGTTCTTATAAGACTTTTAATGAAATGTTACATTTTGGAATTTAAAAAAACTCTCCTTCTTTATTAATCCATCATTAATGCTGCATCTATTATCATTATATTAAATCTTTCAAAATGCATTACCCTTTGAATTTCAAACCTTTATATTAATTAATTAATTAATATTGCATTAACCTCTCACATTAGATATATATCGTTGTGGTTGCTGGAAATGCCGGGCGGGTCCGGGCAGTCTTATACCACAACTCAATCTAACCTCGGGTCAACCATATCCTATTTATTTTAATAAATGTTAAGTGATAATTTTCAAATTTCAAAACTTGAATCATTTATTATATGATAAATGAAATTAATGTTATTAACCATTTTCGCCAAAGATAGCATGAAATTATCAAGACAGCTTAATTCACATTAAATTACATTTAATGTTATTAAATTCCACATTAATTCTGTAACGGAAAATCATTTGAAAAGTTTCAAATTTCTTTCATCGGAATGAGACACAACCAATGCATTCAAAACATGAATTTCCAAAACAACGCATTTTCAAAATAAGGTATATGCTAATTCCAACAATCACAAAATTACATTTCAATAATTCAATCGACGTTCATCATTCATGCAATTGACATTAAACCAATATACATTAAATTTAACATACAAACAACACATAATGATCATTACAACAAAATTCAAATAACAGTGTATTGTTTGTGCACTTGGGCGATTAGTGTGAAAATAACGGCCCAATCAACATACACAAGTCAGGTAACTTGTGTATGGCTGTGTTACATAATTTATTAATAATTAGTGTTAATAAATTTACATGCCTATTACACAATTTCAAATCCAAACATCGCAATAACCCAAACATTAACTCACAACCAATTATGAATAACACGGAATTAATTCACAACAAATCATCACAGGCGTTAAAATATAATTATTTAATAAAATAAATAATTACTGAACATTAAAAATGAGTGAGAAAAGAGTTCTCACCTTGATTTGATAAGGAATAAATAATCAACATGGCATGATTAAATGAAGAACACATAATTAATTTTAATTTATTATTAATTCGGATTTAAACCTGAAATTTCATGCAATTTTAGATTAAACATCATATGGTGTAAACAATTAAGATCTATGTTTTACATCCTGACATATTAGATCTAAGATTAACCATTATAGACAAACAATTAAATAAATTAAATTAAATTTAAAAATAAAATTCTCACAGTGTTTGGTCTGAGAAGATGATTCAGGTTCGATTAGATTTGATGTTCGAATTCACTTGGTTTCGGATCTGGAACAATTCCAATGCAAATTCAAAGGAAAAATCAAAATCAGGCCTTTAACAACTGCTGCAGCAACGCTTAAAAGCGTGGGGAAATCTGAAATAGAATTTACCTTAGAACGTTCAAAACTTCAAATTCGATTTTCTGGAGTTGTAGGCGATGGTTTCACGAACCGTTTGTTGGAGGTTGTCCGGCTTGGAGAGGTCTACCTACGCCGGAGAAGGGAGGAGGTGTGATCGCCGTGGTGGGGCCCGGTTTGCAGCAAACGGCGGTGGCTTCTCTGCCTTGGTGGCGGAGCTACGATGCACGAGAGGTGCTGGGACTTGTCGGGGATCGAAGAGCTCGGGAAGAGCTTCGAAATGAGTACTCACACGCTAAATTCCGTTAAGAAACGGAGGAGAAAACTGAGAATGAAGTTTTGAAGAGTGGTGGGTTCAAGTGGCGGCTGAAATGAGAAGAGGAAGGACGATGAACATTGTTTTCGGAATATATAATATTATATTAGGTTATCCTAATCATTATTTAATAATTTAATTAGCCCGTTAAAGCCCGTTTTGGTCCGAACTCCGATTTAGGCCTGCTTACTGTCGTTCTTAAGGTTTTGAGGCCTTCTGAACGCAATGGAACATGTTACAGGACCCAATTCCGAAATTTATTATGAGTTTTGGAATAATTATATTATTTTATTAATATTTTAATGTATACCGTAAATGAAAATTCACCGAGGTCACAAATTAACTTCAAAAATTCTTGAAAAATATATTTAGCTATGTTTTGATGCTGTGGACCTATGAAAATTAATTTCGTTCAATTCTGGGCCCGTATGAATTTTTAAAGTCAAAAATTTGCCCGTTTACACTGAAAAATCAATTATAATTATATTTTAATTCTAAAAATTACCGAAAAAACATTTTCAGCTTTGTTTTGATGATACAAACCCAACAAAATTATTTTCGTCGAATTCTGAGACTGTTTGAAAAATGACTATTTTTAAGGCCAGTATATTTAATATTAAAAATACATTTTTAAACAAATAATTTCTAAAACTCAAAATATATAAGTATTTACTGTTTTTCAATGCAGAAACATCATTTCGAACTCAATGGAAGTGGTTTCGAGTCGAAATTCCTACATAGGTGAAAAGTAGCATTTTTGACCCTTATAAATTTCATAGCGACCCTCTAAAAATTGAATTGGCCATAACTTTTGATTTCCGCTATGAAATTTCGATTTTTCAGATTCGTTGGAAAGATATTTTTAAATAGATTCTAATATTTTTGGTTTCACTAAAATCCGTTAAATCTTGCATCCTGTACGGTCAGTCAAAGTTCAAGTTTGACTTTTCAAACTACCGCGCTATTTCTAACTCTTTTTATAATTAAAATTAAATTATTCATTCTAACTTCGATTTGAACCAAAATTATTTAAAATAGATTATTTTAAATATCAAAACTCATTTAAAATCACTTAAAATAAATTTTTAAATTGGCCCAAAATTCAGGGTTGTTACATCTATCATCCATTTTTTGGTTTTATATTCTGAGGAGTTTTTCATTTTGAAACTGAAAATGATAAATATATAATAAATATATAAGTGTGTCTCTAACCTCATTTAAAAATCCAAGTTCGTGTCATGCATGGTTAAGAGATAACTTATAATTTAAGCTGCGACTGACCTCATTTAAAAATCCAAGCTCTGGTTTTGCGTGGTCAGTGTGCTCTTAAATAAATAAATAATATATATATATGCTAAATTGAAATTAAACTGAAATCCTCCTTGGTGTTTATAAAAACCGGCCTATCAATCCATGTTCTAATCTGTGAAATGTGTTAATATCTTATGACGTATTATGATTTGTTGATTGATAACTATTGGGATTTGAGACTATCTGATTTTGTCACTTAAGTTGAACTTATAATTATAGTCCAAATCCATCACTGTATTTTGTGCTTTATTTTTTATAAAATTCTTTTGGAAAATAATTGAAAATATACGTTTTTGAAACTCTCTCCATAATATATAAAATTCATCGTAAATCTGTCATTTTCTACAATGTGAAATATGCCACCAGTTCTCAGTTTATTATGATTTTTGTTTGGCTAATTGAGATTTATGATGACCGTTCTTCCTCTTAAGCTGATAATTGAAAATTTGTTAGTCACTATTAATCTACATTTTGAATTCTATATCCTTTTGATGATAACAAAAGGTGGAGAATGGGTTGAGATTTTGATTTATGAGTGAATATTTTAAAAATATTTTTAATTTTGAAAATTCATTATTATTCAATTTTCACTTTTCACTCATGCACGGTTATAGGGGGAGTTTTCTGTTGTAGGGGGAGCTAATAAATAGGGGGAAATCAATATTCACTGTCAAACACATCTATTGTATACAAAATCTTTCAATTGTTTGTCATCATCAAAAGGGGGAGATTGTTGTATATAACGGTGTTGTATACACAATTATATGATTTTTGTTTGATGATAACAACCAAATAAATATTATTTTAATGTGTTTGATATTGTATTGTTATTATACATCACAGACTGGAATATAATATTTATATTTAAATAAAATACGACTGTACAGAAATTTAAATATTCACACAGTATTCTATTTAAATATAATATTTTATTTCACTATCAAAACAATACAAATTTATAAACTCCACTGTTTATACATTGTACATTTCTCTTATATTCACTGATATTCACTACATCATAATACATTCACAGACTCATTTATAGATTTTTTTTCCATATATAGACACTTTCACAGTTACACACACTGTTCTTGTTTTCTGCCTTCTGTCTTCTGCCCTCATAGCTTTCAGTCCAGTCATTTCAGTCCAGTCTCATCCTCTTACCTGTCACAAGAAACAGAAACACACAGTACACTGCAATAGAAATAAAACTGAATACATGTGTATATAAATTTTATTTTTAAAATTTTATTTGCCTCAGTTTTCTGGTGTGTTTCTCATCATTTTTCTGACTTGACATGACTTGTTAATCCGATTGTGTCTAGACAGTTTGTATATGTACAGGGACAGGAAATTATCTGATGGCTGCATATACACACGTGTATAGATATACACGTGTGCACTGCCACGCCAATCAGAGTGCAACTGAGGAGTAGCAACGATGGACAGTCTCGACTCAGTGCACAATACAAAGTGAAAAACAGCTCAAACATATCAATCAACACATGCACAAAGTTGTCGAGGCAAGCAAAGTATCAATGCAGCAAACAAATCTAACAATGCAAGCCAAAATGCTCGAGCACAAGGAAATACAAGTGCATAAGTCAAAACAGCAAATGCATGGTTTTCAAATACAAGTGCAGCAATGGTGTAAGCATACTCAAATATGTGGTGCAGCATGGCCGAGCATGCTCAAATGCAACAGTTTCATATTTATGGCAGCAGTGGAGCATGGATGGTACAAACAGCTTCATGTATATGGTGCAACACATTCAGACAGTTCAATACAGTGGTGCAACACAGAAATAAAGAAACCATTACATATAGCAACATGTCGAGATGCAAATCAATGGGCAAAGCAGATTCAAGTTATAGCAGATTAACTACATGAAATGGCAATGCAGCTAAGAAATCATGAATACATGGTCAAGGGGTTTTCAAAGTAAATAGCAAAGTGGACGGCCACAAAACAAACTGTAAAGCATATAGGGGTGATCAACAAAACCATCTCAAAGTGCATTTCAACAATGAAGAGCATTTTTCAAGTAGGACATGGGTAATGTGTATGGTGCAACCAGCATAGTTCAAGTCAGCATAACTACACAGATTGGTTCAGATTCAAGAAGGTGCAGCTATCACATACACAGCATCATGGCAAAATCAGAAATCATTTTCTGTTTTGATGCAAGAAATTCATGTTTGCAAATGCAAAACAAGGTGCATGACAAGCAGGATGATACAAGTGCTCATGGCAAATACACAAATGAATGCAAGGAAGATTCTTCCCAGTGGCAAACTCAAGCAAATTCAAACCACAAGTTAATATTTTAGGTTTCAACATTTAATTTAAGTGAAGGTTCAAACATCAAGCAAATGCAAAAGCCAGACTATTCAAGACAGCTCAATATATTGATGGTGCAAGTTCAACACAGTCAAGATGCAAATTAATGTGCTCAAGCATTTGCATGGATGCTAATGTCAGATTTCATATACAAGTTCACAAGCCTACGAGAACACAATAGTATACAAGCAGGGGTAAAACAGGAACAATGGCAAGCATAAAGAAATTGGTGATTCAACAAAGATTTTTTTTAAGCAAGAGATAAACACAAATCAACACACAAATGTTTTTGCACAATGGCAAGATTATTTTCAGCAAGAAACCAATACTGCTATCCAGAAAGTCCAGGAACCATTCAAATAGGTTTGGCAAGATATTATTTCAAGACTTTCTGTTTTTGTTTAAATCAGAAAGGTCAACGAAGTTAAGGCAGATTCATTTCAAGAAAAAGCATTTTGTAGTGGGACAAACATATATGGCATGCTCATTTAATTGTTTCCAGATTTTTTTTAAAAAGTAAGAAACAATTTTCTAAATCATTTTTTTTCAAATGGCAACAGATAAATTCTTTCCTGTTTTGATACAAGGCAGTTTTTAAATCCATTTCAATTGAGAATTGCAAAAGAGGAAATCTTGGATTCAATCACGTTTCAGTAAAACAAATCAGGAAACAATTGTTTTTAAATCACACAAGGGACAATTTTGAATTCAAAAGGGGAAAGGTTATTTTTCCAGATTCATCAATTCAATCTCGCCAAGCAAAAGAGGAAATTCTCATTCATCAAGTCCAAATAAATTCAAGCGAAACAAAAAAGGGAAATCACAATCAATCAGACTAGTCATACAGTGAAATCAGAGTGATTTAAAGGATTTTAAAATCCTATATTACACCACTTAAATCACAGGCAATAGCTATCGAAAAAATAAAATCCCATATGATCAACTTAAAAGAATTCAAGAGAAATTCGAATAACTCACAGTTCTTTAGGGTTTCGATCGAGAGAGAGCTCAAGCCGATCAGCATCAGAAAGCCACAAAGTATTAAGCATCAGAGTAACAAATTCGATCTTTAAGCAACCACGATTTGGAGATTCAAAGAGAAACCCTAATTTCATTTTCCCATTCTCAGCCGCCATTTCAAAGTAAAGAGGAAAGTGATCGGATAAAAGCAAATGAGGGTGGACACATAACAAATGGGCCGGTCATGTTTTAAAGGGGCTTATGGATTTTAAAAGGGGGTTTTCTATTGTTCTTTTTTAATTGTTTTTGTTTTCATTTTCATGTTGTTTTAATTCGTTTTGTAAATGTCACATCAGTTCTAGAGTCTGTAAAATCTAGGAATTCAGTCAGGGTGTTGATTGACAGTTGATAGAGTCTGTAAAATCTGGGTTACGTGTTACGGTTCTGTAATATGGGAAAATCTGGTCGAGGGGATACGGTTTTGAGCGTAGGGTTAGAATAGGAGCAGGGTTTGCGAGTGTACATGGTCTTGTATGCGGGATCTATTCTATCACCTAGTAGAAACCTTAGAAATGCAACAGTAGGCAGGATTTTGCCGAAGCTTGGTATATCTGTGTGTGATTTATTTTCTGCATTTATGTTTCTGCTATATTCTGTGATCTGTGTATTACTATCTATCTCGTTAGATTTTTAATTCGGTTAAAAACTGTGATAAACTCTATTCACCCCCCTTTAGGGTTAATCTAGATCCAACAACTTCTACTAAACCGCGAGATCGAGTTTCAGATTGATTTAGTGAAAGATGTCAGACCTATAGTGATGCCTCTTTGTCGTATGGCGCCAAGGGAGCAGTGAGAGCTCGAAGTGCAAGTAGGCGATCTTTTGAAGAAGGGATTTATCCAAAGAAGTGTTTCCGAGTGGGGAACACCAGTTGCATTTGCTACCAAGGCTGATGGTTCCCTTCGCTTATGTGTGGACTACCATGAGTTGAACAACGTGACTAAGAAGAGTAAGTACCCACTTCCACGGATAGAAGATTTGTTTGATCAACTAAATGGAGCAAGAGTGATTTCCCACTTGGATATCGTGACAGGATTTCATTAGCTCCGAGTAGCAGCTGAGAGTATACCTAAAACGATGTTTTGGATGCCGTCTGGATTCTATGAGTGGTTAGTCATGCCATTCAGGTTGATCAATGCACCCGCATATTTTGTGGATCTTATGAATAGGGTTTTCAGGGATCAATTAAATAAGTTTGTTCTTGTGTTCGTGGACGATATATTGGTCTACTCGAGGACAGAGGAAGAACACAAGGAACATTTGAGGACAGTGATGGAGGTGTTGAGGGAACACCACTTGAAAGCGAAATTTTCTAAGTGTCACTTCTGGAGGAGGGAAGTGAAGTTCTTGGGCCATGTTGTTTCAGAGAATGGTATTGTTGTGGACCCTGCGAAGGTGGCTACGGTGCAAGATCGGCCTACGCCCAAGAATGCAATGGACATGAGAAGTTCCTTTGGATTTGCTGGATGTTATCATAAGTTTATTCAAGACTTCTCCACGATAGCGGCACCGTTAACTCAACTGACCAAGAAGAATCAAGCTTTTGTTTGGGACGAAAAGTGTGAGAACGCATTTAAAAGTCTAAAGAAGAAGCTAACGTGTGCGCCAGTGTTAGTTATTCCTAAGAGGAATGAAGAGATGACGGTATACACGGATTCCTGTGGTACCGGACTAGGAGCTTTACTGATACAAGGAAGTAAGGTTGTAGCTTATGCTAGTTGGCAACTAAAACCACATGAGAAATGTGACACCCCACGTCCGTTAATGTCACTCATTAAGAGAATGCATTAAGTTTTGTGAAGCGTTATAGGTAAACAGAAACAGAAACATTACAAGACAGACATAAAATAGCAATGAAATTTAAAACTTTATTAATCATAAAGCATCGTGGTTCAAAACATGGTTACATCATATGTCTGAAAAACATAAAACCCAGTGCATCATTAAAATTTCTGTCATGTACTTTAAAACATTAGAGTACAATAATAAAAAAGCATAATCCCCAAAACATAGCCATAGTAGAGAAACATGAAAGCAAGATGAAAGCAGAATCCTGATCAAACTTGAGTATTCCCACCCTGAGAACCTTGAGGGGGGGACAGAAGAGAAAGAAGAGGAAACAAAATGGGTCAGACATAAAGTCTGTCGAGTCCAGTTACTTTTAGCATATAAATAAGTAAAAGTATCATGACAAGCATATAAAGTTGATAAGAGAGACAACAACATAAAAACGCAGGTATGACAAGGTAAAGAGGATCAACGTGATAGAGTATATTGCGCTTCTCTAATGATTTCTTTGCACTAATACTTGTGTCTTATTAACAAGATGATACCCAATAAGTATAAGATGGTAGACTTTGGTGTACTTCCAATGACAGTTTTTCACTCCATACAATCAACAGACAGCCCAACATACCGGAGTTACCCTTAAGGGTATTAACGGGCTCCCCAACATACTGGAGTCTAGATGTACCCTAGTTACTACACTAATCGATCGACTCCCTACTCTGTAGATACCCTGTGCTGGCCCCACAGTAGGGTGTATCACTCCCTAAAGTGGCAACCCTTCGTTTTCAGGATGTGCACAACCATACTTATAGGTGTCACGACGTCTAAACCTCCTTTGTCGGACCCATGCACGCACATGACCCCTTTGGAATGCGCCTCCCACACTGTCCCCCATGTTTGGATCTCTTACAATCAGCCCAGTAAGCATGCCACGACTCGGACCTAGTTCGGAGTACTTGTTCAATAACTATATATGGGTTACCGACTGAAATGGGTCCCAAACTCACAAGATGATACAAGCTTCCCCCTATGCTTGCATCCCCACTAGGATTTCTATAGGTTATGCAATACCAGAGTAAAAGATTGCATAACCCCACAGGTTAAGTTTGTGGGCTTATATATATAAATATTACCCACCCACCCAAGATTTACCTAATCCACCCACTGTTTCAAATAAGTTTACTTAACCCCCACTCAAGTTACATGTTCATACAATCCTCATGGATTCAACTAGGTTAAATATTCCAATTCATTACCATATTCATTTATGGTTATAATGTGCTAGACCTCCCACATTAAGCCTACCACTTGTGGATGTTGGATATGCCGGTCGGTTCCGAGCAGACTTCTTCCACAAGTCCGATTTAACCTCGTGTCTTAGCACGTCTCGTGTTTATGCATTTAGACCCCTCACATTAGATTCACCACTTGTGGTCGCTGGATATGCCGGTTGGTTCCGGGCAGACTTCCACCACAAGTGTAATCTAACCTCGTGTCTAAGCGCGGTTACAGTTTCTAATTATTGTAATTCTAGGCATTTCCATTATTAACCAATTATTCCTATATCATTATAGGTTTTCAAGCCCCTTTCCCAAGTTATGTTCATAATGAATCATATGCTCTAAATTGAGGTCTTTAATCACAAGTTGATTTATTCCCCAAATTCATGTTCATATATTACATTCAAGTTATGCCCAAATTTCCAATTACAAGTTATGCTCCAATTTTACCATTTTCTCTTGTTTCCAATTTAATGCGTTGGCATATTTCAACGGCATGCCTAGGCTTAAAGGTTGCCTGGCTATATATAAATAAAAGGGAAAAGATGAAGGAAAGAGGATAGAAATTATCATACTAACAAGTTTGACATATAATGGCAGAAATAGGCATAAACACATAGTGGCATAATGACAAGATAGACATATAGGAACAGATCTGATGAACATGTGACAATATAACTGATTCAAACATAATAGAGATTTCATAAACAGGCATGATAGGATCTAAACAATGAATTAGATAACCAACTAATAACAGATCTGATTTAGCCACAAACATAATAAGAACATGCATGAGGTGATCTAAATAGTGAATTAGATCTATAAACAATGACAGATCTAACATGATAAATAGGTATAGGTTCAGATCTAGTTAATTGTCATGTCAAAATAACTTAGATAAACAGGTTATACCAGATTTGATATCATTCAAATAGTCACAGGCATAGATCCAAGTTATAGTCATGTCAAGATTTACTTTTAAACATTTAGATCTAAAAGTAACGTAAACTCACAGTGATTGAATCTAAGAAAATTGGAAGAAAGAATTAATGATGTTGAATCACATATCTCTATACTCTAGTTGATTATTGAAGAAGAAAAGACTTGATTTTATCTGGGCAGATGCAACATCTAGTTCTCCATTATTTTTTGTGTGGAGAAACAAAAAAATTGAGGCCATATATACAGTTGTCACCACACCCTAATCTTCCCAGGTCTGCCATGGGGGGTCGGCCCCCCTTATGGGGTAGACCCATGGGTCGACACCCCCTTATGGGGTCGACACCCCCTTGATGATGTCGACACCCCTGGGCGGGAATTTTCCCACTCCCCTGATTTTTGCGATTTTGAACTGTTTTTGTTTTTGAATTTTCTGGATATATTTTATTCATATATATTGTTCTTTTGCGTATACAAACTTAAAATCTTAATAACTTCTTCATATGGTTTCCGTTTTTACGCAAACCAGGTGTCTATTTTGTCCAGAATTCCGAGATGAATGCAATGGCGCAGTCCGTTTCCCTTAATTCTGAATACTAAATTAATTATTCTTTAGTTAATCATCTTTTAGTGTTGTTAAAATATGGGGTGTTACAATCTCCTATACTCAAAGGATTTCTTCCCCGAAATCTTCAAGTTAAGCAGAATGTATATCCTACCACCCATCATCCATCTACTCATCCACCAATCATAGGTATCCATTGTCCTTAAAAGATTTCTAATGCTTCTATGAACATATGCAAAGGTGTGCGCATATGTCCCAACACTAATGCGAAGATCAGGCGCTCTACTGATTCAGTTGACCTCCTTAATGCAATGTATGTTAGTGTCATGAATCCAACATGTATGCAAATAATCCTACTATAACTTGTAAGTTCTATATGTGTGCACAATCATCCATCCAAATGCAACATCCATATGATGATACATCCATTTCCATCCATAAAAGAAGAAAAATGCGCACACATCCATATGCAGTATGAGATTGATTGAGCCGATCTAGTGCCTAATGTGTGTGTATATGCATCCACGAGCAACCACTACAAAACACTTTCATCCACTTGTATCCATTAAACATAACATTTCTCAAGCACATGTTTACATCCATGGGTTTCCTACCTAAAGGTCGAAGATTTGATCAATACGATATACTCAAATGATAGAAACAAGCATATATAAAAGCTTTGGAGGAAGTTAAGAACATACCCTCGAAAAGAAAAGGGTACGAAGCACGAATCTGGTCTTCGGTCTCCCAAGTTGCATCCTCTGCTTCCTCCAATATACTCGGCTCAACTACTTATGCAGTATCATGCAAGCATTTTCGCAAATGAGAAATGTAGAAAACATCATGAACACCAGACAATATCTCTGGTAGCTTTATTCTATAGGCCATTTGGCCAATCCTTTCAGTTATGGGAAATGGTCCTACGAATCTTGGTGCAGATTTCCCTACAGATCCAAAGCAAACCACATTCCTCAATGGTGACACCTTAATGAAAACCATGTCTCCCACCTCAAACTCAATATCAGTCCTTCTCTTATTTGCGTAGGACTTCTGCCTATCCTGAGCTGTCTTCATTCGTCTACGGCTAAGATCAATCTTTTCGGACGTCTCTCTAACCATATCCGGTCCAAGTAGAAGTCTTTCTGTAGATTCCCACTAACAAGTTGGTGATCTGGTCGTCCGTACAATACTTCAAAGGATTCCATACCGATACTAGCTTGATAACTTTTGTTGTAGACGAACTCCACTAAAGTAAAGTGCTCTTTTCAAGTCCCTCTGAAGTCTAGGATACACAGTCTTAAATGATCCTCAAGAACTCTGTTCACCCTTTCTATCTGTCCATCGGTCTGAGAGTGATAAGCGGTGCTCAAACACAACTGTGTACCTAATGCTTCTTGCATGCTCCTCCAAAATTCACTGGTGAAAATGGGGTCATGATCACTTACGATGCTCGAAGGTACTCCATGAAGACGGACTATTTCACGAGCGTAAACTGCTGCCAACCATGTTGCATCCTCTTGCTCTTAACTGGAATGAAGTGAGCGCTCTTAGTAAGTCTGTCTACTGCAACCCAAATACTGGTGTTGCCTTTCTTTGATCTAGGCAAACCATCTATGAAATCCATAGAGACCCTCTCCTACTTCCATTGCGGGACCTCCAAAGGATGAAGTAAACCACCGGGCTTCTTTTGCTCAGCTTTAACTTTCTGGCAAACCAAACATTGAGAAACAAACTCCACCACATCTTTTTTCATCCTAGCCCAAAAGAAAACCCTCTTCATATCCCTATACATCTTATCATCACTTAGATGAATAGTCATCTTAGAACGATGGGCTTCCTCTAGGACTATCTTTAACAAACTCCCAATTCGGGGAACACAAAGCTTTCCGTCTTGTCTTAACCACCCTCTATCATCTGTGGAATATCCACCGAGGTGACTAGAATTCTCACCTTTACTGAACCTATCCCAGATGTCTGAAATATGTGGATCCTCTCACTGCAAAGCTCCTATCTGATCCATAAGAGTAGGTCACACCTCCAGTGATGCAAATAAGCCAGGCAAAAACTCGGTGGAAGGTCTAAAATCAAAAGCCGATATAAACTCCAGGCTTTTCCTTTCCACAACCAGAGGACTTAAGGCCATCCTCTGCCTACTCAGTGCGTCTGCCACCACATTACCCTTGCCAGGGGTATAAGCAATCTCGAAGTCATAAGATTCTAGGAACTCCATCCACCTTTGTTGCCTTAAATTAAGATCCTTCTGCGAGAACAAGTACTTGAGAGATTTATAATCCGTGTACAACTCGAACTTCCCTCCAAGAAAATAATGATGCCACGTCTTAAGCACGAATACTATGGCAGTTAGCTCTAAATCATGGGTAGGGTAGTTCTTCTCATGAACCCTTAGCTGTCTACCTCCATAGCATACTACCCTTTCCTCTTGCATCAGAACCGCACCAAGCCCTATTCCACATGCATCAGTGCAAACTATGAACACTTTGTTTCCATTGGGCAAGGTCAAGATTGGGGCTGTTGTCAAAGCCCTCTTCAATCGTTGGAAAGAAATATCACAATCTATATCCCATGAAAACGTCAAATTCTTCTTTGTTATCCTGGTGAGTGGGGATGATATCTTTGCGAAGTCCTTAATGAACTTGCTATAATAGCCTACCAATCCAAAAAAGCTTCTCACTTCCATTGCATTCTTAGGAATTTGCCAATCTTGAATTGCAACTACCTTTGCAGGATCTACTGTAATCCCATCTTTAGAGACCACATGCCCTAGAAATCTCCCCTCTTTTCTCCAAAAATGGCATTTGGAGAATTTCGCCTTAAGCTGATGCGCACGCAGAGTTTTCAAAACTTCTCTCAAATGTTGGGCATGCTCTTCCTCGCTCTTTGAGAAGATCAGGATATCATCAACAAAGACCATGATGAACTTATTTAGAAACTCCTGAAACACCCTATTCATCAGATCAACAAAATAGGCGGGTGCATTCGTTAACCCAAAAGGCATAACGAGCCATCTAAAGAAACTATCTGGAGTCCTAAAAGATTTCTTGTCTATACTGTCCTCGGCCACCCTCAACTGAAGAAACCCCGTGGCCAAGTCTAACTGAAAGAATACTGATGCACCACCATGGTCAAATAGATCATCTATCCTTGGGAGTGGGTGCCTGTTCTTCTTTGTGAGTTTGTTCAACTCTCTAAATCTATACATAAGCAAAGCAAACCATCCGCCTTAGTTGCGAATACCACCGGAGGACCCCATTCAGATATGCTTCCCCTAATAAACCCTTTCTCAAGTAGCTCCCCTACTTGGTTATTAGGCTCCCTCTTTTCTCTTAGAGCCATATGGCACACAAGTAATGCAACTGGCTTTGCATTATCTACCAAGTATATATGAAAATCGATCTCGTGCCTCGAAGGTAAGCCCCGAACCTTCTCAAAAACATCAGAATACTCACAGAGTACTGGTACAAATCGCAGATCATCAATAGATGCATCAAGAGACTCTAGGAAACTAAGCATGACATACCCCTTAGGGTCACAAGAAATCTCGAGGGTCCTCCCATGGAAAGTCAAAAGTCTAATGACCCTCCTCTCACAATCCAGAATGGCACCATACATGGCTAGACAATCCATCCCTAGAATCAAACCATAGCCCATAAAATCGAGCACATATGTGACACACTCAAACTCGACGCCTAACACAGATAATCTCAAACCCCGACAAATCATAGACAAATGAGCCGAACCACCAATGGGCTTGAGACAACAATGGGATCCACTATCATACTAGTATTAAGGTGCAGAGACTCAACTAAAGAATCAGATATAAATGAATGCGAAGCGCCAGAATCAAAAAGAGTTCTAATAGGATGATTGGAAAGAGAAATCAAACCTTTCATGAAAACTTTCCTACCTCGATCTGGAGCACTGATCGCAAGAGCATGCACTTGCCCTCCAAAAGCTCTTGCCTTTTAACCTTGTCCTTGCTTCTTCTAGCACTCTTTAGAAAATTGTCCGACCTCTCCACAACTGAAGCAAGCATTCTTCCTTCTTTTGCAGTCCTAGATCAAATGACCCTCACGTCCGCAATTATGGCACTTCCTCTTGTCCTTAGCCTTGTCATTCTTTCCGCCTTTCTTTTGCTGTTGTTATTGTTGTCCTTCTTGGGCCACACTTTCTTGTTTGTGTTTCGTCAACCTTAACTTCTTTCTTTTTAGCTTTATCTTTCTCATGCATCAAGGCTATATCAACGAGCCTTTCAAAAGTATATCCCATCGGAATATGAGACATAGTTGACCCATGAAGTGGTTCATTCAGTCCTCTAGCAAACCGCAAGGCTTTCTTATGCGGAGTATCCACTAGCTCCAATTCAAACCTTGCTAGTTGGTTGAATTTATTAACATACTCTTTAATAGTCATGCCTCCTTGCTTGAGCGCTAAGAACCTTTCCATTTGCATGCTTTTCTCATCTTGAGAAAGAAACTTTATTTCAAACCTTTGCACAAAATCATCCCAAGTCTCCACTGGACGCCCTGTTTGCGTCACTTCCAACCAAAACAAAGCTTCATCTTTCAGCAGTCAGGTGGCTAACTGAATCTTCCTACGATCGTCTACTTCAAAGATTCCAAATAGGTCCTCCGTTCTTTAAGCAATTCCTTGCCACGGAATAGCTTTCCTTCCATAGCACATAAATCTTTGTAGATCTTAGAGAAATTATCTGCATGTGGAGGAGGAGGAACGACGTTTGCAGCTGGGGGAGGAACGTCAGCTTGACCACCGGCAGGCGCTGTGGCCTCTAGATACCTACGAAACCAGCCTGATATCATAACACCCTCTGGATTATTAGGTTTCCCAGACATGCTGAAAAGAAAAGGAAAGGGATTCAAACAAAGGATCGAAAGATACTACATATGGCTAAGGGGAATATGTTTTTCTAAATAGACTTTTCTTTTAAAACCTTTTTGAAAATAATTTTCAAAATCTTTTATCCGATCTGGTAACCTTCATCTCTAATACCAAGTGTGACATTGTGATAACCGCCCATAACCCTCGCAATATACAAAAGAAATAATGCGCTGAAAGGTGTGCAAGGCAGTCATGGACGATCATCAAAGTAGGTAAACACAAGCAGAACCTGTCGTAAACTCACAACGCAAGGATAAAATATAATAAAACATATACAACGGGTAGTAATAATAAAGCAAAAACACAAGACTTTCATACAACCAGAAAGTAATATCCACAAACTTGGAAATAGTGTTTATAAAAAGTTGCCTCGCTACATTATTCAGAAAAGCAAACAACGGAAACCCAATTATTAGATAGTAGTAAAACCAGTACGTGAGCCTCCTGCTCGCCACCGATCAGCACCATCGTCCTCACTAAAGCATCACCTGTCACCTGCTACTTAGTTTGCCCATCCACAACCGGATGAACAACCCAAGGTAATAAGAGGAAACATAAAACCTTGAGTCAGACAACAGTCTTAGTGAGCGATAGAATAACTAACAAACTTCAACAATAAAGTGTATAAGAAAGGATAGATAAACATACTAATCTACCCACGACATCAGAGAAGAACTCAACCTTATCTTCCTCACATCGGACAGTGATAGCCTTTACAATAACAATTCAACCATTCATCCATGGAAACCAGAACACCAATTCAATCATGGAAAACACACACATGACATCCAGATTATGTAAGTCTCACACAAAACAACCAATCATCCATGACTGACTCTGGCTATCACCACCAATCCTACTTTGAAACCATCGTTAATCGTATGACGACCAACCTTGCCATATGTCAAGGGCTAATGGTAACCCCATTTCTAACATAAACTCCATATGTCCAACCTTGACAACTAGGCCTTTCAATGATACCCAAGGTACTAGACCTACAATCGGTCTTTTGGGTGCCCCCATCGTACCCTTGCTTTGAGCCTGCTAGTACTTACGACAACGATAATATCTCATCCTTCAATATCTCTAGTCGTCCAACCATGACGGCTATCTACTGCTCAAGCGACATTCTTGAGCAACCATTATCCACCAACTCACAACCTTTGAGTTGCCATCTCGTTCGTTGTTCCACCTTGATCAACGGAAACATTCAACACTTCGAACCTTCCTACTTGAATTTACTTCGAAGTCACACCATCACCAAGCTAATTTGTCTCCACTCGGTCCACATCTGACCGTTCCAAATTTGACTCCACCCGATCCAAATTTGACTCCACCACCTGATCAAAATTTGACTCCACCCGGTCCAAATTTGACTCCACCACCCGATCCAAATTTGACTCCACCCGGTCCAAATTTGACTCCACCACCTGATCCAAATTTGACTCCACCCTGTCCAAATTTGACTCCACCACCCGATCCAAATTTGCCTCCACCCGGTCCAAATTTGACTCCACTACCCGATCCAAATTTGACTCCACCCGGTCCAAATTTGACTCAACCACCCGATCCAAATTTGACTCCACCCGATCCAAATTTGACTCCACCACCCGATCCAAATTTGACTCCACCCGATCCAAATTTGACTCCACCACCCGATCCAAATTTGACTCCACCTTGTCCAAATTTGACTCCACCACCCGATCCAAATTTGACTCCACCCTGTCCAAATTTGACTCCACCACCCGATCCAAAATATACCCCACCCTGTCCAAATTTAACTCCCCTCTGTCCAAATTTGACTCCACCACGCGATCCAAATTTGACTCTGCCTGGTCCAAATTTGACTCCACCACCCAATCCAAATTTGACTCCACCCTATCTAAACTTGACTCCACCACCCGATCCAAATTTTTGCATATTGCAATTCAACTCCTATTTCAACCAAAACTTCGCCAAACGACGAATCCGACGAAACCAACCCAACTAAAATCACCAAACACAATCATATACACATCATAACATTACTAACCACATGAATGTGACGATTACCACAAAAATGATGTAAATCTCATCCAAAAACCATTAAAATGAAGATATGATCAAAATGAGAGATCTAACTAACATAAACATGTAAAATGACATGAAATTAACAAGTAAAACTTGTTAGATTAGATCATAGGGTGATGCATATGAAAATGAACTTGTAATGGTGTAAATCTATGGTAAAACATCTTAATTTGATGAAAAACATGCACAAACACTCATATACTTCATTGCATTCATGTGAGAGATGTAAATCACTCACCGATTTTCCGAAACAATCTAAAACAATAGAAATAAGAATCTGGACAACAAGCATTCCGAATCAAACCCCTCGATCCGATGAATTTGCCTTTGAAATGATGTAGATCTTGCCTTGGATGGTGTAGATCTTCGATTTCCTCCCTTAGATTTGGATTTTTAATGGTGGAAACATGTAGGAGGAAGAAGGAGATCAAATGCCATCAAATGAGAGAATGAGAAAAAGTAAGCCTTTTCCCTCCACTCTCTCACCCCCTATTTATAGGATTCCACTAAGGCTCCAAAACCTGAATAGCCAACTGAAAAACCTTAAAACAGCGATTTCTCCCAAACCGCTGAGCCAAATACTTAATGTTACCACTCTACCGAAAGGAAATCATCAATTACTTTCCAACGGCACAGGTCTCACCCTCTGATTCGACCTGAGTCAAAAGTTATGTCCTGTACAAGGCTAATAGGGGGAAAATGGTCACGAACAAAATCGGTAAAAATTATGGACATGTCTCACATCCCCATAAACAACATATTAAAAGATGAGAATGATCCAACCCTTAGAGAATAAAACAAATATATTTTACGTTCTTCTGATACGTAAAATGCGGGCTGTTACATTCTCCCCCCTTAAGGATTTCGCTCTCAAAATTCCAAACAAAACCAAGTAATCACAACGATTCTGCATGCCTATCATCCATTAGAAGCCAATTCTATCATCCAAACTAGCATTCATCAATCCATGCATCCATAGCCTTATCCTAGCACGCGAAATTCTAATAATCAACAACAAGATACAACGATATAACGAAGATACAATATCAAAGGTTCCTACCAACGAAGAGTTCTGGATGAGTCACTCTCATACTCTCTTCCGTTTCCCACGTACAATCGTCATCATCTTTATTCCATTGTACCTTGACTAGCGTAACTGTCTTCCTCCTGAGCTGTTTCGTGTCATTCCCCACAACATGTAGTGGCTTACGAGGTCTTGAAACTACGGTCTCTACTTCAAGGTCTTCATACTTCTATGGAGATACCACCACATTCGAATCATGCACGAATTTCCATAGAAACGACACATGGAACACACTATACACACTCGACATCTTGTCGGGTAACTCCAATCTATATGCGAGCTTTCCTATTCGCTCGACTATCGGAAATGGTCCAACAAACCTTGGAGCTAACTTTCCTTTCTTACTAAATCTAACCATGTGCTTCAACGGCGAAGCTTTCACGAAAACCATATCGCCCACGTCGAATTCCAAGTCCTTACGACGCTTATAGGCGTAACTCTTCTGACGGTCCTGGGTTGCCATCATTCGTTGTCGAACTGTCTCGATACAATCCGAGGTTTCACTAATCATCTTAGGCCCAAGTACCAACTTATCTCCAGTTTTGAGCCAACATGCTGGAGAATTGCACGACGTTCCATACAACGCTTCGAATGGTGCTATCCCAATGCTAGATTGTTAGCTATTATTATACACAAACTCAACCAGATGGAGATGGTCTTCCCATGATCCTCCAAAGCCTAACACACAAGCCCTCAGGCAATCTTCCAAAACTCGATTGACTCTCTCGGTCTGACCATCAGTTTGGGGATGATCTGCCGCACTTAAGCACAACTCGGTTCCCAAAGCTTCTTGCAAACTTTTCCAAAATCCACTTGTGAATAATGGATCTCGGTCACTCACTATACTCTTTGGGACACCATGGAATCGAACTATCCATTTCATATAAAGTTCAATCAATTTTGATGCCATCCTAATCGACTTGACAGAAATGAATCCCGCACTTTTGATCAAACGATCCACGATGACCCAAATCCTTTCGTTTCCTGCCCTGGTTCTAGGTAGTCCATCGATAATATCCATCGATACTTTCTCCCACTTCCACGTAGGAACTTCTAATGGCTGAAGTAAACCGCTCGGCTTCTTCTGTTTAGCTTTCACCAACTGACAGTTCATGCACTTGGAAATGAACTTTCCAATATCTCGCTTCATCCCTTCCTAGTAGTAGAATCTCCTCATGTCCTAATACATTTTATTTCCACCAAGATGAATCCTCAGCTTCGAGTGATGACATTCTTCAGAACCTCATCCCTCAATATCAGGAACAACTAATCGCCCTTGCTTTCGAAGCCAACCTTCTCGTTCGACCTCGAACTCTTTATCTTCTGGTTCCAGTTTCTAAATGAACTTGACAAGCTTCGCATCTTTCTTTTGGTTCTCGCTAATCCTTTCGATAAGAGTTGGTCTTATCGATAAGCTTACCAACATTTTAGGTTCCAACTCACACCTTGGCATGAAATCGAACCTTGCCAAGTACTCGAGCCTCTTCCATTCCAAAAATATCGCTCCCAAACTTGCGTGTTTTCGACTTAATGCATCTGCAACTGCGTTACCCTTGCCCGAAGTATAGGCTATGCAAAAATCATATGACGCCAGAAACTCTAACCATCTTTACTGCCAAAGATTCAAATCCTTTTTGGAGAAAAGATACTTCAACGACTTGTGATCCGTAAACAACTCGAATCGAACTCCCAACAGGTAATGTCTCCACATCTTTAGAGCAAATACAATCGCCGCCAACTCCAAATCATGAGTTGGGTAATTCTTCACATGCGGCTTCAGTTGTCGACTCGCATAGGCCATAACCTTATTCTTCTGCATTAGCACTGCTCCATGTCTAGTACTACATGCATTGGTATATACCACCATCTCTTCATTCCCACTTGGAATGGTCAACACAGGTGCACTTGTTAATCTCTCCTTCAGGATTCCGAACGCTTGTTCACACTTTGCATCCCATGTGAATACTTGGTTCTTCTTCGTCAATCCTGTCAACGGTGCAGCTACCTTGGAGAAATCCTTGATAAACCATTGGTAATATCCTGCCAACCCAAGGAAACTCTAAACATCCATCACATTCTTAGGTCGATACCAGTCCTGGAATGCTGCAACTTTAGCGGGGTCGACCGTTATCCCTTTTACAGAAACTACATGACCTAAGAACCTCACTTCATCCTTCTAGAAGTGACACTTTGAGAACTTAGCCTTAAGCTGATGCTTCCGCGAGATCTCTAACACAACTCTCAAGTGCATCTTATGTTCTTCCCCATGGAGTGAACCAGAATATCATCCACGAACACAAGCACAAACTTGTTCAACTGGTCTCTGGATACTCTATTCATAAGATCCACAAAATACGCTGGCGCGTTAGTCAACCCGAATGGCATCACCAACCATTCAAAGAAACCAGATGGTGTCCTAAAAGTGGTCTTTGGCACACTATCCTTAGCCACCCTCAACTGGTGAAATCCCGGTCGCCAAATCCATCTGAGAAAACACGTTGGCTTCGTGAAGCTGATCGAACAAGTCATCAATCCTTGGCAATGGGTACTTGTTCTTCTTAGTCACCTTGTTCAGCTCACGATAGTCCATACACAATCTTATCGAGCCATCTGCCTTGGTTGCAAATACGACTGCTGCACCCCACTCGGAAACACTCCTCCGAATGAATCCTTTTCCCAAAATGTCACGAACTTGCATCTCTAACTCTTGCTGTTTCTTAGGCGCCATCCGCCTAAGAGGCATAACAATTGGTCTAGCACCATCGACCAAATCGATTCTAAACTCGATCTCACAATGCAGCGACAATCCTTTGACCTCGTCAAAGATATCTACATACTCATTAGTGATCAACACGGATGACAGGTCTTCTTGTGGAATCCCAAGCGAATATAGATAACTCACGAAGACCTCGTCTTCGCGCTTACATCTAATCAACACCTTTCGCCCTTCCACATCCCCGACCCTCACCTCTAGCTTCTCGCAATTCACCCTTGACGAATACCTCTTGAGCCAATCCATGCCCAAGATGATCTCAAACCCAGTGAAGTTAAGAACAAAGTAATCGCAAACAAAAGAGCAACCATGACTCGACAACACTAGACCTCGACATATCATGCAAAGATTTGATGAACCCCTAATTGGATTAGTCACTACGAAGGGTCTGTCACATATCTCAGGCTCCGAACCCAAGAGACACACAAGCTCATTGCAAATGAAAGAATGTGATGCTCCAGTATCGAAAAGCACACAAATTGAAACACCATTAACATAAAGAGTACCTTGCACCATGACACCCTTTCCCTTCTCCTCTGCAGTAGGAGCGCTCGAAGAAGATGGCATGGCTTCCAAAGCATATGCCTTCATAATCTGCTTGCCTTTAGCTGATTCCGGACAATCCTTCTTCTCATGCCTAGGCTTCCCACATTTGAAGAACTTCTTCTCAGCTTTGGGATTCTTGCACTCATTAGCAAAATGACCTTTCTGCTGGCAGTTAAAGCAAACCACCTCACTCTTAGGTTTCTTTTGGCCATCTTTTCGCTTCTGTTGTTGCTGCTTCCTCTTTTTATTATTACCACCCTGTTGTGGTTTCTGAACTTCCTTGGTTGCAGCGACCACATTTGTAACACCCCACCTCCGTTAAGGTCACTCACAAAGGGAATGCCTTAACTTTGATGGAGCGTTTTAGTAGACAGAACGGAAATTTACAAGATGGATAAAACAGTACTTGAAAAATTAATAACTTTATTACAACAGAAACCGAAATAAGTTTGGTTACATCTTTTCAAATCACAATATCAAAATTCAAGTACAAAATATTGGACTTGTACAAAGCCTCCAGAATGCATAGTTTTTAAAGTCATAATCCCCAACATAGACTGCCATGGAAAGATAGAGCCAAAGCCAAGCGATACTTCAAGCTGAGAAGATCCGAATCAAGCTCCTAGATTTCCACCCTACAAACCTGGGGGGAGGGGGGGGGAACGAAAGGGAAGGGGCGAAAACAAGAAAGGTCAGACATAAAGTCTGGCAAGTCCAGTGACTTTCAGCATATGAACAGATAATATTATCATGACATGAAAATAAAGCTGGATAAGAGACAATATCAACAGGAGTAACTGATATACTTAAGCTAAACATAAGAAACTGAATGATATAGCCCAAGTTATGCTTCTTACTTATATTTTACTTCTCTGCACTAATACTAGTATAATAGGATTAGGTGTTACCCTAATGTCTAAACAGAAACAAAATAATGGGCCTTTACCACCCGAACAGAAGGTACAGGAACAGAAACAGAATAATCCTTACGGAAACAAAATGTTAGAATTAGGTGTACACTAGTAAATGGGCCTTTACCACCCCAACAGACGGTACCACGCAGAAACAGACAGGTGTTACCACCCAACAGAAACAGACGGTACCCTATAGAACAGACAGAACTAAGTGTACCATAAATCCTACCCCACGCGATCCGCTCCCTAATACATAAATACCCTGTGCCAGCCCCACAAAAGGGTGTATCATTTCCTAAAGTGGCAACCTTTGAATGACACAGACCTATTTACAGATGTCACGACGTCTTACATCCTCAGAGGCAGACCGGGATCCATGCACGCACATGACCCGGTTGGAACGCACCATCGACACCCCTCGCCATTATCAGAATGAACCGCTAATAATTAGTTCAGTAGGCGTGCCCGGACCCTACCTACTGTTGGGTCATAGTTTTGATACCAGAAAGGGTTACTGACTAATATGGGTCCCAAACAACAGATGACACAAGTATTTTCCCTCTTAACCTTGTGTCCTCAGACTAACAGATTTCAGATTAACTTGTTTACAAGTTTCCAGACATACAGAGTTCAAGTCAACTAGTTCACAGATCAGAAAATCAGGCTAACAGGTTTTCAGACTAACAGATCAGATGTACAGTTTTAACAGATTTACAGATTACCCAACTTTGTATTGGGCCTACTGATTCACGAAATAGGTTTATTAAATTCATCAGTCTAGATGGTTTTTCCATATCCACCCAACACTTTTAGACATCATATTTATCTCAGATTTGCATTAATTAAATATTAATGCGCAGACCCCTCACATTAGGTCGGTAGCTTGTGGCCGCCGGGCAGACTTCTGCCACAAGCCAGACCTAACCTCGTGTCTAAGCATATTTTAGTTTTGCCTACGACCTCTCACATTAGAATAGCAGTTTGCAGTTGCTGGTTAAGCCGGTTGGGTCCAACCAGGCTTCTACCGCAAACATGAGTCTAACCTTGTGTTTCAGCATTTTTATTATAACCAGTTTATTCCATTACAAATCATACAACTATCAGACTAACAGATTTGACTTCTTTTCAAGTCGCAGCAGATTAATCAAATTGACATGTTTTACTCAATCTTAGATCGAGCCTACGGACTTTCATACACAAATTACAATCATTCAACTTTTCAACAGATTTAACAGATTTAGCAGTTCAGGCGGTTCAACAGATTTAGCAGATTAGGAAACTCAACGGATTTAGCAAATAAGGCATAATTAGCAGATTAGGCGATTCAACATATGTAATAGTTTAGGTAATTCAACGTATTAAATAGGTAACAGATTTAGCAGATTAGGAAAATTTAGCATATTAAGCAGATAACAGTTCTAGTCGATTTAAACATTCCTTAAAGTCCTATTCACATATCTCGTCTAATTCATAAAGTAAGCCTAAACTTATATGCCCAAATTATGGTCATAATCCACCATATAACATATGTCCCAAATTTTAGTTAAACTTGCATAGTTCAGAATATTCTCCAAAAACCTTACATATAAATTATGCCAAATATAGCCATGGATTACAATGCATGTCACATATCCAAAAACCCCCCTTTACTTAGGTGTATTCACACTTAATAATCATCGAATCTTAATATGGATCTTTACACCCAAGTTATATGCAAATTAATTCTCCTTTTTCCAAATTTCAGACCATAATATATAGTATGTCCAGATCTAGTCTTGAATTATAACTTGTACTATGCATCCAAATCAGTTACATGTTTACAGTTAAAATTTACGCCCCAAATCCCAAGTCATATGTATACTATTCTTTATGCCACAAAACTCAAGACATACGTTAAATACAACATGCCCAATTATATGCCTCAGATTTCTGTTCTAAGTTACAACCTATGTTCTTTATGTTCTAAGTCACAATAATCCTTTCCTTCCAAGTCATAGATCGTCTTATGCAATATGCCTCAAATTTATGTCCAGAATTACAACATGCGTTGTATCCTCGAATTAATTACAAATCGATTTTGCCCAAATATGCCTCATTCAATATTCTTCCCAAACTTAGCATTTATGCGTTCATCTCTTATGAGACTTTGCTTAGGCTCGTGGTAGCCTGGCTATCAAACAAAAAGAAAGAAAGGAGGAAGAAATACAGAAAAAAACAGAATAATAAAACAGAGGAACAGATCTGATAAATAGGAAAAGGGCATAATCCCAGATTCAGTTTTATAATTATGTCAAGATCATGATTAA
Source organism: Allium sativum (assembly GCA_030737875.1). Classification (NCBI taxonomy): domain Eukaryota; kingdom Viridiplantae; phylum Streptophyta; class Magnoliopsida; order Asparagales; family Amaryllidaceae; genus Allium; species Allium sativum. Next base: position 513,973,542 of record CM060919.1, on the reverse strand, counting down.
ACTTCATATCGGAAAATAACTACACTTTCCTTGATTGGATTATAGAAGAAGAGTTGCAGTAGTTCTCTTTTAATCTAATTCAGATTTGGAAGAAGATGCACTAGTTCTAGATTTGATTTCAGCAGAGTAGCGACGCCATTATTTTATTTATTTATTTCTAATATTTCAGAGGCAGCATAAGGGGAGAAGAATGGTGTAAAGAGAATGGGGCTAGGGAGCTGTTTATATAGGATTAGGCGGGCGAATCTAGACTGAAAACGAGGCCGAATACATCAGAATGAACCCAGGCTCAAAACTGGGTTCGGGCACCAGGTCGACCCCCAGGTCGACCATAGGGTCGACCTAGTCCCTGGGAGGTAGACCATAGTGTCGACCCCCTGGTCGACCTGGTCCTGGGCGGGAAAATTCCCACCCAGTCTGCTCTGGGGTTTGAATTTGAATTTCGAATTCGAATTCGAATTTCGAGCTATTTTCGATTCTGAAAATTCCTGAAACTTCGGAGGGTCATATCTCCCACATACGGACTCCGTTTCTCGAAAACTCGAACTCATTTCCAAGAAGATTTCGAGACGAATGCAATGGCGCAACTCGTTTCCCTAGATTCTTATTTTAAAAATTAATTATTCTCTGATTTGTCACTTATACGTTCACAGAAAATACGGGTTGTTACATGCTCCCTGCCTTAAGTGATACACCCCACCTCCGTTAGGGTCACTCTCAAAGGGAATGGCCAAATTTTGGTGGAGGTTTATAAGTATAAGTCATAGATACACAAGACAGATATAAATACACATATTTTTGAACAGCGGAAACAACAGCAACTTTTATTTCATCAAAAATACGTGTTACACAAACCATGCCATAATTGTCTTACAATATTTCCAAAAGCATTACATTTCCATAACTGTCTAGATTTCATAATTTATAGAAGCATAAAAAAACATAAGTAAACTGCATAAGTCCCCATAGTCGTTATCCAAAGCCATAGTTCAAAACGAAAGAGATCCAAGCAATACATTCTTTCTCTTCAAGCTGGACGTGAAAACTGGTCAAGCTGCGGTATTCCCTCCCTGTGGACCTGGGGGGGGGGGGGGGAACGAAAGAAAAGAAGACGAAAGAAAAGTAGAGTCAGACATAAAGCCTGAGTAAGTCTAGGACTATTCAGTCTATGAATAAAGAATTGGGCATAATAAGTATAAACTGGAAATGGGAAAGCACTATAAACTAAGTTAAATTGTCTAGAGTCGAATATACTATCGTACCCTATATTAATTTCTGCGCCCCCATAAACTAGTTCCCAACAGGCACCCCATAATCAGGGTGAAGTGATCCATTTCTAATGATCGGCTCCTACTCGCATAGTTACATGCGTCTTACGACCCCCGATGTTGTAACTACCTATGCTGGTCCCACCGTGGGATGTATCAAGTCCCATGGTGGCGGCCCGACACAATTCTAGAATGCACAGGTATACTACTGGTGCCCAGTGCCTAATTTTTCGGCGCCGGAGTGTGTGCACGTCCGCACCCCGTTAGAACCTACACTGCTGCACCACCGCCGTCGATTTGACCTCTTATAGTCAGCCCAGTAATCGTGCCCCACCCAGCCTAGTTCAGGGTATCCTGATACACCTTGTAGGGTTACTGCTGAAAAGGGTCCCCCGCTACTAGGTTTTCTATTTCTAGCCAACATGCTAAGTTGGTTAAGTGTTTTGTAAACCTAACCCCCAATCAGTCTGTATAGTTTAGCATGTTCAATTTGATTAAGTATTAATTCAATTTACTTAATCCTATCAATCCTGACCCAGCCTTAATTGTCTTATTAAAGCCTCGACCTCCCACATTAGACATGTATTGTTGTGACTGCCTGTTGCCGGTTGGTTCCGGGCAGTCTTACATCACAACTCAGTCTAACCTCGTGTCTTTATTGGGCTCAATGTTTAACCACCCACATTGGATATGTATTGTTGTGACTACTGGACAGCCGGGCGGTTCCGGGCATGTTTACATCACAACTCAATCCAACCTCGGGTTAAACACATCGTATTTTCTAAGTTTACATATTTTGTCTCTTTTCTTTTTATATGTAAATATTTGCAGCCCATTATTCAAATTCATCTTTATTGGGTAAAATTAATTTATACCCCTTAAATTTTTTCAAGGTCATTGGCATGCGTCAGACATGCCAACACATATGTTTTATATTTTTAACCCAACGTCATTACCCCCGTTTTATACGTTAGCTATATTATAACATATGTTGGATTTAACCTTTAAACCCAACTTAGCCACATGAAAAAGGGGAGGCTTAGAACATGGTGTTTATATATTCTAAGTAACATCAAAAGGGGAGTGTGAATGCATGAACTTGCAACATAACGATCTAATTAACATAAATTAGGCACTTGTGAACTTGCATTGTAATAGCATATAATCATGACATAAAACATACCTAAACATGAATCATGGTTTTTAATCTATTCATGTAAACTTGCAATTGAAATGTAAATCTAACTTAATTATGTATCACATATATTATCATATGATTTTGATAACAGCATAGGCCTAAAACATATTTTGTTTGGGCATAAAGTCAAACATAAACTAGCCATGTTCATAAAGTCAACACAAGTTCACAAGGGTGCTTACTTTTGTCACTAACACAAAAGTATGGTTTTACACTTGAATCATGATGCCAATTCCAACATAAATTCATATGAATCATAATACTCAAATGGATCCAACTGCACTAATGATGACCATAAAAATATACATCATGTTGGCCTAATAGTGAATTACATACTTGCATGAATCTCAACTTTGTTGAAATAAACTACCACAAACGTATAGTCGTAAACTTTCAACATGAAACATATACTTGCAATTATCCAATAGGTGTTGTAATAAACTACCACAAACATATAGTCGTTAACTTTCAACATGAATCATATATTTGCAAATATCCAATAGGATTAACATCATTATACCACAACATCCCAAATCTACTCACAATTAGAGTCATAGCAACATACGATTATGAATTATCATCACCACAAATTAAGTACAATTCCATTTCTCATTTTACACAAACCAAAACACAATTATTCATTCACATCGGAATAGCACTCTACTTACAACGTATGACGAATCTTCAATTCAGGAATATGAATTCTGAATTTGGAGATGCTATCCTTTGTTGTAGGCGTTGTTTTGATTTAGTTGTCGTTGCTTTAAGCTTTTGAATTGTCTCCTAATCGTCTCTCAATTTTGACGGCTACTCCTAGTCTCTCCTCAGCAGCATGACAGTCTCATTCTCATTTTTATTTGTATGAATTAGGTGGAGTCTTAGGTCCTTTTTATAGAGTTTGTGAATTGATTAGAACAGTCGATGGAGCTTGGATTAATAATAGCCGTTCGTTTGAAAGAGAGACCAATCAGGAGCTGACACCTATCCCTAGTGACAAGGCAAGACTCATAAATTCGACCAAGCACAGACCAGGCCAGCCAGAAGGGGCTGGGTTCGATTTGGCTCAGGGGCCAGGTCGACTACCCAGTCGACCCCCAGGTCGACTATGTAGTCGACCTGGGTGCCCCAGGTCGACTACCCAGTCGACCTGGGAGCCTTGGGCGGGAAAATTCCCGCCCAGCCCAATCTGGGTCCGATTTTTGAAATTCGAATTTGTTTTTGAGCTGTTTCTGCCTGTTTGAATTTTAAACTGAATTCTGAAACTTCCGGAGGCCATATCTCCCTCATACGGAGTCCGTTTTACGCAAACTCGGACTCTATCTCAAGCAGAATTCCGAGACGAACGCAATGGCGTATCTCGTTTCCCTTAATTCTTTGATTTGAAATTAATTATACTTTAATTTGTGAATTTTACTGTTATAGAATACACGGGGTGTTACATTCTCCCCTACTTAAAAGGATTTCGTCCCCGAAATATTCAAGTTTAGGAAGAATGTATATCCTAACATCCAAACGTCCATCTACTCATCCATCAAACACGAGCATCCATTGTCCTTAAAAGACTTCTAATGCTTCATGATCATATGCAAAGTGTGTGTACATGTTCTTATCTAATGCAAAATCAGTCGGCCTACTGATTCAGTTGACCTCCTTAATGCAAATTATGTAAGTGTCATGAATCCATTATGTATGCAAATTTTCCTATTCATGATTCTACATGAGTGCACAATCATTCATATATAAATGCAATATCCATATGACAACACATTAAACTTCAACCATATATGAATATAAATACATATATGCATATGCAATATGAAGTGACTGAGCCGATCTAAAACCTAGATTGTGTGTGTATATGCAACCACGAGCAACCACTAGCAATTACTTGCAACCACTTGCAACCATCATCCATAACTTGTTTCAATTACATGTTTTCATCCAAAGGGTTTCTTACCTAAAAGATAAGGTCAAGGAGATATACCTAAAAAGATAGATAAAAGCGCAACTTAAGGAAAAAGTAAGATCAAAGATGTACCCTCGAAAAGAAAAGGGTAGGCTGCGCGTATTCTAGCTTCCGTTTCCCAAGTTGCGTCTTCCTCGGCGTCGCTCCACTGAACTTTGACGAGCTTGACTTCGCGGTTGCGTAGCTTTTTCACTTCAGTTCCTAAGATGCGTGTTGGAACTCTTCTCACGGTTGCTTCGCGTTCCACTTCGGTTTCTTCTAGAATGCTAGGCTCTACTATTTCAGCAGACTCATGTAGACATTTTCGGAGGTGCGAAACGTGAGAGATGTTGTGAACTCCGGCCAGTTTCTCAGGTAGCTCTAATCTATAGGCCATTTTCCTAATTTTCTCGATAATAGGAAATGGTCCTACAAATCTCGGTGCTAGCTTTCCAGTGGATCCAAAACGAACAACGTTCCTTAGAGGAGAAACCTTAAGAAAAACTCTGTCCCCAACCTCAAACTCAAGGTCGGTCCTTCTCTTGTCGGCGTAGGATTTCTGTCTGTCTTGGGCTGTCTTCATTCTTCTCCGTATTAAGTCTACTTTCTCTGAAGTCTGTCGGATCATATCTGGTCCGAGTATGAGCTTGTCAGTAGACTCCCAACAACAAGTGGGCGATCGACAAGGTCTTCCATATAAAGCTTCGAAGGGCGCCATTCCGATGGTGGCTTGATAGCTGTTGTTGTAGGCAAATTCCACCAAAGGAAGATGGTCTTCCCACGTCCCTCCGAAGTCAAGGACGCACAGTCTTAAAAGGTCCTCCAAAACTCTGTTCACTCTTTCTGTATGGCCGTCGGTTTGGGGATGATAGGCAGTACTCAAGCATAACTGGCCTACCGCTTCTTGCAGACTCCGCCAAAACTCACTTGTGAAGATAGGGTCTCGGTCACTAACAATGCTGGAGGGTATTCCATGGAGTCGAACAATTTCCTTGAGATAAAGAGATGCTAGGGATGAGGCAGTTCTTTTACTCTTGACAGGTAAAAAGTGGGCGCTTTTAGTAAGCCTATCCACTATTACCCAAATGCTAGTGTTGCCTCTTCTAGACCAAGGCAGCCTATCAATGAAGTCCATTGAGATGCTATCCCACTTCCACTGCGGGACCTCTTGTGGATGGAGCAGACCGCCAGGTTTCTTCTGTTCCGCCTTAACCTGTTGGCAAATCATACACTTAGAAACAAAATCTGCCACGTCTTTCTTCATGCCGCTCCAAAAGAAAGTTCTCTTTATGTCCTTGTACATTTTATCTCCTCCTGGATGTATCGTCATCTTGGAGTGATGTGCTTCCTCGAGAACTGTCTTTACTAAGTCCCTTGTCTGTGGGACGCATAGTCTTCCATCTCGCCTTAGCCAACCCTTATCGTCGATGGAGTATCTGTTAAGGTGACTTGAAGTCTCACCCCTAATTAGCCTAATAATCGTCTCCACAAGCTGAGGGTCTTTGCGTTGTGCTGTCCCTATTGAGTCCACTAAAGTCGGGCGTACTTCGAGAGATGCTAGCAAGCCCGATACAAAATCGGAGGAGGGCCTAAAGTCAAAGCTGGCTATAAACTCTAGGCTTTGCCTTTCAAAAAACAGTGGGCTTAGGTTCAGTTTCTTTCGGCTCAACGCGTCTGCCACTACGTTGCCTTTGCCTGGTGTATAGGAGATCTCAAAATCGTACGAGGCAAGAAACTCCATCCATCTCTGTTGCCTCAAGTTAAGGTCCTTCTGCGAGAAGAGATATTTCAAAGATTTATGGTCAGTATACAGTTCGAACTTCTCACCTAGGAGATAGTGTTGCCAACACTTGAGTGCAAAGACGATGGCGGCTAACTCAAGATCGTGGGTCGGGTAGTTCTTTTCATGCACTTTCAACTGCCTTCCACCATAAGCTACTACCGTTCCTTCTTGCATTAAGACAACGCCTAGCCCTGTCCCACATGCATCTGTATAAACTGTGAACATCTTACTTCCATCTGGCAACGTCAGAACTGGGGCTGTTGTAAGAGCCCTTTTTAGTCGTTGGAAAGCAAACTCGCAATCCAAGTCCCAATTGAACACTAGATTTTTCTTTGTCAGCCTTGTGAGTGGAGCTGAGATTTTAGCAAAATCCCTTATGAATTTTCGGTAGAAACCTGCTAGTCCTAGAAAACTTCGGACCTCAGTTGCATTCCTTGGTGTCTTCCAATCCTGTACCGCTACTACCTTAGCAGGGTCCACATCTAACCCTTCTTTGGATACTATGTGCCTAAGAAACCTTACTTCCTCCCTCCAAAAGTGGCATTTGGAGAATTTGGCTTTTAGCTGATGGACTCGCAGAGTTTCCATGATTGCCCTTAAATGCTGAGCATGTTCTTCTTCACTCTTTGAGAAGATCAAGATATCATCTACGAAGACCACTACGAACTTGTTGAGGAATTCTATGAACACCCTACTCATCAGGTCCACGAAGTAAGAGGGTCCGTTTGTCAAGCCGAAAGGCATGACAAGCCATTCAAAGAAGCCGTCTGGTGTTCTGAATGCTGTCTTATCGATGCTATCTTCAGCCACCCTTAGCTGATGAAAACCGGTGGCCAAATCGAGTTGGGAGAAAACAGACGCTCCTACAAGCTGATCAAACAGATCGTCAATTCTGGGGAGAGGGTGCCTATTCTTTTTCGTTAGCTTGTTGAGCTCCATATAGTCAACACATAGACGGAGTGAACCATCCGCCTTTGTGGCGAACACCACTGGAGCGCCCCATTCTGAAATGCTCCTTCTAATGAACCCCTTCTCTAGAAGCTCTTTAATCTGTTTACCGAGCTCTTTCCTTTCCCGTGGAGCCATGTGTCTAACGAGCAACGCAACGGGCTTTGCATTATCTACAAGATATATGCGGAAGTCTATCTCCCGCTTCGGAGGTAAGCCCTTCACCTCTTCGAAGACATCCGGATATTCACGGACCACTCTAACCGATTGCAAACTCTCAACAGAAGCATCTAGCGATTCAAGATAACTAAGCATAACCACATAAGAGGGATTACAAGTAATTTCCAGAGTGTTACCGAGTTGGGTCAGAAGCCTAACCACCCTTTTTTCACAATCAAGGATGGCACCATTACTGGATAGCCAATCCATGCCCAAGATCAAACCATATCCCGAGAAGCCCAAAACAAAGGCACTACATCTAAATTCTACGCTTAGAATAGAAATTTTCAATCCCACACATATCATAGACAAATGAGTTGGGCCCCCGATTGGATTTGAAACAATTAAGGGGTCCTCTACCATACTAGTTTCTAGGTGCAGAGATTCTACTAAAGCAGATGAAATAAAGGAGTGTGATGCACCATAATCAAATAAAGTGCGAACTGGGTGATCATAAAGATAAACTACACTTTCTACGGAAGTATTTATACCTCGCTGTTGCAGAGGTGGCGCTTCTAGCACATGAACCTGTGCCCCTGAGGTGGATCCAGCCCTCTGCCCCTGCCCTCGCTTCTTTGGGCAATCCTTAGTCATGTGGCATGTCTCACCGCAAGAAAAGCACCCACCATTCAACTTGGCCTTCTTCTTCCGGCAGTCCTTCACTAAGTGCCCCACTTTGCCACAGAAATTACATTTCCTCTTCTCTTGGGACTTGTTGTCTTTCCCGCCCTTCTTAAAATCTGTCTTCTTAGGCTGTAAACCCTCTTTCTTCCCTTGAGAGCTTTTTGCCTTTGTCTCCTTCTTGCCTTATCCTCTTCGTTCAGCAATGCCATCTGCACCAACCTTTCATACGTAGCTCCCATGGGTATATGGGTCATGGCCAAACTGTGTAATGGCTCATTCAATCCTTTGACAAAGCGGAGAGCCTTCTTGTGCGGAGTGTTGACTAGGTCCAGTCCGAACCTAGCCAGCTGATCGAACTGATTAACATACTCTTTGACTGTCATATTCCCTTGCTTAAGAAATAAGAATTTTTCCAACTGAAGACTCCTTTCAGCTTCTGAGAGAAATTTAGCCTCAAATCTCGCCCTAAAGTCCTCCCATGTTTCCACTGGTCTTTCTGCATTGGTGACTTCCCACCAGTAGGAAGCCTCGCCTTTAAGTAGCCATACTGCCAGTTGTTCTTTCTGCATATCTTCTACCTCAAAGATGACGAATAAGTCCTCGGTTTCCTTCAGCCAATTCCTGGCTGCCACGAAGGACTTGGTTCCATGAAAGTCCTTTCCTCCCATAGCTTTAAAATCTTTACATATCTTAGCAAAAGTATTACCACGTGGAGGAGGTGGAGGAAGAGGTGCTGCTGCAGCTGGATGATTTCCTGCAGCTGGGGGAGGAGGAACATTGGGACCTGGCTGATTGGCCCTTGCTTCTAAGAACCGTCTGAACCAACCAGGTATTGGTATACCCTCTGGCAAGTTATGTTCTTCGGACATGCTGAAACAAAAAGGATAGATTCAAAACGAAGGATAAAAGATAGTACCTATGGCTTTGGGGGACTATGCCTTTAAAATAACATTTTATCTTTAAAAATACTTCTTTAAATTTTCTTTTGAAAATAAATTTTCAAAACTTTTTTTATCTTATCTGGCAAACCTATGCTCTGATACCAAGTGAAACACCCCACCTCCGTTAGGGTCACTCTCAAAGGGAATGCCCAAATTTTGGTGGAGGTTTATAAGTATAAGTCACAGATACACAAGACAGATATAAATACACATATTTTTGAACAGCGGAAACAACAGCAACTTTTATTTCATCAAAAATACGTGTTACACAAACCATGCCATAATTGTCTTACAATATTTCCAAAAGCATTACATTTCCATAACTGTTTGGATTTCATAATTTAAAGAAGTATAAAAAAACATAAGTAAACTACATAAGTCCCCATATTCGTTATCCAAAGCCATAGTCTAAAACGAAAGAGATCCAAGCAATACATTCTTTCTCTTCAAGCTGGATGTGAAAACTGGACAAGCTGCGGTATTCCCTCCCTGTGGACCTGGGGGCGGGAACGAAAGAAAAGAAGACGAAAGAAAAGTAGAGTCAGACATAAAGCCTGAGTAAGTCTAGGACTATTCAGTCTATGAATAAAGAATTGGGCATAATAAGTATAAACTAGAAATGGGAAAGCACTATAAACTAAGTTAAATTGTCTAGAATCGAATATACTATCGTACCCCATATTAATTTCTATACCCCCATAAACTAGTTCCCAACAGGCACCCCATAATCAGGGTGAAGTGATCCATTTCTAATGATCGGCTCCTACTCGCATAGTTACATGTGTCTTACGGCCCCCGATGTTGTAGCTACCTATGTTGGTCCCACCGTGGGATGTATCAAGTCCCATGGTGGCGGCCCGACACAATTCTAGAATGCACAGGTATACTACTGGTGCCCAGTGCCTAATTTTTCTGCGCTGGAGTGTGTGCACGCCCCCACCCCGTTAGAACCTACACTGCTGCACCACCGCCGTCGATTTGACCTCTTAAAGTCAGCCCAGTAATCGTGCCCCACCCGGCCTAGTTCAGGGTATCCTGATACACCTTGTAGGGTTACTGCTGAAAAGGGTCCCCCGATACTAGGTTTTCTATTTCTAGCCAACATGCTAAGTTGGTTAAGTGTTTTGTAAACCTAACCCCCTATCAGTCTGTATAGTTTAGCATGTTCAATTTGATTAAGTATTAATTCAATTTACTTAATCCTATCAATCCTGAACCAACCTTAATTGTCTTATTAAAGCCTCGACCTCCCACATTAGACAGGTATTATTGTGACTACCTGTTGCTGGTTGGTTCCGGGTAGTCTTACATCACAACTCAGTCTAACCTCGGGTCTTTATTGGGCTCAATGTTTAACCACACACATTGGATAGGTATTGTTGTGACTACTGGACAGCCGGGCGGTTCCGGGCAGGTTTACATCACAACTCAATCCAACCTCGGGTTAAACACATCGTATTTTCTAAGTTTACATATTTTGTCTCTTTTCTTTTTATATGTAAATATTTGCAGCCCATTATTCAAATTAATCTTTATTGGGTAAAATTAATTTATACCCCTTAAATGTTTTCAAGGTCATTAGCATGCGTCAGACATGCCAACACATATGTTTTATATTTTTAACCCAACGTCATTACCCCCGTTTTATACGTTCGCTATATTGTAACATATGTTGGATTTAACCTTTAAACCCAACTTAGCCACATGAAAAAGGGGAGGCTTAGAACATGGTGTTTATATATTCTAAGTAACATCAAAAGGAGAGTGTGAACGCATGAACTTGCAACATAACGATCTAATTAACATAAATTAGGCACTTGTGAACTTGCATTGTAATAGCATATAATCATGACATAAAACATACCTAAACATGAATCATGGTTTTTAATCTATTCATGTAAACTTGCAATTGAAATGTAAATCTAACTTAATTATGTATCGCATATATTATCATATGATTTTGATAACAGCATAGGCCTAAAACATATTTTGTTTGGGCATAAAGTCAAACATAAACTAGCCATGTTCATAAAGTCAACACAAGTTCACATGGGTGCTTACTTTTGTCACTAACACAAAAGTATGGTTTTACACTTGAATCATGATGCCAATTCCAACATAAATTCATATGAATCATAATACTCAAATGGATCCAACTACACTAAAGATGACCATAAAATTATACATCATGTTGGCCTAATAGTGAATTACATACTTGCATGAATCTCAACTTTGTTGAAATAAACTACCACAAACGTATAGTCGTAAACTTTCAACATGAAACATATACTTGCAATTATCCAATAGGTGTTGTAATAAACTACCACAAACATATAGTCGTTAACTTTCAACATGAATCATATATTTGCAAATATCCAATAGGTCTAACATCATTATACCACAACATCCCAAATCTACTCACAATTAGAGTCATAACAACATACGATTATGAATTATCATCACCACAAATTAAGTACAATTCCATTTCTCATTTTACACAAACCAAAACACAATTATTCATTCACATCGGAATAGCACTCTACTTACAACGTATGACGAATCTTCAATTCAGGAATCTGAATTCTGAATTTGGAGATGCTATCCTTTGTTGTAAGCGTTGTTTTGATTTAGTTGTCATTGCTTTAAGCTTTTGAATTGTCTCCTAATCGTCTCTCAATTTTGATGGCTACTCCAAGTCTTTACTCAGCGGCATGACAGTCTCATTCTCATTTTTATTTGTATGAATTAGGTGGAGTCTTAGGTCCTTTTTATAGAGTTTGTGAATTGATTAGAACCGTCGATGGATCTTGGATTAATAATAGCCGTTCGTTTGAAAGAGAGACCAATCAGGAGCTGACACCTAGCCCTAGTGACAAGGCAAGACTCAGAAATTCGACTAAGCACAGACTAGGCCAGCCAGGAGGGGCTGGGTTCGACCTGGCTTAGGGGCCAGGTCGACTACCCAGTCGACCCCCAGGTCGACTATGTAGTCGACCTGGGTGCCCCAGGTCGACTACCCAGTCGACCTGGGTGCCTTGGGCGGGAAAATTCCTACCCAGCCCAATCTGGGTCCGATTTTTGAAATTCGAATTTGTTTCTGAGCTGTTTCTGCCTGTTTGAATTTTAAACTAAATTCTGAAACTTCCAGAGGCCATATCTCCCTCATTCGGAGTCCGTTTTACGCAAACTCAGACTCTATCTCAAGCAGAATTCCGAGACGAACGAAATGGCGTATCTCGTTTCCCTTAATTCTTTGATTTGAAATTAATTATACTTTAATTTGTGAATTTTACTGTTATAGAATACACGGGGTGTTACATTCTCCCCTACTTAAAAGGATTTCGTCCCCGAAATCTTCAAGTTTAGGAAGAATGTATATCCTAACATCCAAACGTCCATCTACTCATCCATCAAACACGAGCATCCATTGTCCTTAAAAGACTTATAATGCTTCATGATCATATGCAAAGTGTGTGTACATGTTCTTATCTAATGCAAAATCAGTCGGCCTACTAATTCAGTTGACCTCTTTAATGCAAATTATGTAAGTGTCATGAATCCATTATGTATGCAAATTTTCCTATTCATGATTCTACATGAGTGCACAATCATTCATATATAAATGCAATATCCATATGACAACACATTAAACTTCAACCATATACGAATATAAATACATATATGCATATGCAATATGAAGTGACTGAGCCGATCTAAAACCTAGATTGTGTGTGTATATGCAACCACAAGCAACCACTAGCAATCACTTGCAACCACTTGCAACCATCATCCATAACATGTTTCAATTACATGTTTTCATCCAAAGGGTTTCTTACCTAAAAGATAAGGTCAAGGAGATATACCTAAAAAGATAGATAAAAGCGCAACTTAAGGAAAAAGTAAGATCAAAGATGTACCCTCGAAAAGAAAAGGGTAGGCTGCGCGTATTCTAGCTTCCGTTTCCCAAGTTGCGTCTTCCTCGGCGTCGCTCCACTGAACTTTGACGAGCTTGACTTCGCGGTTGCGTAGCTTTTTCACTTCAGTTCCTAAGATGCGTGTTGGAACTCTTCTCACGGTTGCTTCGCGTTCCACTTCGGTTTCTTCTAGAATGCTAGGCTCTACTATTTCAGCAGACTCATGTAGACATTTTCGGAGGTGTGAAACGTGAAAGACGTTGTGAACTCCGGCCAGTTTCTCAGGTAGCTCTAATCTATAGGCCATTTTCCCAATTTTCTCGATAATAGGAAATGGTCCTACAAATCTCGGTGCTAGCTTTCCAGTGGATCCAAAACGAACAACGTTCCTTAGAGGAGAAACCTTAAGAAAAACTCTGTCCCCAACCTCAAACTCAAGGTCGGTCCTTCTCTTGTCAGCGTAGGATTTCTGCCTGTCTTGGGCTGTCTTCATTCTTCTCCGTATTAAGTCTACTTTCTCTGAAGTCTGTCGGATCATATCTGGTCCGAGTATGAGCTTGTCAGTAGACTCCCACCAACAAGTGGGCGATCGACAAGGTCTTCCATATAAAGCTTCGAAGGGCGCCATTCCGATGGTGGCTTGATAGCTGTTGTTGTAGGAAAATTCCACCAAAGGAAGATGGTCTTCCCACGTCCCTCCGAAGTCAAGGACGCACAGTCTTAAAAGGTCCTCCAAAACTCTGTTCACTCTTTCTGTATGGCCGTCGGTTTGGGGATGATAGGCAGTACTCAAGCATAACTGGCCTACCGCTTCTTGCAGACTCCGCCAAAACTCACTTGTGAAGATAGGGTCTCGGTCACTAACAATGCTGGAGGGTATTCCATGGAGTCGAACAATTTCCTTGAGATAAAGAGATGCTAGGGATGAGGCAGTTCTTTTACTCTTGACAGGTAAAAAGTGGGCGCTTTTAGTAAGCCTATCCACTATTACCCAAATGCTAGTGTTGCCTCTTCTAGTCCTAGGCAGCCTATCAATGAAGTCCATTGAGATGCTATCCCACTTCCACTGCGGGACCTCTAGAGGATGGAGCAGACCGCCAGGTTTCTTCTGTTCCGCCTTAACCTGTTGGCAAATCATACACTTAGAAACGAAATCTGCCACGTCTTTCTTCATGCCGCTCCAAAAGAAAGTTCTCTTTATGTCCTTGTACATTTTATCTCCGCCTGGATGTATCGTCATCTTGGAGTGATGTGCTTCCTCGAGAACTGTCTTTACTAAGTCCCTTGTCTGTGGGACGCATAGTCTTCCGTCTCGCCTTAGCCAACCCTTATCGTCGATGGATTATCTGTTAAGGTGACTTGAAGTCTCACCCCTAATTAGCCTATCAATTGTCTCCACAAGCTGAGGGTCTTCGCGTTGTGCTGTCCCTATTGAGTCCACTAAAGTCGGGCGTACTTCGAGAGATGCTAGCAAGCCCGGTACAAAATCGGAGGAGGGCCTAAAGTCAAAGCTGGCTATAAACTCTAGGCTTTGCCTTTCAACAAACAGCGGGCTTTGGGTCAGTTTCTTTCGGCTCAACGCGTCTGCCACTACGTTGCCTTTGCCTGGTGTATAGGAGATCTCGAAATCGTACGAGGCAAGAAACTCCATCCATCTCTGTTGCCTCAAGTTAAGGCCCTTCTGCGAGAGGAGATATTTCAAAGATTTATGGTCAGTATACAGTTCGAACTTCTCACCTAGGAGATAGTGTCGCCAAGACTTGAGTGCAAAGACGATGGCGGCTAACTCAAGATCGTGGGTCGGGCAGTTCTTTTCATGCACTTTCAACTGCCTTCCACCATAAGCTACTACCCTTCCTTCTTGCATTAAGACAGCGCCTAGCCCTGTCCCACATGCATCTGTATAAACTGTGAACATCTTGCTTCCATCTGGCAACGTCGGAACTGGGGCTGTTGTAAGAGCCCTTTTTAGTCGTTGGAAAGCAAACTCGCAATCCAAGTCCCAATTGAACACTAGATTTTTTTTTGTCAGCCTTGTGAGTGGAGCTAAGATTTTCGCAAAATCCCTTATGAATTTTCGGTAGAAACCTGCTAGTCCTAGAAAACTTCGGACCTCAGTTGCATTCCTTGGTGTCTTCCAATCCTGTACCGCTACTACTTAGCAGGGTCCACAGCTAACCCTTCTTTGGATACTATGTGCCTAAGAAACCTTACTTCCTTTCTCCAAAAGTGGCATTTGGAGAATTTGGCTTTTAGCTGATAGACTCGCAGAGTTTCCATGATTGCCCTTAAATGCTGAGCATGTTCTTCTTCACTCTTTGAGAAGATCAAGATATCATCTACGAAGACCACTACGAACTTGTTGAGGAATTCTCTGAACACCCTACTCATCTAGTCCACGAAGTAAGCGGGTCCGTTTGTCAAGCCGAAAGGCATGACAAGCCATTCAAAGAAGCCGTCTGGGGTTCTGAATGCTGTCTTATCGATGCTATCTTCAGCCGCACTTAGCTGATGAAAACCGGTGGCCAAATCGAGTTGGGAGAAAACAGACGCTCCTACAAGCTGATCAAACAGATCGTCAATTCTAGGGAGAGGGTGCCTATTCTTTTTTGTTAGCTTGTTGAGCTCCCTATAGTCAACACATAGACGGAGTGAACCATCCGCCTTTGTGGCGAACACCACTGGAGCGCCCCATTCTGAAATGCTCCTTCTAATGAACCCCTTCTCTAGAAGCTCTTTAATCTGTTTACTGAGCTCTTTCCTTTCCCGTGGAGCCATGTGTCTAACGAGCAACGCAACTGGCTTTGCATTATCTACAAGATATATGCGGAAGTCTATCTCCCGCTTCGGAGGTAAGCCCTTCACCTCTTCGAAGACATCCGGATATTCACGGACCACTCTAACTGATTGCAAACTCTCAACAGAAGCCTCTAGCGATTCGAGATAACTAAGCATAACCACATAAGAGGGATTACAAGTAATTTCCAGAGTATTACCGAGTTGGGTCAGAAGCCTAACCACCCTTTTTTCACAATCAAGGATGGCACCATTACTGGATAGCCAATCCATGCCCAAGATCAAACCATATCCCGAGAAGCCCAAAACAAAGGCATTACATCTAAATTCTACGCTTAGAATAGAAATTTTCAATCCCACACAGATCATAGACAAATGAGTTGGGCCCCCGATTGGATTTGAAACAATTAAGGGGTCCTCTACCATACTAGTTTCTAGGTGCAGAGATTCTACTAAAGCAGATGAAATAAAGAAGTGTGATGCGCCATAATCAAATAAAGTGCGAACTGGGTGATCATAAGGATAAACTACACTTTCTACGGAAGTATTTATACCTCGCTGTTGCAGAGGTGGCGCTTCTAGCACACGAACCTGTACCCCTGAGGAGGATCCAGCCCTCTGCCCCTGCCCTCGCTTCTTTAGGCAATCCTTAGCCATGTGGCCTGTCTCACCGCAAGAAAAGCACCCACCATTCAACTTGGCCTTCTTCTTCCGGCAGTCCTTCACTAAGTGCCCCACTTTGCCACAGAAATTACATTTCCTCTTCTCTTGGGACTTGTTGTCTTTCCCTCCCTTCTTAAAGTCTGTCTTCTAAGGCTGTAAACCCTCTTTCTTCCCTTGAGAGCTTTATGTCTTTGTCTCCTTCTTGCCCTTATCCTCTTCGTTCAGCAATGCCATCTGCACCAACCTTTCATACGTAGCTCCCATGGGTATATGGGTCATGGCCAAACTGTGTAATGGCTCATTCAATCCTTTGACAAAGCGGAGAGCCTTCTTGTGCGGAGTTTTGACTAGGTCCAGTCCGAACCTAGCTAGCTGATCGAACTGATTAACATACTCTTTGACTGTCATATTCCCTTGCTTAAGAAATAAGAATTTTTCCAACTGAAGACTCCTTTCAGCTTCTGAGCGAAATTTAGCCTCAAATCTCGCCCTAAAGTCCTCCCATGTTTCCACTGGTCTTTCTGCATTGGTGACTTCCCACCAGTAGGAAGCCTCGCCTTTAAGTAGCCATACTGCCAGTTGTACTTTCTGCCTATCTTCTACCTCAAAGATGACGAATAAGTCCTCGGTTTCCTTCAGCCAATTCCTAGCTGCCACGAAGGACTCGGTTCCATGAAAGTCCTTTCCTCCCATAGCTTTAAAATCTTTACATATCTTAGCAAAAGTATTACCATGCGGAGGAGGTGGAGGAAGAGGTGCTGCTGCAGCTGGATGATTTCCTACAGCTGGGGGAGGAGGAACATTGGGACCTGACTGATTGGCCCTTGCTTCTAAGAACCGTCTGAACCAACCAGGTATTGGTATACCCTCTGGCAAGTCAAGTTATTTGGACATGCTGAAACAAAAAGGATAGATTCAAAACGAAGGATAAAAGATAGTACCTATGGCTTTGGGGGACTATGCCTTTAAAATAACATTTTATCTTTAAAAATGCTTCTTTAAATTTTCTTTTGAAAATAAATTTTCAAAACTTTTTTTATCGTATCTGGCAAACCTATGCTCTGATACCAAGTGAAACACCCCACCTCCGTTAGGGTCACTCTCAAAGGGAATGCCCAAATTTTGGTGGAGGTTTATAAGTATAAGTCACAGATACACAAGACAGATATAAATACACATATTTTTGAACAACGGAAACAACAACAACTTTTATTTCATCAAAAATACGTGTTACACAAACCATGCCATAATTGTCTTACAATATTTCCAAAAGCATTACATTTCCATAACTGTCTGGATTTCATAATTTAAAGAAGCATAAAAAAACGTAAGTAAACTGCATAAGTCCCCATAGTCGTTATCCAAAGCCATAGTCCAAAACGAAAGAGATCCAAGCAATACATTCTTTCTCTTCAAGCTGGATGTGAAAACTGGTCAAGCTGCAGTATTCCCTCCCTGTGGACCTGGGGGCGGGAACGAAAGAAAAGAAGACGAAAGAAAAGTAGAGTCAGACATAAAGCCTGAGTAAGTCTAGGACTATTCAGTCTATGAATAAAGAATTGGGCATAATAAGTATAAACTGGAAATGGGAAAGCACTATAAACTAAGTTAAGTTGTCTAGAGTCGAATATACTATCGTACCCCATATTAATTTGTGCGCCCCCATAAACTAGTTCCCAACAGGCACCCCATAATCAGGGTGAAGTGATCCATTTCTAATGATCGGCTCCTACTCGCATAGTTACATGTGTCTTATGGCCCCCGATGTTGTAGCTACCTATGCTGGTCCCACCGTGGGATGTATCAAGTCCCATGGTGGCGGCCCGACACAATTCTAGAATGCACAGGTATACTACTGGTGCCCAGTGCCTAATTTTTCTGCGCTGGAGTGTGTGCACGCCCGCACCCCGTTAGAACCTACACTGCTGCACCACCGCCGTCGATTTGACTTCTTACAGTCAGCCCAGTAATCGTGCCCCACCCTGCCTAGTTCAGGGTATCCTGATACACCTTGTAGGGTTACTGCTGAAAAGGGTCCCCCGCTACTAGGTTTTCTATTTCTAGCCAACATGCTAAGTTGGTTAAGTGTTTTGTAAACCTAACCCCCAATCAGTCTGTATAGTTTAGCATGTTCAATTTGATTAAGTATTAATTCAATTTACTTAATCCTATCAATCCTGACCCAGCCTTAATTGTCCTATTAAAGCCTCGACCTCCCACATTAGACAGGTATTGTTGTGACTGCCTGTTGCCGGTTGGTTTCGGGCAGTCTTACGTCACAACTCAGTCTAACCTCGGGTCTTTATTGGGATCAATGTTTAACCACCCACATTGGAAAGGTATTGTTGTGACTACTGGACAGCCTGCCCAACCTCGGGTTAAACACATCGTATTTTCTAAGTTTACATATTTTGTCTCTTTTCTTTTTATATGTAAATATTTGCAGCCCATTATTCAAATTCATCTTTATTGGGTAAAATTAATTTATACCCCTTAAATGTTTTCAAGGTCATTGGCATGCGTCAGACATGCCAACACATATGTTTTATATTTTTAACCCAACGTCATTACCCCCGTTTTATACGTTCGCTATATTATAACATATGTTGGATTTAACCTTTAAACCCAACTTAGCCATATGAAAAAGGGGAGGCTTAGAACATGGTGTTTATATATTCTAAGTAACATCAAAAGGGGAGTGTGAACGCATGAACTTGCAACATAACGATCTAATTAACATAAATTAGACACTTGTGAACTTGCATTGTAATAGCATATAATCATGACATAAAACATACCTAAACATGAATCATGGTTTTTAATCTATTCATGTAAACTTGCAATTGAAATGTAAATCTAACTTAATTATGTATCGCATATATTATCATATGATTTTGATAACAACATAGGCCTAAAACATATTTTGTTTGGGCATAAAGTCAAACATAAACTAGCCATGTTCATAAAGTCAACACAAGTTCACAAGGGTGCTTACTTTTGTCACTAACACAAAAGTATGGTTTTACACTTGAATCATGATGCCAATTCCAACATAAATTCATATGAATCATAATACTCAAATGGATCCAACTACACTAAAGATGACCATAAAAATATACATCATGTTGGCCTAATAGTGAATTACATACTTGCATGAATCTCAACTTTGTTGAAATAAACTACCACAAACGTATAGTCGTAAACTTTCAACTTGAAACATATACTTGCAATTATCCAATAGGTGTTGTAATAAACTACCACAAACATATAGTCGTTAACTTTCAACATGAATCATATATTTGCAAATAACCAATAGGTCAAACATCATTATACCACAACATCCCAAATCTACTAACAATTAGAGTCATAGCAACATACGATTATGAATTATCATCACCACAAATTAAGTACAATTCCATTTCTCATTTTACACAAACCAAAACACAATTATTCATTCACATCGGAATAGCACTCTACTTACAACGTATGACGAATCTTCAATTCAGGAATCTGAATTCTGAATTTGGAGATGCTATTCTTTGTTGTTGGCGTTGTTTTGATTTAGTTGTCGTTGCTCTAAGCTTTTGAATTGTCTCCTAATCGTCTCTCAATTTTGACGGCTACTCCTAGTCTCTCCTCAGCAGCATGACGGTCTCATTCTCATTTTTATTTGTATGAATTAGGTGGAGTCTTATGTCCTTTTTATAGAGTTTGTGAATTGATTAGAACCGTCGATGGAGCTTGGATTAATAATAGCCGTTCGTTTGAAAGAGAGACCAATCAGGAGCTGACACCTAGCCCTAGTGACAAGGCAAGACTCAGAAATTCGGCCAAGCACAGACCAGGCCAGCCAGGAGGGGCTGGGTTTGACCTGGCTCAGGGGCCAGGTCGACTACCTAGTCGACCCCCAGGTCGACTATGTAGTCGACCTGGGTGCCCCAGGTCGACTACTCAGTCGACCTGGGTGCCTTGGGCGGGAAAATTCCTGGCCAGCCCAATCTGGGTCTGATTTTTGAAATTCGAATTTGTTTCTGAGTTGTTTCTGCCTGTTTGAATTTTAAACTGAATTCTGAAACTTCCGGAGGCCATATCTCCCTCATACAGAGTCCGCTTTACGCAAACTCGGACTCTATCTCAAGCAGAATTCCGAGACGAACGCAATGGCACATAGTAAAATGTCAGGGCTGGTAGGTCACTGACACCACTATAGCTAGAAAGAAACGTGTGCACTCCCTGCAGTCCTAATCCTGTTTTTGACTCATACCGGGGTGTGAGGCTCGCGAAGTCACGTTATACACAAAGCTATGCCTAAACAGGTTATGCTTTGATCATCAGCCACAAGGCCTGCTTTTCAACAAAGCCTTGATCATTTGCATCTTAGCATGCCACATCATCACTCCATATCACACTACCAATCCTTTGCCGAAATATATAAACGGGTGTTAAGCAAGAGAATAAATTCTCCGCCACCAACATCCATACATTCGACAGAAGATTAATAACATGATATATAATGGAGTACGATGTCAGACACACAATCCATTTATAAGCTTATGCTCTGGGTCTGAGCGAAAGCCAAACCCGTACAAATCAACACTACCTCCGGGCAACTCCTACTATTACCTTATCATGGTAGCGAGCCATTCTAATGCAACAGTCATGATCGTCCATTCGATGTGGAGATTTGACGGTCTTCAATCGCCGTCTTCCAATCTTGGATTATTAAACGTCGTTTAATTATTTGGAATGAGATAAACTCGGACTTTCCAAATAATCCTCGTATATATATATATATTGAAAATCCTTCTTACACATTAATAATTATTTTTATTAACGATTCATTCCTATTTTAATTATTTAAAATAATTAAATTTTTATATAACGACGCCTTAAGTCCATGGGCGACTATGGCGCTGCATTCAACCAATTTTGATTTTACATTTCTCAAAATCTAACTGTTGGATTTTGACGTATTATATATCGTTGGAAAGATTTTTCCAGGACGGTCCTAGCGGTTTCAGTTTTGGGAAAATCCGACGGTCGGATCTTCCGGTATAGTCGTTTAAAAGTTCGATTTCAAAACGCGAACTACCGCGCTCGATTCGTTTAATTTTATATATATATAAATATATATAAATAATTCGTTTAATTCATCGTTCTTACATACATCTCCCCTTTTCCTTTATATTTTTTTTCCACTTCTTAATCTTACATGAAAATGTAATTTATAATTAGACGGTGAATTATTCCCTTTTATTTTATTTTTATTTTAAAATCTTTATAATTTACATTAAAACGTAAATTATAATTCATCGCTCTATTTATTCCATTTCATCTTTCAGTTATATTATGATTCCATTTACCTATATAAAATACTCATTCTCTTTCTAAATGCATTCTCAATCTCAATTACATCTAAAATGTAATTTTATTTTACAATGACATTTCCATTCTATTCACATTATAAATAATGTACATTTCCTACGATGAAAAATTCTCTTTTAATATACATTAAAAATAATGTATTTTTATCCTACGGTATGTTTTTCTTTTTATTAACATTGAAAATAATGTTACCTTAACATACAATGCATTTTCTATTTATTAACATTAAAAATATGTTAATTCATCCTACGGGTAAATACTCTTTAATATTAACATTAAAAATATGTTAACTTCATACAGTTAATTTTCTTTATATTAACATTTTAAATAATGTTAACTTAACATGCGGTGTATTTCAATTATATTACATTATAAATTAATGTGAAATAGCATACGGTGGATTTCTTTTCTTTTTACATTAAACAAAAATGTCAATTTAACATACGGTGCATTTTCTTAAATTTTAACATTATAAAATAATGTAAATTTACATACAGTGGAATTCTTTTATATTTCATTATTATCACAAGACGGTGAAAATTTGTATCTTTTCAATTCAACAAAAATGACGGTGAAATTCCGTCTTTTCTTTTTAACCAACATGAAATCATTTTCATTTTAAATAAAAATCAATGTTAATGTCTTTCTTTTCTTTTATTAACAAAGATTAATGTTAATGTCTTTCTTTTCTTTTATTAACAAAATTTAATGTTAATGTCTTTCTTTTCTTATCAAAATAAATTCAGCGTTCTTAATCCTAATAACTTACGTTAACAAAAATATACTTAAAGTTATTAATATTAATAAAAGAATACTTTTTATTATTTAAACATACCTAACGTTATTAATCTTAATAAAAGGATTAACTTTTATTATCAAAACCTATTTAACGTACTTAACATTAATAAAAGAAGACTTTTATTTTTAAAAACATTTTAGCGTTCATAACTTTAATAAAAGAAACAACTTTTATTAACTAATATTTTAGCGTTCTAATCTTTAATAAAAGATTAGACTTTTATTACTAAACATTTTCAACGTTCTTATAAGACTTTTAATGAAATGTTACATTTTGGAATTTAAAAAAACTCTCCTTCTTTATTAATCCATCATTAATGCTGCATCTATTATCATTATATTAAATCTTTCAAAATGCATTACCCTTTGAATTTCAAACCTTTATATTAATTAATTAATTAATATTGCATTAACCTCTCACATTAGATATATATCGTTGTGGTTGCTGGAAATGCCGGGCGGGTCCGGGCAGTCTTATACCACAACTCAATCTAACCTCGGGTCAAGCATATCCTATTTATTTTAATAAATGTTAAGTGATAATTTTCAAATTTCAAAACTTGAATCATTTATTATATGATAAATGAAATTAATGTTATTAACCATTTTCGCCAAAGATAGCATGAAATTATCAAGACAGCTTAATTCACATTAAATTACATTTAATGTTATTAAATTCCACATTAATTCTGTAACGGAAAATCATTTGAAAAGTTTCAAATTTCTTTCATCGGAATGAGACACAACCAATGCATTCAAAACATGAATTTCCAAAACAAAGCATTTTCAAAATAAGGTATATGCTAATTCCAACAATCACAAAATTACATTTCAATAATTCAATCGACGTTCATCATTCATGCAATTGACATTAAACCAATATACATTAAATTTAACATACAAACAACACATAATGATCATTACAACAAAATTCAAATAACAGTGTATTGTTTGTGCACTTGGGCGATTAGTGTGAAAATAACGGCCCAATCAACATACACAAGTCATGTAACTTGTGTATGGCTGTGTTACATAATTTATTAATAATTAGTGTTAATAAATTTACATGCCTATTACACAATTTCAAATCCAAACATCGCAATAACCCAAACATTAACTCACAACCAATTATGAATAACACGGAATTAATTCACAACAAATCATCACAGGCGTTAAAATATAATTATTTAATAAAATAAATAATTACTGAACATTAAAAATGAGTGAGAAAAGAGTTCTCACCTTGATTTGATAAGGAATAAATAATCAACATGGCATGATTAAATGAAGAACACATAATTAATTTTAATTTATTATTAATTCGGATTTAAACCTGAAATTTCATGCAATTTTAGATTAAACATCATATGGTGTAAACAATTAAGATCTATGTTTTACATCCTGACATATTAGATCTAAGATTAACCATTATAGACAAACAATTAAATAAATTAAATTAAATTTAAAAATAAAATTCTCACAGTGTTTGGTCTGAGAAGATGATTCAGGTTCGATTAGATTTGATGTTCGAATTCACTTGGTTTCGGATCTGGAACAATTCCAATGCAAATTCAAAGGAAAAATCAAAATCAGGCCTTTAACAACTGCTGCAGCAACGCTTAAAAGCGTGGGGAAATCTGAAATAGAATTTACCTTAGAACGTTCAAAACTTCAAATTCGATTTTCTGGAGTTGTAGGCGATGGTTTCACGAACCGTTTGTTGGAGGTTGTCCGGCTTGGAGAGGTCTACCTGCGCCGGAGAAGGGAGGAGGTGCGATCGCCGTGGTGGGGCCCGGTTTGCAGCAAACGGCGGCGGCTTCTCTGCCTTGGTGGCGGAGCTACGATGCACGAGAGGTGCTGGGACTTGTTGGGGATCGAAGAGCTCGGGAAGAGCTTCGAAATGAGTACTCACACGCTAAATTCCGTTAAGAAACGGAGGAGAAAACTGAGAATGAAGTTTTGAAGAGTGGTGGGTTCAAGTGGCGGCTGAAATGAGAAGAGGAAGGACGATGAACAGTGTTTTCGGAATATATAATATTATAGTAGGTTATCCTAATCATTATTTAATAATTTAATAGGCCGTTAAAGCCCGTTTTGGTCCAAACTCCGATTTAGGCCTGCTTACTGTCGTTCTTAAGGTTTTGAGGCCTTCTGAACGCAACGGAACATGTTACAGGACCCAATTCCGAAATTTATTATGAGTTTTGGAATAATTATATTATTTTATTAATATTTTAATGTATACCGTAAATGAAAATTCACCGAGGTCACAAATTAACTTCAAACATTCTCGAAAAATATATTTAGCTATGTTTTGATGCTGTGGACCTATGAAAATTAATTTCGTTCAATTCTGGGCCCGTATGAATTTTTAATGAATTTTTAAAGTCAAAAATTTGCCCGTTTACACTGAAATATCAATTATAATTATATTTTAATTCTAAAAATTACCGAAAAATCATTTTCAGCTTTGTTTTGATGATACGAACCCAACAAAATTATTTTCGTCGAATTCTGAGACTGTTTGAAAAATGACTATTTTTAAGGCCAGTATATTTAATATTAAAAATACATTTTTAAACAAATAATTTCTGAAACTCAAAATATATAAGTGTTTACTGTTTTTCAATGCAGAAACATCATTTCGAACTCAATGGAAGTGGTTTCGAGTCGAAATTCCTACATAGGTGAAAAGTAGCATTTTTGACCCTTATAAATTTCATAGCGACCCTCTAAAAATTGAATTGGCCATAACTTTTGATTTCCGCTATGAAATTTCGATTTTTCGGATTCATTGGAAAGATATTTTTAAATAGATTCTAATATTTTTGGTTTCACTAAAATCCGTTAAATCTTGCATCCTGTACGGTCAATCAAAGTTCAAGTTTGACTTTTCAAACTACCGCGCTATTTCTAACTCTTTTTATAATTAAAATTAAATTATTCATTCTAACTTCGATTTGAACCAAAATTATTTAAAATATATTATTTTAAATATCAAAACTCATTTAAAATCACTTAAAATAAATTTTTAAATTGGCCCAAAATTCAGGGTTGTTACATCTATCATCCATTTTTTGGTTTTATATTCTGAGGAGTTTTTCATTTTGAAACTGAAAATGATAAATATATAATAAATATATAAGTGTGTCTCTAACCTCATTTAAAAATCCAAGTTCGTGTCATGCATGGTTAAGAGATAACTTATAATTTAAGCTGCGACTGACCTCATTTAAAAATCCAAGCTCTGGTTTTGCGTGGTCAGTGTGCTCTTAAATAAATAAATAATATATATATATCCTAAATTGAAATTAAACTGAAATCCTCCTTGGTGTTTATAAAAACCGGCCTATCAATCCATGTTCTAATCTGTGAAATGTGTTAATATCTTATGACGTATTATGATTTGTTGATTGATAACTATTGGGATTTGAGACTATCTGATTTTGTCACTTAAGTTGAACTTATAATTATAGTCCAAATCCATCACTGTATTTTGTGCTTTATTTTTTATAAAATTCTTTTGGAAAATAATTGAAAATATACGTTTTTGAAACTCTCTCCATAATATATAAAATTCATCGTAAATCTGTCATTTTCTACAATGTGAAATATGCCACCAGTTCTCAGTTTATTATGATTTTTGTTTGGCTAATTGAGATTTATGATGACCGTTCTTCCTCTTAAGATGATAATTGAAAATTTGTTAGTCACTATTAATCTACATTTTGAATTATATATCCTTTTGGTGATAACAAAAGGTGGAGAATGGGTTGAGATTTTGATTTATGAGTGAATATTTTATAAATATTTTTAATTTTGAAAATTCATTATTATTCAATTTTCACTTTTCACTCATGCACGGTTATAGGGGGAGTTTTCTGTTGTAGGGGGAGCTAATAAATAGGGGGAAATCAATATTCACTGTCAAACACATCTATTGTATACAAAATCTTTCAATTGTTTGTCATCATCAGAAGGGGGAGATTGTTGTATATAACGGTGTTGTATACACAATTATATGATTTTTGTTTGATGATAACAACCAAATAAATATTATTTTAATGTGTTTGATATTGTATTGTTATTATACATCACAGACTGGAATATAATATTTATATTTAAATAAAATACGACTGTATTGAAATTTAAATATTCACACAGTATTCTATTTAAATATAATATTTTATTTCACTATCAAAACAATACAAATTTATAAACTCCACTGTTTATACATTGTACATTTCTCTTATATTCACTGATATTCACTACATCATAATACATTCACAGACTCATTTATAGATTTTTTTTCCATATATAGACACTTTCACAGTTACACACACTGTTCTTGTTTTCTGCCTTCTGTCTTCTGCCTTCATAGCTTTCAGTCCAGTCATTTCAGTCCAGTCTCATCCTCTTACCTGTCACAAGAAACAGAAACACACAGTACACTGCAATAGAAATAAAACTGAATACATGTGTATATAAATTTTATTTTTAAAATTTTATTTGCCTCAGTTTTCTGGTGTGTTTCTCATCATTTTTCTGACTTGACATGACTTGTTAATCCGATTGTGTCTAGACAGTTTGTATATGTACAGGGACAGGAAATTATCTGATGGCTGCATATACACACGTGTATAGATATACACGTGTGCACTGCCACGCCAATCAGAGTGCAACTGAGGAGTAGCAACGATGGACAGTCTCGACTCAGTGCACAATACAAAGTGAAAAACAGCTCAAACATATCAATCAACACATGCACAAAGTTGTCGAGGCAAGCAAAGTATCAATGCAGCAAACAAATCTAACAATGCAAGCCAAAATGCTCGAGCACAAGGAAATACAAGTGCATAAGTCAAAACAGCAAATGCATGGTTTTCAAATACAAGTGCAGCAATGGTGTAAGCATACTCAAATATGTGGTGCAGCATGGCCGAGCATGCTCAAATGCAACAGTTTCATATTTATGGCAGCAGTGGAGCATGGATGGTACAAACAGCTTCATGTATATGGTGCAACACATTCAGACAGTTCAATACAGTGGTGCAACACAGAAATAAAGAAACCATTACATATAGCAACATGTCGAGATGCAAATCAATGGGCAAAGCAGATTCAAGTTATAGCAGATTAACTACATGAAATGGCAATGCAGCTAAGAAATCATGGATACATGGTCAAGGGGTTTTCAAAGTAAATAGCAAAGTGGACGGCCACAAAACAAACTGTAAAGCATATAGGGGTGATCAACAAAACCATCTCAAAGTGCATTTCAACAATGAAGAGCATTTTTCAAGTAGGACATGGGTAATGTGTATGGTGCAACCAGCATAGTTCAAGTCAGCATAACTACACAGATTGGTTCAGATTCAAGAAGGTGCAGCTATCACATACACAACATCATGGCAAAATCAGAAATCATTTTCTGTTTTGATGCAAGAAATTCATATTTGCAAATGCAAAACAAGGTACATGACAAGCAGGATGATACAAGTGCTCATGGCAAATACACAAATGAATGCAAGGAAGATTCTACCCAGTGGCAAACTCAAGCAAATTCAAACCACAAGTTAATATTTTAGGTTTCAACATTTAATTTAAGTGAAGGTTCAAACATCAAGCAAATGAAAAAGCCAGACTATTCAAGACAGCTCAATATATTGATGGTGCAAGTTCAACACAGTCAAGATGCAAATTGAAGTGCTCAAGCATTTGCATGGATGCTAAAGTCAGATTTCATATACAAGTTCACAAGCCTACGAGAACACAATAGTATACAAGCAGGGGTAAAACAGGAACAATGGCAAGCATAAAGAAATTGGTGATTCAACAAAGATTTTTTTTAAGCAAGAGATAAACACAAATCAACACACAAATGTTTTTGCACAATGGCAAGATTATTTTCAGCAAGAAACCAATACTGCTATCCAGAAAGTCCAGGAACCATTCAAATAGGTTTGGCAAGATATTATTTCAAGACTTTCTGTTTTTGTTTAAATCAGAAAGGTCAACGAAGTTAAGGCAGATTCATTTCAAGAAAAAGCATTTTGTAGTGGGACAAACATATATGGCATGCTCATTTAATTGTTTCCAGATTTTTTTTTAAAAAGTAAGAAACAATTTTCTAAATCATTTTTTTTCAAATGGCAACAGATAAATTCTTTCCTGTTTTGATACAAGGCAGTTTTTAAATCCATTTCAATTGAGAATTGCAAAAGAGGAAATCTTGGATTCAATCACGTTTCAGTAAAACAAATCAGGAAACAATTGTTTTTAAATCACACAAGGGACAATTTTGAATTCAAAAGGGGAAAGGTTATTTTTCCAGATTCATCAATTCAATCTCGCCAAGCAAAAGAGGAAATTCTCATTCATCAAGTCCAAATAAATTCAAGCGAAACAAAAAAGGGAAATCACAATCAATCAGACCAGTCATACAGTGAAATCAGAGTGATTTAAAGGATTTTAAAATCCTATATTACACCACTTAAATCACAGGCAATAGCTATCGAAAAAATAAAATCCCATATAATCAACTTAAAAGAATTCAAGAGAAATTCGAATAACTCACAGTTCTTTAGGGTTTCGATCGAGAGAGAGCTCAAGCCGATCAGCATCAGAAAGCCACAAAGTATTAAGCATCAGAGTAACAAATTCGATCTTTAAGCAACCACGATTTGGAGATTCAAAGAGAAACCCTAATTTCATTTTCCCATTCTCAGCCGCCATTTCAAAGTAAAGAGGAAAGTGATCGGATAAAAGCAAATGAGGGTGGACACATAACAAATGGGCCGGTCATGTTTTAAAGGGGCTTATGGATTTTAAAAGGGGGTTTTCTATTGTTCTTTTTTAATTGTTTTTTTTTCATTTTCATGTTGTTTTAATTCGTTTTGTAAACGTCACATCAGTTCTAGAGTCTGTAAAATCTAGGAATTCAGTCAGGGTGTTGACTGACAGTTGATAGAGTCTGTAAAATCTGGGTTACGTGTTACGGTTCTGTAATATGGGAAAAATCTGGTCGAGGGGATATCGACCAGACTACGGTTTTGAGCGTAGGGTTAGAATAGGAGCAGGGTTTGCGAGTGTACATGGTCTTGTATGCGGGATCTATTCTATCACCTAGTAGAAACCTTAGAAATGCAACAGTAGGCAGGATTTTGCCGAAGCTTGGTATATCTGTGTGTGATTTATTTTCTGCATTTCTGTTTCTGCTATATTCTGTGATCTGTGTATTACTATCTATCTCGTTAGATTTTTAATTCAGTTAAAAACTGTGATAAACCCTATTCACCCCCCTCTAGGGTTAATCTAGATCCAACAACTTCTACTAAACCGCGAGATCGAGTTTCAGATTGATTTAGTGAAAGATGTCAGACCTATAGTGATGCCTCTTTGTCGTATGGCGCCAAGGGAGCAGTGAGAGCTCGAAGTGCAAGTAGGCGATCTTTTGAAGAAGGGATTTATCCAAAGAAGTGTTTCCGAGTGGGGAACACCAGTTGTATTTGCTACCAAGGCTGATGGTTCCCTTCGCTTATGTGTGGACTACCATGAGTTGAACAACGTGACTAAGAAGAGTAAGTACCCACTTCCACGGATAGATGATTTGTTTGATCAACTAAATGGAGCAAGAGTGATATCCCACTTGGATATCGTGACAGGATTTCATTAGCTCCGAGTAGCAGCTGAGAGTATAACTAAAACGATGTTTTGGATGCCGTCTGGATTCTATGAGTGGTTAGTCATGCCATTCAGGTTGATCAATGCACCCGCATATTTTGTGGATCTTATGAATAGGGTTTTCAGGGATCAATTAAATAAGTTTGTTCTTGTGTTCGTGGACGATATATTGGTCTACTCGAGGACAGAGGAAGAACACAAGGAACATTTGAGGACAGTGATGGAGGTGTTGAGGGAACACCAATTCAAAGCGAAATTTTCTAAGTGTCACTTCTGGAGGAGGGAAGTGAAGTTCTTGGGCCATGTTGTTTCAGAGAATGGTATTGTTGTGGACCCTACGAAGGTGGCTACGGTGCAAGATCGGCCTACGCCCAAGAATGCAATGGACATGAGAAGTTTCTTCGGATTTGCTGGATGTTATCATAAGTTTATTCAAGACTTCTCCACGATAGCGGCACCGTTAACTCAACTGACCAAGAAGAATCAAGCTTTTGTTTGGGACGAAAAGTGTGAGAACGCATTTAAAAGTCTAAAGAAGAAGCTAACGTGTGCGCCAGTGTTAGTTATTCCTAAGGGGAATGAAGAGATGACGGTATACACGGATTCCTGTGGTACCGGACTAGGAGCTTTACTGATACAAGGAAGTAAGGTTGTAGGTTATGCTAGTTGGCAACTAAAACCACATGAGAAATGTGACACCCCACATCCGTTAATGTCACTCATTAAGAGAATGCATTAAGTTTTGTGAAGCGTTATAGGTAAACAGAAACAGAAACATTACAAGACAGACATAAAATAGCAATGAAATTTAAAACTTTATTAATCATAAAGCATCGTGGTTCAAAACATGGTTACATCATATGTCTGAAAAACATAAAACCCAGTGCATCATTAAAATTTATGTCATGTACTTTAAAACATTAGAGTACAATAATAAAAAAGCATAATCCCCAAAACATAGCCATAGTAGAGAATAATGAAAGCAAGATGAAAGCAGAATCCTGATCAAACTTGAGTATTCCCACCCTGAGAACCTTGAGGGGGGGACAGAAGAGAAAGAAGAGGAAACAAAATGGGTCAGACATAAAGTCTGTCGAGTCCAGTTACTTTTAGCATATAAATAAGTAAAAGTATCATGACAAGCATATAAAGTTGATAAGAGAGACAACAACATAAAAACGCAGGTATGACAAGGTAAAGAGGATCAACGTGATAGAGTATATTGCGCTTCTCTAATGATTTCTTTGCACTAATACTTGTGTCTTATTAACAAGATGATACCCAATAAGTATAAGATGGTAGACTTTGGTGTACTTCCAATGAGAGTTTTTCACTCCATACAATCAACAGGCAACCCAACATACCGGAGTTACCCTTAAGGGTATTAACGGGCTCCCCAACATACTGGAGTCTAGATGTACCCTGGTTACTACACTAATCGATCGACTCTCTACTCTGTAGATACCCTGTGCTGGACCCACAGTAGGGTGTATCACTCCCTAAAGTGGCAACCCTTCGTTTTCAGGATGTGCACAACCATACTTATAGGTGTCACGACGTCTAAACCTACTTTGTCGGACCCATGTACGCACATGACCCCTTTGGAATGCGCCTCCCACACTGTCCCCCATGTTTGGATCTCTTACAATCAGCCCAGTAAGCATGCCCCGACTCGGACCTAGTTCGGAGTACTTGTTTAATAACTATATATGGGTTACCGACTGAAATGGGTCCCACACACAAGATGATACAAGCTTCCCCCTATGCTTGCATCCCCACTAGGATTTCTATAGGTTATGCAATACCAGAGTAAAAGATTGCATAACCCCACAGGTTAAGTTTGTGGGCTTATATATATAAATATTACCCACCCACCCAAGATTTACCTAATCCACCCACTGTTTCAAATAAGTTTACTTAACCCCCACTCAAGTTACATGTTCATACAATCCTCATGGATTCAACTAGGTTAAATATTCCAATTCATTACCATATTCATTTATGGTTATAATGTGCTAGACCTCCCACATTAAGCCTACCACTTGTGGATGTTGGATATGCCGGTCGGTTCCGAGCAGACTTCTTCCACAAGTCGGATTTAACCTCGTGTCTTAGCACGTCTCGTGTTTATGCACTTAGACCCCTCACATTAGATTCACCACTTGTGGTCGCTGGATATGCCGGTTGGTTCCGGGCAGACTTCCACCACAAGTGTAATCTAACCTCGTGTCTAAGCGCGTTTACAGTTTCTAATTATTGTAATTCTAGGCATTTCCATTATAGGCATTTCCATTATTAACCAATTATTCCTATATCATTATAGGTTTTCAAGCCCCTTTCCCAAGTTATGTTCATAATGAATCATATGCTCTAAATTGAGGTCTTTAATCACAAGTTGATTTATTCCCCAAATTCATGTTCATATATTACATTCAAGTTATGCCCAAATTTCCAATTACAAGTTATGCCCCAATTTTACCATTTTCTCTTGTTTCCAATTTAATGCGTTCGCATATTTCAACGGCATGCCTAGGCTTAAAGGTTGCCTGGCTATATATAAATAAAAGGGAAAAGATGAAGGAAAGAGGATAGAAATTATCATACTAACAAGTTTGACATATAATGGCAGAAATAGGCATAAACACATAGTGGCATAATGACAAGATAGACATATAGGAACAGATCTGATGAACATGTGACAATATAACTGATTCAAACATAATAGAGATTTCATAAACAGGCATGATAGGATCTAAACAATGAATTAGATAACCAACTAATAACAGATCTGATTTAGCCACAAACATAATAAGAACATGCATGAGGTGATCTAAATAGTGAATTAGATCTATAAACAATGACAGATCTAACATGATAAATAGGTATAGGTTCAGATCTAGTTAATTGTCATGTCAAAATAACTTAGATAAACAGGTTATACCAGATTTGATATCATTCAAATAGTCACATGCATAGATCCAAGTTATAGTCGTGTCAAGATTTACTTTTAAACATTTAGATCTAAAAGTAACGTAAACTCACAGTGATTGAATCTAAGAAAAGTGGAAGAAAGAATGAATGATGTTGAATCACATATCTCTATACTCTAGTTGATTGTTGAAGAAGAAAAGACTTGATTTTATCTGGGCAGATGCAACATCTAGTTCTCCATTATTTTTTGTGTGGAGAAACAAAAAAATTGAGGCCATATATACAGTTGTCACCACACCCTAATCTTCCCAGGTCTGCCATGGGGGGTCGGCCCCCCTTATGGGGTAGACCCATGGGTCGACACCCCCCTTATGGGGTCGACACCCCCTTGATGATGTCGAGACCCCTGGGCGGGAATTTTCCCACTCCCCTGATTTTTGCGATTTTGAACTGGTTTTTTTTTTGAATTTTCTGGATATATTTTATTCATATATATTGTTCTTTTGCGTATATAAACATAAAATCTTAATAACTTCTTCATATGGTTTCCGTTTTTACGCAAACCAGGTGTCTATTTTGTCTAGAATTCCGAGATGAACGCAATGGCGCAGTCCATTTCCCTTAATTCTGAATACTAAATTAATTATTCTTTAGTTAATCATCTTTTAGTGTTGTTAAAATATGGGGTGTTACAATCTCCTATACTCAAAGGATTTCTTCCCTGAAATCTTCAAGTTAAGCAAAATGTATATCCTACCACCCATCATCCATCTACTCATCCACCAATCATAGGTATCCATTGTCCTTAAAAGATTTCTAATGCTTCTATGAACATATGCAAAGGTGTGCGTATATGTCCCAACACTAATGCGAAGATCAGGCGCTCTACTGATTCAGTTGACCTCCTTAATGCAATGTATGTTAGTGTCATGAATCCAACATGTATGCAAATAATCCTACTATAACTTGTAAGTTCTATATGTGTGCACAATCATCCATCCAAATGCAACATCCATATGATGATACATCCATTTCCATCCATAAAAGAAGAAAAATGCGCACACATCCATATGCAGTATGAGATTGATTGAGCCGATCTAGTGCCTAATGTGTGTGTATATGCATCCACGAGCAACCACTACAAAACACTTTCATCCACTTGTATCCATTAAACATAACATGTCTCAAGCACATGCTTACATCCATGGGTTTCCTACCTAAAGGTCGAAGATTTGATCGATACGATATACTCAAATGATAGAAACAAGCATATATAAAAGATTTGGAGGAAGTTAAGAACATACCCTCGAAAAGAAAAGGGTACGAAGCACTAATCTGGTCTTCGGTCTCCCAAGTTGCATCCTCTGCTTCCTCCAATATACTCGGCTCAACTACTTATGCAGTATCATGCAAGCATTTTCGCAAATGAGAAACGTAGAAAACATCATGAACACCAGACAATATCTCTGGTAGCTTTATTCTATAGGCCATTTGGCCAATCCTTTCAGTTATGGGAAATGGTCCTACGAATCTTGGTGCAGATTTCCCTACAGAATCCAAAGCGAATCACATTCCTCAATGGTGACACCTTAATGAAAACCATGTCTCCCACCTCAAACTCAATATCAGTCCTTCTCTTATTTGCGTAGGACTTCTGCCTATCCTGAGCTGTCTTCATTCGTCTGCGGCTAAGATCAATCTTTTCGGACGTCTCTCTAACCATATCCGGTCCAAGTAGAAGTCTTTCTGTAGATTCCCACTAACAAGTTGGTGATCTGGTCGTCCGTACAATGCTTCAAAGGATTCCATACCGATACTAGCTTGATAACTTTTGTTGTAGACGAACTCCACTAAAGTAAAGTGCTCTTTTCAAGTCCCTCCGAAGTCTAGGATACACAGTCTTAAATGATCCTCAAGAACTCTGTTCACCCTTTCTATCTGTCCATCGGTCTGAGAGTGATAAGCGGTGCTCAAACACAACTGTGTACCTAATGCTTCTTGCATGCTCCTCCAAAATTCACTGGTGAAAATGGGGTCACGATCACTTACGATGCTCGAAGGTACTCCATGAAGACGGACTATTTCACGAGCGTAAACTGCTGCCAACCATGTTGCAACCTCTTGCTCTTAACTGGAATGAAGTGAGCGCTCTTAGTAAGTCTGTCTACTGCAACCCAAATACTGGTGTTGCCTTTCTTTGATCTAGGCAAACCATCTATGAAATCCATAGAGACCCTCTCCTACTTCCATTGCGGGACCTCCAAAGGATGAAGTAAACCACCGGGCTTCTTTTGCTCAGCTTTAACTTTCTGGCAAACCAAACATTGAGAAACAAACTCCACCACATCTTTTTTCATCCTAGCCCAAAAGAAAACCCTCTTCATATCCCTATACATCTTATCGTCACTTAGATGAATAGTCATCTTAGAACGATGGGCTTCCTCTAGGACTATCTTTAACAAACTCCCAATTCGGGGAACACAAAGCTTTCTGTCTCGTCTTAACCACCCTCTATCATCTGTGGAATATCCACCGAGGTGACTAGAATTCTCACCTTTACTGAGCCTATCCCAGATGTCTGAAATATGTGGATCCTCTCACTGCAAAGCTCCTATCTGATCCATAAGAGTAGGTCACACCTCCAGTGATGCAAATAAGCCAGGCAAAAACTCGGTGGAAGGTCTAAAATCAAAAGCCGATATAAACTCCAAGCTTTTCCTTTCCACAACCAGAGGACTTAAGGCCATCCTCTACCTACTCAGTGCGTCTGCCACCACATTACCCTTGCCAGGGGTATAAGCAATCTCGAAGTCATAAGATTCTAGGAACTCCATCCACCTTTGTTGCCTTAAATTAAGATCCTTCTGCGAGAACAAGTACTTGAGAGATTTATAATCCGTGTACAACTCGAACTTCCCTCCAAGAAAATAATGATGCCACGTCTTAAGCATGAATACTATGGCAGTTAGCTCTAAATCATGGGTAGGGTAGTTCTTCTCATGAACCCTTAGCTGTCTACCTCCATAGCATACTACCCTTCCCTCTTGCATCAGAACCGCACCAAGCCCTATTCCACATGCATCAGTGCAAACTATGAACACTTTGTTTCCATTGGGCAAGGTCAAGATTGGGGCTGTTGTCAAAGCCCTCTTCAATCGTTGGAAAGAAATATCACAATCTATATCCTATGAAAACGTCAAATTCTTCTTTGTTATCCTGGTGAGTGGGGATGATATCTTTGCGAAGTCCTTAATGAACTTGCTATAATAGCCTACCAATCCAAAAAAGCTTCTCACTTCCATTGCATTCTTAGGAATTTGCCAATCTTGAATTGCAACTACCTTTGCAGGATCTACTGTAATCCCATCTTTAGAGACCACATGCCCTAGAAATCTCACCTCTTTTCTCCAAAAATGGCATTTGGAGAATTTCGCCTTAAGCTGATGCACACGCAGAGTTTTCAAAACTTCTCTCAAATGTTGGGCATGCTCTTCCTCGCTCTTTGAGAAGATCAGGATATCATCAACAAAGACCATGATGAACTTATTTAGAAATTCCTGAAACACCCTATTCATCAGATCAACAAAATAGGCGGGTGCATTCGTTAACCCAAAAGGCATAACGAGCCATCTAAAGAAACTATCTGGAGTCCTAAAAGATTTCTTGTCTATACTGTCCTCGGCCACCCTCAACTGAAGAAACCCCGTGGCCAAGTCTAACTGAAAGAATACTGATGCACCACCATGGTCAAATAGATCATCTATCCTTGGGAGTGGGTGCCTGTTCTTCTTTGTGAGTTTGTTCAACTCTCTAAATCTATACATAAGCAAAGCAAACCATCCGCCTTAGTTGCGAATACCACCGGAGGACCCCATTCAGATATGCTTCCCCTAATAAACCCTTTCTCAAGTAGCTCCCCTACTTGCTTATTAGGCTCCCTCTTTTCTCTTAGAGCCATATGGCACACAAGTAATGCAACTGGCTTTGCATTATCTACCAAGTATATATGAAAATCGATCTCGTGCCTCGAAGGTAAGCCCCGAACCTTCTCAAAAACATCAGAATACTC
This sequence comes from Allium sativum, assembly GCA_030737875.1. Classification (NCBI taxonomy): domain Eukaryota; kingdom Viridiplantae; phylum Streptophyta; class Magnoliopsida; order Asparagales; family Amaryllidaceae; genus Allium; species Allium sativum. The sequence continues at coordinate 513,936,377 of CM060919.1, read as the reverse complement.
ACAGAGTACTGGTACAAATCGCAGATCATCAATAGATGCATCAAGAGACTCTAGGAAACTAAGCATGACATACCCCTTAGGGTCACAAGAAATCTCGAGGGTCCTCCCATGGAAAGTCAAAAGTCTAATGACCCTCCTCTCACAATCCAGAATGGCACCATACATGGCTAGACAATCCATCCCCAGAATCAAACCATAGCCCATAAAATCGAGCACATATGTGACACACTCAAACTCGACGCCTAACACAGATAATCTCAAACCCCGACAAATCATAGACAAATGAGCCGAACCACCAATGGGCTTGAGACAACAATGGGATCCACTATCATACTAGTATTAAGGTGCAGAGACTCAACTAAAGAATCAGATATAAATGAATGCGAAGCGCCAGAATCAAAAAGAGTTCTAATAGGATGATTGGAAAGAGAAATCAAACCTTTCATGGAAACTTTTCTACCTCGATCTGGAGCACTGATCGCAAGAGCATGCACTTGCCCTCCAAAAGCTCTTGCCTTTTAACCTTGTCCTTGCTTCTTCTAGCACTCTTTAGAAAATTGTCCGACCTCTCCACAACTGAAGCAAGCATTCTTCCTTCTTTTGCAGTCCTTGATCAAATGACCCTCACGTCCGCAATTATGGCACTTCCTCTTATCCTTAGCCTTGTCATTCTTTCCGCCTTTCTTTTGCTGTTGTTATTGTTGTCCTTCTTGGGCCACACTTTCTTGTTTGTGTTTCGTCAACCTTAACTTCTTTCTTTTTAGCTTTATCTTTCTCATGCATCAAGGCTATATCAACGAGCCTTTCAAAAGTTGATCCCATCGGAATATGAGACATAGTTGACCCATGAAGTGGTTCATTCAGTCCTCTAGCAAACCGCAAAGCTTTCTTATGCGGAGTATCCACTAGCTCCAATCCAAACCTTGCTAGTTGGTTGAATTTATTAACATACTCTTTAATAGTCATGCCTCCTTGCTTGAGCGCTAAGAACCTTTCCATTTGCATGCTTTTCTCATCTTGAGAAAGAAACTTTATTTCAAACCTTTGCACAAAATCATCCCAAGTCTCCACTGGACGCCCTGTTTGCGTCACTTCCAACCAAAACAAAGCTTCATCTTTCAGCAGTCAGGTGGCAGTCAGGTGGCTAACTGAATCTTCCTACGATCGTCTACTTCAAAGATTCCAAATAGGTCCTCCGTTCTTTAAGCAATTCCTTGCCACGGAATAGCTTTCCTTCCATAGCACATAAATCTTTGTAGATCTTAGAGAAATTATCTGCATGCGGAGGAGGAGGAACGACGTTTGCAACTGGGGGAGGAACGTCAGCTTGACCACCGACAGGCGCTGTGGCCTCTAGATACCTACGAAACCAGCCTGATATCATAACACCCTCTGGATTATTAGGTTTCCCAGACATGCTGAAAAGAAAAGGAAAGGGATTCAGACAAAGGATCGAAAGATACTACATATGGCTAAGGGGAATATGTTTTTCTAAATAGACTTTTCTTTTAAAACCTTTTTGAAAATAATTTTCAAAATCTTTTATCCGATCTGGTAACCTTCATCTCTAATACCAAGTGTGACATTGTAATAACTGCCCATAACCCTCGCACTATACAAAAGAAATAATGCGCTGAAAGGTGTGCAAGGCAGTCATGGACGATCATCAAAGTAGGTAAACACAAGCAGAACCTGTCGTAAACTCACAACGCAAGGATAAAATATAATAAAACATATACAACGGGTAGTAATAATAAAGCAGAAACACAAGACTTTCATACAACCAGAAAGTAATATCCACAAACTTGGAAATAGTGTTTATAAAAAGTTGCCTCACTACATTATTCAGAAAAGCAAACAACGGAAACCCAATTATTAGATAGTAGTAAAACCAGTACGTGAGCCTCCTGCTCGCCACCGATCAGCACCATCGTCCTCACTAAAGCATCACCTGTCACCTGCTACTTAGTTTGCCCATCCACAACCGGATGAACAACCCAAGGTAATAAGAGGAAACATAAAACCTTGAGTCAGACAACAGTCTTAGTGAGCGATAGAATAACTAACAAACTTCAACAATAAAGTGTATAAGAAAGGATAGATAAACATACTAATCTACCCACGACATCAGAGAAGAACTCAACCTTATCTTCCTCACATCGGACAGTGATAGCCTTTACAATAACAATTCAACCATTCATCCATGGAAACCAGAACACCAATTCAATCATGGAAAACACACACATGACATCCAGATTATGTAAGTCTCACACAAAACAACCAATCATCCATGACTGACTCTGGCTATCACCACCAATCCTGCTTTGAAACCATCGTTAATCGTATGACGACCAACCTTTCCATATGTCAAGGGCTAATGGTAACCCCATTTCTAACATAAACTCCATATGTCCAACCTTGACAACTAGGCCTTTCAATGATACCCAAGGTACTAGACCTACAATCGGTCTTTTGGGTGCCCCCATCGTACCCTTGCTTTGAGCCTGCTAGTACTTACGACAACGATAATATCTCATCCTTCAATATCTCTAGTCGTCCAACCATGACGGCTATCTACTGCTCAAGCGACCTTCTTGAGCAACCATTATCCACCAACTCACAACCTTTGAGTTGCCATCTCGTTCGTTGTTCCACCTTGATCAACGGAAACATTCAACACTTCGAACCTTCCTACTTGAATTTACTTCGAAGTCACACCATCACCAAGCTAATTTGTCTCCACTCGGTCCACATCTGACCGGTCCAAATTTGACTCCACCCGATCCAAATTTGACTCCACCACCTGATCAAAATTTGACTCCACCCGGTCCAAATTTGACTCCACCACCCGATCCAAATTTGACTCCACCCGGTCCAAATTTGACTCCACCACCTGATCCAAATTTGACTCCACCCTGTCCAAATTTGACTCCACCACCCGATCCAAATTGGCCTCCACCCGGTCCAAATTTGACTCCACTACCCGATCCAAATTTGACTCCACCCGGTCCAAATTTGACTCAACCACCCGATCCAAATTTGACTCCACCCGATCCAAATTTGACTCCACCACCCGATCCAAATTTGACTCCACCCGATCCAAATTTGACTCCACCACCCGATCCAAATTTGACTCCACCTTGTCCAAATTTGACTCCACCACTCGATCCAAATTTGACTCCACCCTGTCCAAATTTGACTCCACCACCCGATCCAAAATTTACCCCACCCTGTCCAAATTTGACTCCCCTCTGTCCAAATTTGACTCCACCACGCGATCCAAATTTGACTCTGCCCGGTCCAAATTTGACTCCACCACCCAATCCAAATTTGACTCCACCCTATCTAAACTTGACTCCACCACCCGATCCAAATTTTTGCATATTGCAATTCAACTCCTATTTCAACCAAAACTTCGCCAAACGACGAATCCGACGAAACCAACCCAACTAAAATCACCAAACACAATCATATACATATCATAACATTACTAACCACATGAATGTGACGATTACCACAAAAATGATGTAAATCTCATCCAAAAACCATTAAAATGAAGATATGATCAAAATGAGAGATCTAACTAACATAAACATGTAAAATGACATGAAATTAACAAGTAAAACTTGTTAGATTAGATCATAGGGTGATGCATATGAAAATGAACTTGTAATGGTGTAAATCTATGGTAAAACATCTTAATTTGATGAAAAACATGCACAAACACTCATATACTGCATTGCATTCATGTGAGAGATGTAAATCACTCACCGATTTTCCGAAACAATCTAAAACAATAGAAATAAGAATCCGGACAACAAGCATTCCAAATCAAACCCCTCGATCCGATGAATTTGCCTTTGAAATGATGTAGATCTTGCCTTGGATGGTGTAGATCTTCGATTTCCTCCCTTAGATTTGGATTTTTAATGGTGGAAACATGTAGGAGGAAGAAGGAGATCAAATGCCATCAAATGAGAGAATGAGAAAAAGTAAGCCTTTTCCCTCCACTCTCTCACCCCCTATTTATAGGATTCCACTAAGGCTCCAAAACCTGAATAGCCAACTGAAAAACCTTAAAACAGCGATTTCTCCCAAACCGCTGAGCCAAATACTTAATGTTACCACTCTACGGAAAGGAAATCATCAATTACTTTCCAACGGCACAGGTCTCACCCTCTGATTCGACCTGAGTCAAAAGTTATGCCCTGTACAAGGCTAATAGGGGAAAAATGGTCACGAACAAAATCGGTAAAAATTATGGACATGTCTCACATCCCCATAAACAACATTTTAAAAGATGAGAATGATCCAACCCTTAAAGAATAAAACAAATATATTTTACGTTCTTCTGATACGTAAAATGCGGGCTGTTACATTCTCCCCCCTTAAGGATTTCGCTCTCAAAATTCCAAACAAACCCAAGTAATCACAACGATTCTGCATGCCTATCATCCATTAGAAGCCAATTCTATCATCCAAACTAGCATTCATCAAGCCATGCATCCATAGCCTTATCCTAGCACGCGAAATTCTAATAATCAACAACAAGATACAACGATATAACGAAGATACGATATCAAAGGGTCCTACCAACGAAGAGTTCTGGATGAGTCACTCTCATACTCTCTTCCGTTTCCCACGTACAATCGTCATCATCTTTATTCCATTGTACCTTGACTAGCGTAACTGTCTTCCTCCTGAGCTGTTTCATGTCATTCCCCACAACATGTAGTGGCTTATGAGGTCTTGAAACTACGGTCTCTACTTCAAGGTCTTCATACTTCTCTGGAGATACCACCACATTCGAATCATGCACGAATTTCCATAGAAACGACACATGGAACACACTATACACACTCGACATCTTGTCGGGTAACTCCAATCTATATGCGAGCTTTCCTATTCGCTCGACTATCGGAAATGGTCCAACAAACCTTGGAGCTAACTTTCCTTTCTTACTAAATCTAACCATGTGCTTCAACGGCGAAGCTTTCACGAAAACCATATCGCCCACGTCGAATTCCAAGTCCTTACGACACTTATAGGTGTAACTCTTCTGACGGTCCTGGGTTGCCTTCATTCGTTGTCGAACTGTCTCGATACAATCCGAGGTTTCACTAATCATCTTAGGCCCAAGTACCAACTTATCTCCAGTTTTGAGCCAACATGCTGGAGAATTGCACGACCTTCCATACAACGCTTCGTATGGTGCCATCCCAATGCTAGATTGTTAGCTATTATTATACACAAACTCAACCAGATGGAGATGGTCTTCCCATGATCCTCCGAAGCCTAACACACAAGCCCTCAGGAAATCTTCCAAAACTCGATTGACTCTCTCAGTCTGACCATCCGTTTGGGGATGATCTGCCGCACTTAAGCACAACTCGGTTCCCAAAGCTTCTTGCAAACTTTTCCAAAATCCACTTGTGAATAATGGATCTCGGTCACTCACTATACTCTTTGGGACACCATGGAATCGAACTATCCATTTCATATAAAGTTCAATCAATTTTGATGCCATCCTAATCGACTTGACAGAAATGAATCCCGCACTTTTGATCAAACGATCCACGATGACCCAAATCCCTTCGTTTCCTGCCCTGGTTCTAGGTAGTCCATCGATAATATCCATCGATACTTTCTCCCACTTCCACGTAGGAACTTCTAATGGCTGAAGTAAACCGCTCGACTTCTTCTGTTCAGCTTTCTCCAACTGACAGTTCATGCACTTGGAAATGAACTTTCCAATATCTCGCTTCATCCCTTCCTAGTAGTAGACTCTCCTCATGTCCTAATACATTTTATTTCCACCAAGATGAATCCTCAGGTTCGAGTGATGACATTCTTCAGAACCTCATCCCTCAATATCAGGAACAACTAATCGCCCTTGTTTTCGAAGCCAACCTTCTCGTTCGACCTCGAACTCTTTATCTTCTGGTTCCAGTTTCTAAATGAACTTGACAAGCTTCGCATCTTTCTTTTGGTTCTCGCTAATCCTTTCGATAAGAGTTGGTCTTATCGATAAGCTTACCAACATTTTAGGTTCCAACTCACACCTTGGCATGAAATCGAACCTTGCCAAGTACTCGAGCCTCTTCCATTCCGAAAATATCGCTCCCAAACTTGCGTATTTTCGACTTAATGCATCTGCAACTGCGTTACCCTTGCCCGAAGTATAGGCTATGCAAAAATCATATGACGCCAGAAACTCTAACCATCTTTACTGCCAAAGATTCAAATCCTTTTTGGAGAAAAGATACTTCAACGACTTGTGATCCGTAAACAACTCGAATCGAACTCCCAACAGGTAATGTCTCCACATCTTTAGAGCAAATACAATCGCCGCCAACTCCAAATCATGAGTTGGGTAATTCTTCACATGCGGCTTCAGTTGTCGACTCGCATAGGCCACAACCTTATTCTTCTGCATTAGCACTGCTCCAAGTCTAGTACTACATGCATCGGTATGTACCACCATCTCTTCATTCCCACTTGGAATGGTCAACACAGGTGCACTTGTTAATCTCTCCTTCAGGATTCCGAACGCTTGTTCACACTTTTCATCCCATGTGAATACTTGGTTCTTCTTCGTCAATCCTGTCAACGGTGCAGCTACCTTGGAGAAATCCTTGATAAACCATTGGTAATATCCTGCCAACCCAAGGAAACTCTAAACATCCATCACATTCTTAGGTCGATACCAGTCCTGGAATGCTGCAACTTTAGCGGGGTCGACCGTTATCCCTTTTATAGAAACTACATGACCTAAGAACCTCACTTCATCCTTCTAGAAGTGACACTTTGAGAACTTAGCCTTAAGCTGATGCTTCCGCGAGATCTCTAACACAACTCTCAAGTGCATCTTATGTTCTTCCCCATGGAGTGAACCAGAATATCATCCACGAACACAAGCACAAACTTGTTCAACTGGTCTCTGAATACTCTATTCATAAGATCCACAAAATACGCTGGCGCGTTAGTCAACCCGAATGGCATCACCAACCATTCAAAGAAACCAGATGGTGTCTTAAAAGCGGTCTTTGGCACACTATCCTTAGCCACCCTCAACTGGTGAAATCCCGGTCGCCAAATCAATCTGAGAAAACACGTTGGCTTCGTGAAGCTGATCGAACAAGTCATCAATCCTTGGCAATGGGTACTTGTTCTTCTTAGTCACCTTGTTCAGCTCACGATAGTCCATACACAATCTTAACGAGCCATCTGCCTTGGTTGCAAATACGACTGGTGCACCCCACTCGGAAACACTCCTCCGAATGAATCCTTTTCCCAAAAGGTCACGAACTTGCATCTCTAACTCTTGCTGTTTCCTAGGCGCCATCCGCCTAAGAGGCATAACAATTGGTCTAGCACCATCGACCAAATAGATTCTAAACTCGATCTCACAATGCAGCGACAATCCTTTGACCTCGTCAAAGATATGTACATACTCATTAGTGATCAACACGGATGACAGGTCTTCTTGTGGAATCCCAAGCGAATATAGATAACTCACGAAGACCTCGTCTTCGCGCTTACATCTAATCAACACCTTTCGCCCTTCCACATCCCCGACCCTCACCTCTAGCTTCTCGCAATTCACCCTTGACGAATACCTCTTGAGCCAATCCATGCCCAAGATGATCTCAAACCCAGTGAAGTTAAGAACAAAGTAATCGCAAACAAAAGAGCAACCATGACTCGACAACACTAGACCTCGACATATCATGCAAAGATTTGATGAACCCCTAATTGGATTAGTCACTACGAAGGGTCTGTCACATATCTCAGGCTCCAAACCCAAGAGACACACAAGCTCATTGCAAATGAAAGAATGTGATGCTCCAGTATCGAAAAGCACACAAACTGAAACACCATTAACATAAAGAGTACCTTGCACCATGACACCCTTTCCCTTCTCCTCTGCAGTAGGAGCGCTTGAAGAAGATGGCATGGCTTCCAAAGCATATGCCTTCATAATCTTCTTGCCTTTAGCTGATTCCGGACAATCCTTCTTCTCACGCCCAGGCTTCCCACATTTGAAGAACTTCTTCTCAGCTTTGGGATTCTTGCACTCATTAGCAAAATGACCTTTCTGCTGGCAGTTAAAGCAAACCACCTCACTCTTAGGTTTCTTTTGGCCATCTTTTCGCTTCTGTTGTTGCTTCTTCCTCTTTTTATTATTACCACCCTGTTGTGGTTTCTGAACTTCCTTGGTTGCAGCGACCACATTTGTAACACCCTACCTCCGTTAAGGTCACTCACAAAGGGAATGCCTTAACTTTGATGGAGCGTTTTAGTAGACAGAACGGAAATTTACAAGATGGATAAAACAGTACTTGAAAAATTAATAACTTTATTACAACAGAAACCGAAATAAGTTTGGTTACATCTTTTCAAATCACAATATCAAAATTCAAGTACAAAATATTGGACTTGTACAAAGCCTCCAGAATGCATAGTTTTAAAGTCATAATCCCCAACATAGACTGCCATGGAAAGATAGAGCCAAAGCCAAGCGATACTTCAAGCTGAGAAGATCCGAATCAAGCTCCTAGATTTCCACCCTACAAACCTGGGGGGAGGGGGGGAACGAAAGGGAAGGGGCGAAAACAAGAAAGGTCAGACATAAAGTCTGGCAAGTCCAGTGACTTTCAGCATATGAACAAATAATATTATCATGACATGAAAATAAAGCTGGATAAGAGACAATATCAACAGGAGTAACTGATATACTTAAGCTAAACATAAGAAACTGAATGATATAGCCCAAGTTATGCTTCTTACTTATATTTTACTTCTCTGCACTAATACTAGTATAATAGGATTAGGTGTTACCCTAATGTCTAAACAGAAACAAAATAATGGGCCTTTACCACCCGAACAGAAGGTACAGGAACAGAAACAGAATAATCCTTACGGAAACAAAATGTTAGAATTAGGTGTACACTAGTAAATGGGCCTTTACCACCCCAACAGACGGTACCACGTAGAAACAGACAGGTGTTACCACCCAACAGAAACAGACGGTACCCTATAGAATAGACAGAACTAAGTGTACCATAAATCCTACCCCACGCGATCCGCTCCCTAATACATAAATACCCTGTGCCAGCCCCACAAAAGGGTGTATCATTTCCTAAAGTGGCAACCTTTGAATGACACAGACCTATTTACAGATGTCACGACGTCTTACATCCTTAGAGGCAGACCGGGATCCATGCACGCACATGACCCGGTTGGAACGCACCATCGACACCCCTCGCCATTATCAGAATGAACCGCTAATAATTAGTTCAGTAGGCGTGCCCGAACCCTACCTACTGTTGGGTCATAGTTTTGATACCAGAAAGGGTTACTGACTAATATGGGTCCCAAACAACAGATGACACAAGTATTTTCCCTCTTAACCTTGTGTCCTCAGACTAACAGATTTCAGATTAACTTGTTTACAAGTTTCCAGACATACAGAGTTCAAGTCAACTAGTTCACAGATCAGAAAATCAGGCTAACAGGTTTTCAGACTAACAGATCAGATGTACAGTTTTAACAGATTTACAGATTACCCAACTTTGTATTGGGCCTACTGATTCACGAAATAGGTTTATTAAATTCATCAGTCTAGATGGTTTTTCCATATCCACCCAACACTTTTAGACATCATATTTATCTCAGATTTGCATTAATTAAATATTAATGCGCAGACCCCTCACATTAGGTCGGTAGCTTGTGGCCGCCGGGCAGACTTCTGCCACAAGCCAGACCTAACCTCGTGTCTAAGCATATTTTAGTTTTGCCTACGACCTCTCACATTAGAATAGCAGTTTGCGGTTGCTGGTTAAGCCGGTTGGGTCCAACCAGGCTTCTACCGCAAACATGAGTCTAACCTCGTGTTTCAGCATTTTTATTATAACCAGTTTATTCCATTACAAATCATACAACTATCAGACTAACAGATTTGACTTCTTTTCAAGTCGCAGCAGATTAATCAAATTGACATGTTTTACTCAATCTTAGATCGATCCTACGGACTTTCATACACAAATTACAATCATTCAACTTTTCAACAGATTTAACAGATTTAGCAGTTCAGGTGGTTCAACATATGTAATAGTTTAGGCAATTCAACGTATTAAACAGGTAACAGATTAGGAAAATTTAGCATATTAAGCAGATAACAGTTCTAGTCGATTTAAACATTCCTTAAAGTCCTATTCACATATCTCGTCTAATTCATAAAGTAAGCCTAAACTTATATGCCCAAATTATGGTCATAATCCACCATATAACATATGTCCCAAATTTTAGTTAAACTTGCATAGTTCAGAATATTCTCCAAAAATCTTACATATAAATTATGCCAAATATAGCCATGGATTACAATGCATGTCACATATCCAAAAACCCCCCTTTACTTAGGTGTATTCACACTTAATAATCATCAAATCTTAATATGGATCTTTACACCCAAGTTATATGCAAATTAATTCTCCTTTTTCCAAATTTCAGACTATAATATATAGTATGTCCAGATCTAGTCTTGAATTATAACTTGTACTATGCATCCAAATCAGTTACATGTTTACAGTTAAAATTTACGCCCCAAATCCCAAGTCATATGTCTACTATTCTTTATGCCACAAAACTCAAGACATACGTTAAATACAACATGCCCAATTATATGCCTCAGATTTCTGTTCTAAGTTACAACCTATGTTCTTTATGTTCTAAGTCACAATAATCCTTTCCTTCCAAGTCATAGATCGTCTTATGCAATATGCCTCAAATTTATGTCCAGAATTACAACATGCGTTGTATCCTCAAATTAATTACAAATCGATTTTGCCCAAATATGCCTCATTCAATATTCTTCCCAAACTTAGCATTTATGCGTTCATCTTTTATGAGACTTTGCTTAGGCTCGTGGTAGCCAGGCTATCAAACAAAAAGAAAGAAAGGAGGAAGAAATACAGAAAAAACAGAATAATAAAACAGAGGAACAGATCTGATAAATAGGAAAAGGGCATAATCCCAGATTCAGTTTTATAATTATGTCAAGATCATGATTAAACTTCATATCGGAAAATAACTACACTTGCCTTGATTGGATTATAGAAGAAGAGTTGCAGTAGTTCTCTTTTAATCTAATTCAGATTTGGAAGAAGATGCACTAGTTCTAGATTTGATTTCAGCAGAGTAGCGACACCATTATTTTATTTATTTATTTCTAATATTTCAGAGGCAGCATAAGGGAAGAAGAACGGTGTAAAGAGAATGGGGCTAGGGAGCTGTTTATATAGGATTAGGCGGGCGAATCTAGACTGAAAACGAGGCCGAATACATCAGAATGAACCCAGGCTCAAAACTGGGTTCGGGCACCAGGTCGACCCCCAGGTCGACCATAGGGTCGACCTGGTCCCTGGGAGGTCGACCATAGTGTCAACCCCCTGGTCGACCTGGTCCTGGGCGGGAAAATTCCCACCCAGTCTGCTCTGGGGTTTGAATTTGAATTTCGAATTCGAATTTCGAGCTGTTTTCGATTCTGAAAATTCCTGAAACTTCGGAGGGTCATATCTCCCACATACGGACTCCGTTTCTCGAAAACTCGGACTCATTTCCAAGAAGATTTCGAGACGAACGCAATGGCGCAACTCGTTTCCCTAGATTCTTATTTTAAAAGTTAATTATTCTCTGATTTGTCACTTATACGTTCACAGAAAATACGGGTTGTTACATGCTCCCTGCCTTAAGTGAAACACCCCACCTCCGTTAGGGTCACTCTCAAAGGGAATGGCCAAATTTTGGTGGAGGTTTATAAGTATAAGTCACGGATACACAAGACAGATATAAATACACATATTTTTGAACAGCGGAAACAACAGCAACTTTTATTTCATCAAAAATACGTGTTACACAAACCATGCCATAATTGTCTTACAATATTTCCAAAAGCATTACATTTCCATAACTGTCTAGATTTCATAATTTATAGAAGCATAAAAAAAACATAAGTAAACTGCATAAGTCCCCATAGTCGTTATCCAAAGCCATAGTTCAAAACGAAAGAGATCCAAGCAATACATTCTTTCTCTTCAAGCTGGATGTGAAAACTGGTCAAGCTGCGGTATTCCCTCCCTGTGGACCTGGGGGGGGGGGGGGGGGGGAACGAAAGAAAAGAAGACGAAAGAAAAGTAGAGTCAGACATAAAGCCTGAGTAAGTCTAGGACTATTCAGTCTATGAATAAAGAATTGGGCATAATAAGTATAAACTGGAAATGGGAAAGCACTATAAACTAAGTTAAGTTGTCTAGAGTCACATATACTATCGTACCCCATATTAATTTCTGCTCCCCCATAAACTAGTTCCCAACAGGTACCCCATAATCAGGGTGAAGTGATCCATTTCTAATGATCGGCTCCTACTCGCATAGTTACATGCGTCTTACGACCCCCGATGTTGTAACTACCTATGCTGGTCCCACCGTGGGATGTATCAAGTCCCATGGTGGCGGCCCGACACAATTCTAGAATGCACAGGTATACTACTGGTGCCCAGTGCCTAATTTTTCGGCGCCGGAGTGTGTGCACGCCCGCACCTCGTTAGAACCTACACTGCTGCACCACCGCCGTCGATTTGACCTCTTACGGTCAGCCCAGTAATCGTGCCCCACCCTTCCTAGTTCAGGGTATCCTGATACACCTTGTAGGGTTACTGCTGAAAAGGGTCCCCCGCTACTAGGTTTTCTATTTCGAGCCAACATGCTAAGTTGGTTAAGTGTTTTGTAAACCTAACCCCCAATCAGTCTGTATAGTTTAGCATGTTCAATTTGATTAAGTATTAATTCAATTTACTTAATCCTATCAATCCTGACCCAGCCTTAATTGTCTTATTAAAGCCTCAACCTCCCACATTAGACATGTATTGTTGTGACTGCCTGTTGCCGGTTGGTTCCGGGCAGTCTTACGTCACAACTCAGTCTAACCTCGGGTCTTTATTGGGCTCAATGTTTAACCACCCACATTGGATAGGTATTGTTGTGACTACTGGACAGCCGGGCGGTTCCGGGCATGTTTACATCACAACTCAATCCAACCTCGGGTTAAACACATCGTATTTTCTAAGTTTACATATTTTGTCTCTTTTCTTTTTATATGTAAATATTTGCAGCCCATTATTCAAATTCATCTTTATTGGGTAAAATTAATTTATACCCCTTAAATGTTTTCAAGGTCATTGGCATGCGTCAGACATGCCAACACATATGTTTTATATTTTTAACCCAACGTCATTACCCCCGTTTTATACGTTCGCTATATTATAACATATGTTGGATTTAACCTTTAAACCCAACTTAGCCACATGAAAAAGGGGAGGCTTAGAACATGGTGTTTATATATTCTAAGTAACATCAAAAGGGGAGTGTGAACGCATGAACTTGCAACATAACGATCTAATTAACATAAATTAGGCACTTGTGAACTTGCATTGTAATAGCATATAATCATGACATAAAACATACCTAAACATGAATCATGGTTTTTAATCTATTCATGTAAACTTGCAATTGAAATGTAAATCTAACTTAATTATGTATCACATATATTATCATATGATTTTGATAACAGCATAGGCCTAAAACATATTTTGTTTGGGCATAAAGTCAAACATAAACTAGCCAAGTTCATAAAGTCAACACAAGTTCACAAGGGTGCTTACTTTTGTCACTAACACAAAAGTATGGTTTTACACTTGAATCATGATGCCAATTCCAACATAAATTCATATGAATCATAATACTCAAATGGATCCAACTACACTAAAGATGACCATAAAAATATACATCATGTTGGCCTAATAGTGAATTACATACTTGCATGAATCTCAACTTTGTTGAAATAAACTACCACAAACGTATAGTCGTAAACTTTCAACATGAAACATATACTTGCAATTATCCAATAGGTGTTGTAATAAACTACCACAAACATATAGTCGTTAACTTTCAACATGAATCATATATTTGCAAATATCCAATAGGTCTAACATCATTATACCACAACATCCCAAATCTACTCACAATTAGAGTCATAGCAACATACGATTATGAATTATCATCACCACAAATTAAGTACAATTCGATTTCTCATTTTACACAAACCAAAACACAATTATTCATTCACATCGGAATAGCACTCTACTTACAACGTATGACGAATCTTCAATTCAGGAATATAAATTCTGAATTTGGAGATGCTATCCTTTGTTGTAGGCGTTGTTTTGATTTAGTTGTCGTTGCTTTAAGCTTTTGAATTGTCTCCTAATCGTCTCTCAATTTTGACGGCTACTCCTAGTCTCTCCTCAGCAGCATGACAGTCTCATTCTCATTTTTATTTGTATGAATTAGGTGGAGTCTTAGGTCCTTTTTATAGAGTTTGTGAATTGATTAGAACCGTCGATGGAGCTTGGATTAATAATAGCCGTTCGTTTGAAAGAGAGACCAATCAGGAGCTGACACCTAGCCCTAGTGACAAGGCAAGACTCATAAATTCGACCAAGCACAGACCAGGCCAGCCAGGAGGGTCTGGGTTCGATTTGGCTCAGGGGCCAGGTCGACTACCCAGTCGACCCCCAGGTCGACTATGTAGTCGACCTGGGTGCCTTGGGCGGGAAAATTCCCGACCAGCCCAATCTGGGTCCGATTTTTGAAATTCGAATTTGTTTCTGAGCTGTTTCTGCCTGTTTGAATTTTAAACTGAATTCTGAAACTTCCGGAGGCCATATCTCCCTCATACGGAGTCCGTTTTACGCAAACTCGGACTCTATCTCCAGCAAAATTCCGAGACGAACGCAATGGCGTATCTCATTTCCCTTAATTCTTTGATTTGAAATTAATTATACTTTAATTTGTGAGTTTTACTGTTATAGAATACACGGGGTGTTACATTCTCCCCTACTTAAAAGGATTTCGTCCCCGAAATCTTCAAGTTTAGGAAGAATGTATATCCTAACATCCAAACTTCCATCTACTCATCCATCAAACACGAACATCCATTGTCCTTAAAAGACTTCTAATGCTTCATGATCATATGCAAAGTGTGTGTACATGTTCTTATCTAATGCAAAATCAGTCGGCCTACTGATTCAGTTGACCTCCTTAATGCAAATTATGTAAGTGTAATGAATCCATTATGTATGCAAATTTTCCTATTCATGATTCTACATGAGTGCACAATCATTCATATATAAATGCAATATCCATATGACAACACATTAAACTTCAAGCATATATGAATATAAATACATATATGCATATGCAATATGAAGTGACTGAGCCGATCTAAAACCTAGATTGTGTGTGTATGCAACCACGAGCAATCACTAGCAATTACTTGCAACCACTTGCAACCATCATCCATAACATGTTTCAATTACATGTTTTCATCCAAAGGGTTTCTTACCTAAAAGATAAGGTCAAGGAGATATACCTAAAAAGATAGATAAAAGCGCAACTTAAGGAAAAAGTAAGATCAAAGATGTACCCTCGAAAAGAAAAGGGTAGGCTGCGCGTATTCTAGCTTCCGTTTCCCAAGTTGCGTCTTCCTCGGCGTCGCTCCACTGAACTTTGACGAGCTTGACTTCGCGGTTATGTAGCTTTTTCACTTCAGTTCCTAAGATGCGTGTTGGAACTCTTCTCACGGTTGCTTCGCGTTCCACTTCGGTTTCTTCTAGAATGCTAGGCTCTACTATTTCAGCAGACTCATGTAGACATTTTCGGAGGTGCGAAACGTGAGAGATGTTGTGAACTCCGGCCAGTTTCTCAGGTAGCTCTAATCTATAGGCCATTTTCCTAATTTTCTCGATAATAGGAAATGGTCCTACAAATCTCGGTGCTAGCTTTCCAGTGGATCCAAAACGAACAACGTTCCTTAGAGGAGAAACCTTAAGAAAAACTCTGTCCCCAACCTCAAACTCAAGGTCGGTCCTTCTCTTGTCGGCGTAGGATTTCTGTCTGTCTTGGGCTGTCTTCATTCTTCTCCGTATTAAGTCTACTTTCTCTGAAGTCTATCGGATCATATCTGGTCCGAGTATGAGCTTGTCAGTAGACTCCCACCAACAAGTGGGCGATCGACAAGGTCTTCCATATAAAGCTTCGAAGGGCGCCATTCCGATGGTGGCTTGATAGCTGTTGTTGTAGGCAAATTCCACCAAAGGAAGATGGTCTTCCCACGTCCGTCCGAAGTCAAGGACGCACAGTCTTTAAAGGTCCTCCAAAACTCTGTTCACTCTTTCTGTATGGCCGTCGGTTTGGGGATGATAGGCAGTACTCAAGCATAACTGGCCTACCGCTTCTTGCAGACTCCGCCAAAACTCACTTGTGAAGATAGGGTCTCGGTCACTAACAATGCTGGAGGGTATTCCATGGAGTCGAACAATTTCCTTGAGATAAAGAGATGCTAGGGATGAGGCAGTTCTTTTACTCTTGACAGGTAAAAAGTGGGCGCTTTTAGTAAGCCTATCCACTATTACCCAAATGCTAGTGTTGCCTCTTCTAGACCAAGGCAGCCTATCAATGAAGTCCATTGAGATGCTATCCCACTTCCACTGCGGGACCTCTTGTGGATGGAGCAGACCGCCAGGTTTCTTCTGTTCCGCCTTAACCTGTTGGCTAATCATACACTTTGAAACAAAATCTGCCACATCTTTCTTCATGCCGCTCCAAAAGAAAGTTCTCTTTATGTCCTTGTACATTTTATCTCCGCCTGGATGTATCGTCATCTTGGAGTGATGTGCTTCCTCGAGAACTGTCTTTACTAAGTCCCTTGTCTGTGGGACGCATAGTCTTCCGTCTCGCCTTAGCCAACCCTTATCGTCGATGGAGTATCTGTTAAGGTGACTTGAAGTCTCACCCCTAATTAGCCTATCAATCGTCTCCACAAGCTGAGGGTCTTCGCGTTGTGCTGTCCCTATTGAGTCCACTAAAGTCGGACGTACTTCGAGAGATGCTAGCAAGCCCGGTACAAAATCGGAGGAGGGCCTAAAGTCAAAGCTGGCTATAAACTCTAGGCTTTGCCTTTCAACAAACAGCGGGCTTAGGTTCAGTTTCTTTCGGCTCAACGCGTCTGCCACTACGTTGCCTTTGCCTGGTGTATAGGAGATCTCAAAATCGTACGAGGCAAGAAACTCCATCCATCTCTGTTGCCTCAAGTTAAGGTCCTTCTGCGAGAAGAGATATTTCAAAGATTTATGGTCAGTATACAGTTCGAACTTCTCACCTAGGAGATAGTGTTGCCAAGACTTGAGTGCAAAGACGATGGCGGCTAACACAAGATCGTGGGTCGGGTAGTTCTTTTCATGCACTTTCAACTGCCTTCCACCATAAGCTACTACTGTTCCTTCTTGCATTAAGACAACGCCTAGCCCTGTCCCACATGCATCTGTATAAACTGTGAACATCTTGCTTCCATCTGGCAACGTCAGAACTGGGGCTGTTGTAAGAGCCCTTTTTAGTCGTTGGAAAGCAAACTCGCAATCCAAGTCCCAATTGAACACTAGATTTTTCTTTGTCAGCCTTGTGAGTGGAGCTGAGATTTTAGCAAAATCCCTTATGAATTTTCGGTAGAAACCTGCTAGTCCTAGAAAACTTCAGACCTCAGTTGCATTCTTTGGTGTCTTCAAATCCTGTACCGCTACTACCTTAGCAGGGTCCACATCTAACCCTTCTTTGGATACTATGTGCCTAAGAAACCTTACTTCCTCTCACCAAAAGTGGCATTTGGAGAATTTGGCTTTTAGCTGATGGACTCGCAGAGTTTCCATGATTGCCCTTAAATGCTGAGCATGTTCTTCTTCACTCTTTGAGAAGATCAAGATATCATCTACGAAGACCACTACGAACTTGTTGAGGAATTCTATGAACACCCTACTCATCAGGTCCACGAAGTAATCGGGTCCGTTTGTCAAGCCGAAAGGCATGACAAGCCATTCAAAGAAGTCGTCTGGGGTTCTGAATGCTGTCTTATCGATGCTATCTTCAGCCACCCTTAGCTGATGAAAACCGGTGGCCAAATCGAGTTGGGAGAAAATAGACGCTCCTACAAGCTGATCAAACAGATCGTCAATTCTGGGGAGAGGGTGCCTATTCTTTTTCGTTAGCTTGTTGAGCTCCATATAGTCAACACATAGACGGAGTGAACCATCCGCCTTTGTGGCGAACACCACTGGAGCGCCCCATTCTGAAATGCTCCTTCTAATGAACCCCTTCTCTAGAAGCTCTTTAATCTGTTTACTGAGCTCTTTCCTTTCCCGTGGAGCCATGTGTCTAACGAGCAACGCAACGGGCTTTGCATTATCTACAAGATATATGCGGAAGTCTATCTCCCGCTTCGGAGGTAAGCCCTTCACCACTTCGAAGACATCCGGATATTCACGGACCACTCTAACCGATTGCAAACTCTCAACAGAAGCATCTAGCGATTCAAGATAACTAAGCATAACCACATAAGAGGGATTACAAGTAATTTCCAGAGTGTTACCGAGTTGAGTCAGAAGCCTAACCACCCTTTTTTCACAATCAAGGATGGCACCATTACTGGATAGCCAATCCATGCCCAAGATCAAACCATATCCCGAGAAGCCCAAAACAAAGGCACTACATCTAAATTCTACGCTTAGAATAGAAATTTTCAATCCCACACAGATCATAGACAAATGATTTGGGCCCCCGATTGGATTTGAAACAATTAAGGGGTCCTCTACCATACTAGTTTCTAGGTGCAGAGATTCTACTAAAGCAGATGAAATAAAGGAGTGTGATGCGCCATAATCAAATAAAGTGCGAACTGGGTGATCATAAAGATAAACTACACTTTCTACGGAAGTATTTATACCTCGCTGTTGCAGAGGTGGCGCTTCTAGCACATGAACCTGTGCCCCTGAGGTGGATCCAGCCCTCTGCCCCTGCCCTCGCTTCTTTGGGCAATCCTTAGTCATGTGGCCTGTCTCACCGCAAGAAAAGCACCCACCATTCAACTTGGCCTTCTTCTTCCGGCAGTCCTTCACTAAGTGCCCCACTTTGCCACAGAAATTACATTTCCTCTTCTCTTGGGACTTGTTGTCTTTCCCGCCCTTCTTAAAGTCTGTCTTCTTAGGCTGTAAACCCTCTTTCTTCCCTTGAGAGCTTTTTGCCTTTGTCTCCTTCTTGCCTTATCCTCTTCGTACAGCAATGCCATCTGCACCAACCTTTCATACGTAGCTCCCATGGGTATATGGGTCATGGCCAAACTGTGTAATGGCTCATTCAATCCTTTGACAAAGCGGAGAGCCTTCATGTGCGGAGTGTTGACTAGGTCCAGTCCGAACATAGCCAGCTGATCGAACTGATTAATATACTCTTTGACTGTCATATTCCCTTGCTTAAGAAATAAGAATTTTTCCAACTGAAGACTCCTTTCAGCTTCTGAGAGAAATTTAGCCTCAAATCTCGCCATAAAGTCCTCCCATGTTTCCACTGGTCTTTCTGCATTGGTGACTTCCCACCAGTAGGAAGCCTCGCCTTTAAGTAGCCATACTGCCAGTTGTTCTTTCTGCCTATCTTCTACCTCAAAGATGACGAATAAGTCCTCGGTTTCCTTCAGCCAATTCCTGGCTGCCACGAAGGACTTGGTTCCATGAAAGTCCTTTCCTCCCATAGCTTTAAAATCTTTACATATCTTAGCAAAAGTATTACCACGCAGAGGAGGTGGAGGAAGAGGTGCTGCTGCAACTGGATGATTTCCTGCAGCTGGGGGAGGAGGAACATTGGGACCTGGCTGATTGGCCCTTGCTTCTAAAAACCGTCTGAACCAACCAGGTATTGGTATACCCTCTGGCAAGTTATGTTCTTCGGACATGCTGAAACAAAAAGGATAGATTCAAAACGAAGGATAAAAGATAGTACCTATGGCTTTGGGGGACTATGCCTTTAAAATGACATTTTATCTTTAAAAATACTTCTTTAAATTTTCTTTTGAAAATAAATTTTCAAAACTTTTTTATCTTATCTGGCAAACCTATGCTCTGATACCAAGTGAAACACCCCACCTCCGTTAGGGTCACTCTCAAAGGGAATGCCCATATTTTGGTGGAGGTTTATAAGTATAAGTCACAGATACACAAGACAGATATAAATACACATATTTTTGAACAGCGGAAACAACAACAACTTTTATTTCATCAAAAATACGTGTTACACAAACCATGCCATAATTGTCTTACAATATTTCCAAAAGCATTACATTTCCATAACTGTTTGGATTTCATAATTTAAAGAAGCATAAAAAAAACATAAGTAAACTGCATAAGTCCCCATAGTCGTTATCCAAAGCCATAGTCTAAAACGAAAGAGATCCAAGCAATACATTCTTTCTCTTCAAGCTGGATGTGAAAACTGATCAAGCTGCGGTATTCCCTCCTTGTGGACCTGGGGGCGGGAACGAAAGAAAAGAAGACGAAAGAAAAGTAGAGTCAGACATAAAGCCTGAGTAAGTCTAGGATGATTCAGTCTATGAATAAAGAATTGGGCATAATAAGTATAAACTGGAAATGGGAAAGCACTATAAACTAAGTTAAATTGTCAAGAATCGAATATACTATCGTACCCCATATTAATTTCTACACCCCCATAAACTAGTTCCCAACAGGCACCCCATAATCAGGGTGAAGTGATCCATTTCTAATGATCGGCTCCTACTCGCATAGTTACATGTGTCTTACGGCCCCCGATGTTGTAGCTACCTATGCTGGTCCCACCGTGGGATGTATCAAGTCTCATGGTGGCGGCCCGACACAATTCTAGAATGCATAGGTATACTACTGGTGCCCAGTGCCTAATTTTTCTGCGCCGGAGTGTGTGCACGCCCGCACCCCGTTAGAACCTACACTACTGCACCACCGCCGTCGATTTGACCTCTTACAGTCAGCCCAGTAATCGTGCCCCACCCGGCCTAGTTCAGGGTATCCTGATACACCTTGTAGGGTTACTGCTGAAAAGGGTCCCCCGATACTAGGTTTTCTATTTCTAGCCAACATGCTAAGTTGGTTAAGTGTTTTGTAAACCTAACCCCCTATCAGTCTGTATAGTTTAGCATGTTCAATTTGATTAAGTATTAATTCAATTTACTTAATCCTATCAATCCTGACCCAACCTTAATTGTCTTATTAAAGCCTCGACCTCCCACATCAGACAGGTATTGTTGTGACTGCCTGTTGCCGGTTGGTTCCGGGCAGTCTTACATCACAACTCAGTCTAACCTCGGGTCTTTATTGGGCTCAATGTTTAACCACACACATTGGATAGGTATTGTTGTGACTACTGGACAGCCGGGCGGTTCCGGGCAGGTTTACATCACAACTCAATCCAACCTCGGGTTAAACACATCGTATTTTCTAAGTTTACATATTTTGTCTCTTTTCTTTTTGTATGTAAATATTTGCAGCCCATTATTCAAATTCATCTTTATTGGGTAAAATTAATTTATACCCCTTAAATGTTTTCAAGGTCATTGGCATGCGTCAGACATGCCAACACATATGTTTTATATTTTTAACCCAACGTCATTACCCCCGTTTTATACGTTCGCTATATTGTAACATATGTTGGATTTAACCTTTAAACCCAACTTAGCCACATGAAAAAGGGGAGGCTTAGAACATGGTGTTTATATATTCTAAGTTACATCAAAAGGAGAGTGTGAACGCATGAACTTGCAACATAACGATCTAATTAACATAAATTAGGCACTTGTGAACTTGCATTGTAATATCATATAATCATGACATAAAACATACCTAAACATGAATCATGGTTTTTAATCTATTCATGTAAACTTGCAATTGAAATGTAAATCTAACTTAATTATGTATCGCATATATTATCATATGATTTTGATAACAGCATAGGCCTAAAACATATTTTGTTTGGGCATAAAGTCAAACATAAACTAGCCATGTTCATAAAGTCAACACAAGTTCACAAGGGTGCTTACTTTTGTCACTAACACAAAAGTATGGTTTTACACTTGAATCATGATGCCAATTCCAACATAAATTCATATGAATCATAATACTCAAATGGATCCAACTACACTAAAGATGACCATAAAATTATACATCATGTTGGCCTAATAGTGAATTACATACTTGCATGAATCTCAACTTTGTTGAAATAAACTACCACAAACGTATAGTCGTAAACTTTCAACATGAAACATATACTTGCAATTATCCAATAGGTGTTGTAATAAACTACGACAAACATATAGTCGTTAACTTTCAACATGAATCATATATTTGCAAATATCCAATAGGTCTAACATCATTATACCACAACACCCCAAATCTACTCACAATTAGAGTCATAACAACATACGATTATGAATTATCATCACCACAAATTAAGTACAATTCGATTTCTCATTTTACACAAACCAAAACACAATTATTCATTCACATTGGAATAGCACTCTACTTACAACGTATGACGAATCTTCAATTCAGGAATCTGAATTTTGAATTTGGAGATGTTATCCTTTGTTGTAGGCGTTGTTTTGATTTAGTTGTCATTGCTTTAAGCTTTTGAATTGTCTCCTAACCGTCTCTCAATTTTGATGGCTACTCCTAGTCTTTACTCAGCGGCATGACAGTCTCATTCTCATTTTTATTTGTATGAATTAGGTGGAGTCTTAGGTCCTTTTTATAGAGTTTGTGAATTGATTAGAACCGTCGATGGAGCTTGGATTAATAATAGCCGTTCGTTTGAAAGAGAGACCAATTAGGAGCTGACACCTAGCCCTAATGACAAGGCAAGACTCAGAAATTCGACCAAGCACAGACTAGGCCAGCCAGGAGGGGCCGGGTTCGACCTGGCTCAGGAGCCAGGTCGACTACCCAGTCGACCCCCAGGTCGACTACCCAGTCGACCTGGGTGCCTTGGGCGGGAAAATTCCCACCCAGCCCAATCTGGGTCCGATTTTTGAAATTCGAATTTGTTTCTTAGCTGTTTCTGCCTGTTTGAATTTTAAACTGAATTCTGAAACTTCCAGAGGCCATATCTCCCTCATATGGAGTCCGTTTTATGCAAACTCGGACTCTATCTCAAGCAGAATTCCGAGACGAACGCAATGGCGTATCTCGTTTCCCTTAATTCTTTGATTTGAAATTAATTATACTTTAATTTGTGAATTTTACTGTTATAGAATACACGGGGTGGTACATTCTCCCCTACTTAAAAGGATTTCGTCCCCGAAATCTTCAAGTTTAGGAAGAATGTATATCCTAACATCCAAACGTCCATCTACTCATCCATAAAACACGAGCATCCATTGTCCTTAAAAGACTTCTAATGCTTCATGATCATATGCAAAGTGTGTGTACATGTTCTTATCTAATGCAAAATCAGTCGGCCTACTGATTCAGTTGACCTCTTTAATGCAAATTATGTAAGTGTCATGAATCCATTATGTATGCAAATTTTCCTATTCATGATTCTACATGAGTGCACAATCATTCATATATAAATGCAATATCCATATGACAACACATTAAACTTCAACCATATACGAATATAAATACATATATGCATATGCAATATGAAGTGACTGAGCCGATCTAAAACCTAGATTGTGCGTGTATATGCAACCACTAGCAACCACTAGCAATCACTTGCAACCACTTGCAACCATCATCCATAACATGTTTCAATTACATGTTTTCATCCAAAGGGTTTCTTACCTAAAAGATAAGGTCAAGGAGATATACCTAAAAAGATAGATAAAAGCGCAACTTAAGGAAAAAGTAAGATCAAAGATGTACCCTCGAAAAGAAAAGGGTAGGCTGCGCGTATTCTAGCTTCCGTTTCCCAAGTTGCGTCTTCCTCGGCGTCGCTCCACTGAACTTTGACGAGCTTGACTTCGCGGTTGCGTAGCTTTTTCACTTCAGTTCCTAAGATTTGTGTTGGAACTCTTCTCACGGTTGCTTCGCGTTCCACTTCGGTTTCTTCTAGAATGCTAGGCTCTACTATTTCAGCAGACTCATGTAGACATTTTCAGAGGTGCGAAACGTGAAAGACGTTGTGAACTCCGGCCAGTTTCCCAGGTAGCTCTAATCTATAGGCCATTTTCCCAATTTTCTCGATAATAGGAAATGGTCCTACAAATCTCGGTGCTAGCTTTCCAGTGGATCCAAAACGAACAACGTTCCTTAGAGGAGAAACCTTAAGAAAAACTCTGTCCCCAACCTCAAACTCAAGGTCGGTCCTTCTCTTGTCGGCGTAGGATTTCTGTCTGTCTTGGGCTGTCTTCATTCTTCTCCGTATTAAGTCTACTTTCTCTGAAGTCTGTCGGATCATATCTGGTCTGAGTATGAGCTTGTCAGTAGACTTCCACCAACAAGTGGGCGATCGACAAGGTCTTCCATATAAAGCTTCGAAGGGCGCCATTCCGATGGTGGCTTGATAGCTGTTGTTGTAGGCAAATTCCACCAAAGGAAGATGGTCTTCCCACGTCCCTCCGAAGTCAAGGACGCACAGTCTTAAAAGGTCCTCCAAAACTCTGTTCACTCTTTCTGTATGGCCGTCGGTTTGGGGATGATAGGCAGTACTCAAGCATAACTGGCCTACCGCTTCTTGCAGACTCCGCCAAAACTCACTTGTGAAGATAGGGTCTCGGTCACTAACAATGCTGGAGGGTATTCCATGGAGTCGAACAATTTCCTTGAGATAAAGAGATGCTAGGGATGAGGCAGTTCTTTTACTCTTGACAGGTAAAAAGTGGGCGCTTTTAGTAAGCCTATCCACTATTACCCAAATGCTAGTGTTGCCTCTTCTAGTCCTAGGCAGCCTATCAATGAAGTCCATTGAGATGCTATCCCACTTCCACTGCGGGACCTCTAGAGGATGGAGCAGACAACCAGGTTCCTTCTGTTCCGCCTTAACCTGTTGGCAAATCATACACTTAGAAACGAAATCTGCCACGTCTTTCTTCATGCCGCTCCAAAAGAAAGTTCTCTTTATGTCCTTGTACATTTTATCTCTGCCTGGATGTATCGTCATCTTGGAGTGATGTGCTTCCTCGAGAACTGTCTTTACTAAGTCCCTTGTCTGTGGGACGCATAGTCTTCCGTCTCGCCTTAGCCAACCCTTATCGTCGATGGATTATCTGTTAAGGTGACTTGAAGTCTCACCCCTAATTAGCCTATCAATCGTCTCCACAAGCTGAGGGTCTTCGCGTTGTGCTGTCCCTATTGAGTCCACTAAAGTCGGGCGTACTTCGAGAGATGCTAGCAAGCCCGGTACAAAATCGGAGGAGGGCCTAAAGTCAAAGATGGCTATAAACTCTAGGCTTTGCCTTTCAACAAACAGTGGGCTTAGGGTCAGTTTCTTTCGGCTCAACGCGTCTGCCACTACGTTGCCTTTGCCTGGTGTATAGGAGATCTCGAAATCGTACGAGGCAAGAAACTCCATCCATCTCTGTTGCCTCAAGTTAAGGTCCTTCTGCGAGAAGAGATATTTCAAAGATTTATGGTCAGTATACAGTTCGAACTTCTCACCTAGGAGATAGTGTCGCCAAGACTTGAGTGCAAAGACGATGGCGGCTAACTCAAGATCGTGGGTCGGGCAGTTCTTTTCATGCACTTTCAACTGCCTTCCACCATAAGCTACTACCCTTCCTTCTTGCATTAAGACAGCGCCTAGCCCTGTCCCACATGCATCTGTATAAACTGTGAACATCTTGCTTCCATCTGGCAACGTCGGAACTGGGGCTGTTGTAAGAGCCCTTTTTAGTCATTGGAAAGCAAACTCGCAATCCAAGTCCCAATTGAACACTGGATTTTTTTTTGTCAGCCTTGTGAGTGGAGCTGAGATTTTCGCAAAATCCCTGATGAATTTTCGGTAGAAACCTGCTAGTCCTAGAAAACTTCGGACCTCAGTTGCATTCCTTGGTGTCTTCCAATCCTGTACCGCTACTACCTTTGCAGGGTCCACAGCTAACCCTTCTTTGGATACTATGTGCCCAAGAAACCTTACTTCCTCTCTCCAAAAGTGGCATTTGGAGAATTTGGCTTTTAGCTGATAGACTCGTAGAGTTTCCATGATTGCCCTTAAATGCTGAGCATGTTCTTCTTCACTCTTTGAGAAGACCAAGATATCATCTACGAAGACCACTACGAACTTGTTGAGGAATTCTCTAAACACCCTACTCATCAGGTCCACGAAGTAAGAGGGTCCGTTTGTCAAGCCGAAAGGCATGACAAGCCATTCAAAGAAGCCGTCTGGGGTTCTGAATGCTGTCTTATCGATGCTATCTTCAGCTACCCTTAGCTAATGAAAACCGGTGGCCAAATCGAGTTGGGAGAAAACAGACGCTCCTACAAGCTGATCAAACAGATCGTCAATTCTGGGGAGAGGGTGCCTATTCTTTTTTGTTAGCTTGTTGAGCTCCCTATAGTCAACACATAGACGGAGTGAACCATCCGCCTTTTTGGCGAACACCACTGGAGCGCCCCATTCTGAAATGCTCCTTCTAATGAACCCCTTCTCTAGAAGCTCTTTAATCTATTTACTGAGCTCTTTCCTTTCCCGTGGAGCCATGTGTCTAACGAGCAACGCAACTGGCTTTGCATTATCTACAAGATATATGCGGAAGTCTATCTCCCGCTTCGGAGGTAAGCCCTTCACCTCTTCGAAGACATCCGGATATTCACGGACCACTCTAACTGATTGCAAACTCTCAACAGAAGCATCTAGCGATTCGAGATAACTAAGCATAACCACATAAGAGGGATTACAAGTAATTTCCAGAGTGTTACCGAGTTGGGTCAGAAGCCTAACCACCCTTTTTTCACAATCAAGGATGACACCATTACTGGATAGCCAATCCATGCCCAAGATCAAACCATATCCCGAGAAGCCCAAAACAAAGGCACTACATCTAAATTCTACGCTTAGAATAGAAATTTTCAATCCCACACAGATCATAGACAAATGAGTTGGGCCCCCGATTGGATTTGAAACAATTAAGGGGTCCTCTACCATACTAGTTTCTAGGTGCAGAGATTCTACTAAAGCAGATGAAATAAAGGAGTGTGATGCGCCAGAATCAAATAAAGTGCGAACCGGGTGATCATAAAGATAAACTACACTTTCTACGGAAGTATTTATACCTCGCTGTTGCAGAGGTGGCGCTTCTAGCACACGAACCTGTGCCCTTGAGGTGGATCCAGCCCTCTGCCCCTGCCCTCGCTTCTTTGGGCAATCCTTAGCCATGTGGCCTGTCTCACCGCAAGAAAAGCAACCACCATTCAACTTGGCCTTCTTCTTCCGGCAGTCCTTCACTAAGTGCCCCACTTTGCCACAGAAATTACATTTCCTCTTCTCTTGGGACTTGTTGTCTTTCCCTCCCTTCTTAAAGTCTGTCTTCTAAGGCTGTAAACCCTCTTTCTTCCCTTGAGAGCTTTCTGCCTTTGTCTCCTTCTTGCCCTTATCCTCTTCGTTCAGCAATGCCATCTGCACCAACCTTTCATACGTAGCTCCCATGGGTATATGGGTCATGGCCAAACTGTGTAATGGCTCATTCAATCCTTTGACAAAGCGGAGAGCCTTCTTGTGCGGAGTGTTGACAAGGTCCAGTCCGAACCTAGCTAGCTGATCGAACTGATTAACATACTCTTTGACTGTCATATTCCCTTGCTTAAGAAATAAGAATTTTTCCAACTGAAGACTCCTTTCAGCTTCTGAGCGAAATTTAGCCTCAAATCTCGCCCTAAAGTCCTCCCATGTTTCCACTGGTCTTTCTGCATTGGTGACTTCCCACCAGTAGGAAGCCTCGCCTTTAAGTAGCCATACTGCCAGTTGTACTTTCTGCCTATCTTCTACCTCAAAGATGACGAATAAGTCCTCGGTTTCCTTCAGCCAATTCCTGGCTGCCACGAAGGACTCGGTTCCATGAAAGTCCTTTCCTCCCATAGCTTTAAAATCTTTACATATCTTAGCAAAAGTATTACCATGCGGAGGAGGTGGAGGAAGAGGTGCTGCTGCAGCTGGATGATTTCCTACAGCTGGGGGAGGAGGAACATTGGGACCTGGCTGATTGGCCCTTGCTTCTAAGAACCGTCTGAACCAACCAGGTATTGGTATACCCTCTGGCAAGTCAAGTTATTCGGACATGCTGAACAAAAAGGATAGATTCAAAACGAAGGATAAAAGATAGTACCTATGGCTTTGGGGGACTATCCCTTTAAAATAACATTTTATCTTTAAAAATGCTTCTTTAAATTTTCTTTTGAAAATAAATTTTCAAAACTTTTTTTATCTTATCTGGCAAACCTATGCTCTGATACCAAGTGAAACACCCCACCTCCGTTAGGGTCACTCTCAAAGGGAATGCCCAAATTTTGGTGGAGGTTTATAAGTATAAGTCACAAATACACAAGACTGATATAAATACACATATTTTTGAACAGCGGAAACAACAACAACTTTTATTTCATCAAAAATACGTGTTACACAAACCATGCCATAATTGTCTTACAATATTTCCAAAAGCATTACATTTCCATAACTGTCTGGATTTCATAATTTAAAGAAGCATAAAAAAACATAAGTAAACTGCATAAGTCCCATAGTCGTTATCCAAAGCCATAGTCCAAAACGAAAGAGATCCAAGCAATACATTCTTTCTCTTCAAGCTGGATGTGAAAACTGGTCAAGCTGCGGTATTCCCTCCCTGTGGACCTGGGGGCGGGAACGAAAGAAAAGAAGACGAAAGAAAAGTAGAGTCAGACATAAAGCCTGAGTAAGTCTAGGACTATTCAGTCTATGAATAAAGAATTGGGCATAATAAGTATAAACTGGAAATGGGAAAGCACTATAAACTAAGTTAAGTTGTCTAGATTCGAATATACTATCGTACCCCATATTAATTTTTGCGCCCCCATAAACTAGTTCCCAACAGGCACCCCATAATCAGGGTGAAGTGATCCATTTCTAATGATCGGCTCCTACTCGCATAGTTACATGTGTCTTATGGCCCCCGATGTTGTAGCTACCTATGCTGGTCCCACCGTCGGATGTATCAAGTCCCATGGTGGCGGCCCGACACAATTCTAGAATGCACATGTATACTACTGGTGCCCAGTGCCTAATTTTTCTGCGCTGGAGTGTGTGCACGCCCGCACCCCGTTAGAACCTACACTGCTGCACCACCGCCGTCGATTTGACCTCTTACAGTCAGCCCAGTAATCGTGCCCCACCCTGCCTAGTTCAGGGTATCCTGATACACCTTGTAGGGTTACTGCTGAAAAGGGTCCCCCGCTACTAGGTTTTCTATTTCTAGCCAACATGCTAAGTTGGTTAAGTGTTTTGTAAACCTAACCCCCAATCAGTCTGTATAGTTTAGCATGTTCAATTTGATTAAGTATTAATTCAATTTACTTAATCCTATCAATCCTGACCCAGCCTTAATTGTCTTATTAAAGCCTCGACCTCCCACATTAGACAGGTATTGTTGTGACTGCCTGTTGCCGGTTGGTTCCGGGCAGTCTTACGTCACAACTCAGTCTAACCTCGGGTCTTTATTGGGCTCAATGTTTAACCACCCACATTGGATAGGTATTGTTGTGACTACTGGAAAGCCGGGCGGTTCCGGGCAGGTTTACATCACAACTCAATCCAACCTCGGGTTAAACACATCGTATTTTCTAAGTTTACATATTTTGTCTCTTTTCTTTTTATATGTAAATATTTGCAGCCCATTATTCAAATTCATCTTTATTGGGTAAAATTAATTTATACCCCTTAAATGTTTTCAAGGTCATTAGCATGCGTCAGACATGCCAACACATATGTTTTATATTTTTAACCCAACGTCATTACCCCCGTTTTATACGTTCGCTATATTATAACATATGTTGGATTTAACCTTTAAACCCAACTTAGCCACATGAAAAAGGGGAGGCTTAGAACATGGTGTTTATATATTCTAAGTAACATCAAAAGGGGAGTGTGAACGCATGAACTTGCAACATAACGATCTAATTAACATAAATTAGCCACTTGTGAACTTGCATTGTAATAGCATATAATCATGACATAAAACATACCTAAACATGAATCATGGTTTTTAATCTATTCATGTAAACTTGCAATTGAAATGTAAATCTAACTTAATTATGTATTGCATATATTATCATATGATTTTGATAACAGCATAGGCCTAAAACATATTTTGTTTGGGCATAAAGTCAAACATAAACTAGCCATGTTCATAAAGTCAACACAAGTTCACAAGGGTGCTTACTTTTGTCACTAACACAAAAGTATGGTTTTACACTTGAATCATGATGCCAATTCCAACATAAATTCATATGAATCATAATACTCAAATGGATCCAACTACACTAAAGATGACCATAAAAATATACATCATGTTGGCCTAATAGTGAATTACATACTTGCATGAATCTCAACTTTGTTGAAATAAACTACCACAAACGTATAGTCGTAAACTTTCAACTTGAAACATATACTTGCAATTATCCAATAGGTGTTGTAATAAACTACCACAAACATATAGTCCTTAACTTTCAACATGAATCATATAATTGCAAATATCCAATAGGTCAAACATCATTATACCACAACATCCCAAATCTACTAACAATTAGAGTCATAGCAACATACGATTATGAATTATCATCACCACAAATTAAGTACAATTCCATTTCTCATTTTACAAAAACCAAAACACAAATATTCGTTCACATCGGAATAGCACTCTACTTACAACGTATGACGAATCTTCAATTCTGGAATCTGAATTCTGAATTTGGAGATGCTATTCTTTGTTGTTGGCATTGTTTTGATTTAGTTGTCGTTGCTTTAAGCTTTTGAATTGTCTCCTAATCGTCTCTCAATTTTGACGGCTACTCCTAGTCTCTCCTCAGCAGCATGACGGTCTCATTCTCATTTTTATTTGTATGAATTAGGTGGAGTCTTAGGTCCTTTTTATAGAGTTTGTGAATTGATTAGAACCGTCGATGGAGCTTGGATTAATAATAGCCGTTCGTTTGAAAGAGAGACCAATCAGGAGCTGACACCTAGCCCTAGTGACAAGGCAAGACTCAGAAATTCAGCCAAGCACATACCAGGCCAGCCAGGAGGGGCTGGGTTCGACCTGGCTCAGGGGCCAGGTCGACTACCTAGTCGACCCCCAGGTCGACTATGTAGTCGACCTGGGTGCCCCAGGTCGACTACTCAGTCGACCTGGGTGCCTTGGGCGGGAAAATTCCTGCCTAGCCCAATCTGGGTCCGATTTTTGAAATTCGAATTTGTTTCTGAGCTGTTTCTGCCTGTTTGAATTTTAAACTGAATTCTGAAACTTCCGGAGGCCATATCTCCCTCATACGGAGTCCGCTTTACGCAAACTCGGACTCTATCTCAAGCAGAATTCCGAGACGAACGCAATGGCGTATACCGTTTCCCTTAATTATTTGATTTGAAATTAATTATACTTTAATTTGTGAATTTTACTGTTATAGAATATACGGGGTGTTACATTAAATGATTTTGTCCCCGAAATTTTCAAGTTAAGGAGAATGTGTCTTACCACCCAGTCATCCATCTACTCAACCATCATCCACAAGCATCCATTGTCCTTAGAAAACTTCTAATGTTGTTTGAACATATGCAAAAGTGTGTATATGTTCCTTATCTAATGCAAAGATCAGGCGGTCTACTGATTCAGTTGACCTCCTTAATGCTAATTATGTCAGTGCCATGAGTCCAACATGTATGCAATTTTCCTATTTGATACATATCATTTCTATATGAGTGCACAACCGTTCATTCATATGCAACATCCATATGCTGAGTCAACCATTTTGCATCCATAAAAAAAATGCACACACATCCATATGCAGTATGAGAGTGTTTTTGAGCCGATCTAGTGCCTAGTGTGTGTATATGCATCCACGAGCAATCACTAGCAACCACTTGCATCCACTTGCAACCATCAAACATAACATGTCTCAAACACATGTTTACACCCATTAGTTTCTACTTAAAGGTCGAAGGATAAAGTCGAGTGATAGAGGCAAGTATAATTAAAACTAAAGCTAGGTTCCCATTAGACATCGGTTTAAGAGAATAACTCCTAATTATCAACCCCGAGACCGAAATCAACATCAGATTAATACTCAGAGAATTACTCCCGTTAAACAAATGCCCAACTGGAAATCTATTTCACACCTTGAGTAAAATCTCCTATCATTTTCAGAAACCTACAGACTAATGATACATATCAGATTACCAAATGATTCTTAGGAAACTAAGCATGATAAAAAAAAAACTCAGAATGTATGCGTCATAGTCAACTTAACGCTCAACACAGATACCCAACTTATCATAATTAGATGAGTCATAACCCTTATGGGTCTGAGTCTATAGAGGAATCAGAAACAATACTAGTATTAAATTGCAGAGTATCGATTACAGAATCAAAATGCCAGAATCAGAAAGAGCTTTAACTCAACAACCAGATAAAGAAATTAAACCTCCTACAGAAAGTTTTCCCTATTTCTATCCTATCCACTAGCCTCGAGAGTGTTCGCCTGCCCTTCAGAAGTTGGTCCTGCCCTCTGCCCTTGCCCTCGTTTCTTCGGGCATTCCCTAGTGAAGTGTCCCATCTCACCACAGTTGAAGCAAGTGCCCTTTCTTTTTCTGCAATCCTTGTTCAGATGAGTCGAGCTTCCACAAGTAAAGCACTTTTTCTCCTTCTTATCTTCTGACTTCTCATCCTTCTTTTGTGTTTCCTTTTTGGGCCATGCTTTCTTGTTCTGTGGTTCTTCCTTCTTTGCCTCTTTCTTGCCCTTGTCTTCCTCGTGTAGTAGTGCCACGTCCACCAATCTCTCGTAAGTCGCTCCCATGGGTACATGGGTCATGGCTAGGCTGTGCAGTGGCTCGTTCAATCCTTCAACAAAGCGGAGAGCCTTTTTATGCTGAGTGTTGACTAAATCCAGTCCGAACCTTGCCAGTTGGTTGAACTGGTTGACGTATTCCTTGACCGTCATGCTCCCTTGCTTAAGAGATAAGAACTTCTCCACCTGCAGACTTCGCTCAGCTTGTGAGGAATCTCATCTCAAATCTCATCCTGAAATCCTCTCAAGTTTCCACCGGTCTCTCAGCATGGGTAACCTCCCACCAATAAGAAGCTTCGTCTTTAAGCAACCACACTGCCAATCGTACCTTTTGCCTGTCATCCACATCGAAAATGATGAACAAATCTTCGGTCTCCTTCAGTCAGTTCCTTGCCGCCACGAAGGATTAAGTTCTATAGAAGTCTTTTCCACCCATAGCCTTGAAGTCTCTACACGTCTTGGCGAAAGCATTTCCACGAGGAGGAGGAGGTGGTATCGCCGCCACTGGGGGAGGAATATCTGCTAGGCCTGTACCGTTGGCCCTAGCCTCTAAGTATCTCCTGAACCAGCCAGATATTGGCACACCCTCTAGAAGGTTAAGATCCCAAGACATGCAGAAACGAAAGAAAAAGGAAAGATTCAAAACAAAGGATAGAAAGATAGGTTATGGCTTTAGGGATTATGTTTTTCAAAATAAGCTTTATTTTTTAAAAAATACTTCCTTTTAAAACCTTTTTGAAAAATATTTTCAAAACTTTTATCTAATCTGGTAACCTTCAGCTCTGATACCAAGTGTAACACCTCACCTCCGTTAAGGTCACTCACAAAGGGAATGCCTTAACTTTGCTGGAGCGTTTTAGTAGATAGAACGGAAATTTACAAGACGGATAAAACAGTACTTGAAAAATTAATAACTTTATTACAACAGAAACCGAAATAAGTTTGGTTACATCTTTTCAAATCACAATATCAGAATCCAAGTACAAAATATCGGTCTTGTAAAAAGCCTTCAGAATGCATAGTTTCTAAAGTCATAATCCCCAACATAAAATGCCATGGAAAGATAGAGCCAAAGCCAAGCGATACTTCAAGCAGAGAAGATTCGAATCAAGTCCTAGATTTCCACCCTACAAACCTGGGGGGAGGGGGGAAACGAAAGGAAAGGGGCGAAAACAAGCAAGGTCAGACATAAAGTCTGGCAAGTCCAGTGACTTTCAGCATATGAACAGATAATAATATCATGACATGAAAATAAAGCTGGATAAGGAGACAATATCAACAGGAGTAACTGATATACTTAAGCTAAACAGAAGAAACAGAATGATATAGCTCAAGTTATGCTTCTTACTTATATTTTACTTCTCTACACTAATACTAGTATAACAGGATTAGGTGTTACCTAATGTCTAAACAGAAACAGAATAATGGGCCTTTACCACCCGAATAGAAGGTACAGGAACAAAAATAGAATAATCCTTACAGAAACAGAATGTTAGAATTAGGTGTACACTAGTAAATGGGCCTTTACCACCCCAACAGATGGTACCACGCAGAAACAGACATGTGTTACCACCAAACAGAAAAAGACGGTACCCCACAGAACATACAGAACTAAGTGTACCCTAAATCCTACCCCACACGATCTGCTCTCTAATACATAAATACCCTGTGCCTGCCCCACAAAAGGGTGTACCATTTTCCTAAAGTGGCAACCTTTGAATGACATAGACCTATTTACAGATGTCACGGCGTCTTACATCCTCAGAGGTAGACCGGGATCCATGCATGCACATGACCCGGTTGAATGCACCATCGACACCCCTCGCCATTATCAGAATGAGCCGCTAATAATTAGTTCAGTAGGCATGCCCGGACCCTACCTACTGTTGGGTCATAGTTTTGATACCAGAAAGGGTTACTGACTAATATGGGTCCCAAACAACAGATGACACAAGTATTTTCCCTCTTAACCTTGTGTCCTCAGACTAACAGATTTCAGATTAACTTGTTTACAAGTTTCCAGACATACAGAGTTCAAGTCAACTAGTTCACAGATCAGAAAATCAGGCTAACAGGTTTTCAGACTAACAGATCAGATGTACAGTTTTAACAGATTTACAGATTATCCAACTTTGTATTGGGCCTACTGATTCACGAAATAGGTTTATTAAATTCATCAGTCTAGATGGTTTAGCCATATCCACCCAACACTTTTAGACATCATATTTATCTCAGATTTGCATTAATTAAATATTAATGCGCAGACCCCTCACATTAGGTCGGTAGCTTGTGGCCGCTGGATAAGCCGGGCGGTTCCGGGCAGACTTCTGCCACAAGCCAGACCTAACCTCGTGTCTAAGCATATTTTAGTTATGCCTACGACCTCTCACATTAGAATAACAGTTTGTGGTTGCTGGTTAAGCCGGTTGGGTCCAACCAGGCTTCTACCGCAAACATGAGTCTAACCTCGTGTTTCAGCATTTTTATTATAACCAGTTTATTCCATTACAAATTATACAACTATCAGACTAACAGATTTGACTTCTTTTCAAGTCGCAGCAGATTAATCAAATTGACATGTTTTACTCAATCTTAGATCGAGCCTATGGACTTTCATACACAAATTACAATCATTCAACTTTTCAACAGATTTAGCAGTTCAGGCGGTTCAACAGATTTAGCAGATTAGGCAACTCAACCGATTTAGCAGATTAGGCATAATTAGCAGATTAGGCGATTCAAAATATGTAATAGTTTAGGCAATTCAACAGATTAAACAGGTAACAGATTTAGCAGATTAGGCAAATTTAGCATGTTAAGCAGATAATAGTTTTAGTCGATTTAAACATTCCTTAAAGTCCTATTCACATATCTTGCCTAATTCATAAAGTAAGCCTAAACTTATATGCCCAAATTATGGTCATAATCCACCATATAACATATGTCCCAAATTTTAGTTAAACTTGCATAGTTCAGAATATTCTCCAAAAACCTTACATATAAATTATGTCAAATATAGCCATGGATTACAATGCATGTCACATATCCAAAAAAACCCTTTACTTAGGTATATTCATACTTAATAATCATCAAATCTTAATATGGATCTTTACACCTAAGTTACATGCAAATTAATTCTCATTTTTCCAAATTTCAGACTATAAAATATAGCATGTCCAGATCTAGTCTTGAATTATAACTTATACTATGAATCCAAATCAGTTACATGTTCACAGTTAAACTTTACGCCCCAAATCCCAAGTCATATGTCTACTATTCTTCAAGCCACAAAACTCAAGACATACGTTAAATACAACATGCCCAATTATATGCCTTAGATTTATGTTCTACGTTACAAACTATGTTCTTTATGTTCTAAGTCACAAAATCCTTTCCTTCAAAGTCATAGATCGTCTTATGCAATATGCCTCAAATTTATGTCCATAATTACAACATGCGTTGCATCCTCAAATTAATTACAAATCGATTTTGCCCAAATATGCCTCATTCAATATTCTTCCCAAACTTAGCGTTTATGCGTTCATCTCTTATGAGACTTTGCTCAGGCTCGTGGTAGCCTGGCTATCAAACAAAAATAAATAAAGGAGGAAGAAATACAGAATTAACAGAATAATAAAACAAAGGAACAGATCTGATAAATAGAAAAAGGGCATAATCTCAAATTCAGTTTTATAATTATGTCAAGATCATGATTAAACTTCATATTGGAAAATAACTGCACATGCCTTGATTGGATTATAGAAGAAGAGTTGCAGTAGTTCTCTTTTAATCTAATTCAGATTTGGAAGAAGATGCACTAGTTCTAGATTTGATTCCAGCAGAGTAGCGATGCCATTATTTTATTTATTTATTTATTTCTAATATTTCCGAGGAAGCATAAGGGAAGAAGAATGGTGTAAAGAGAACGGGGCTATGGAGCTGTTCATATAGGATTAGGCGGGCGAATCTAGACTGAAAACGAGGCCGGATACATCAGAATGAACCCAGGCTCAAAATTGGGTTCGGGCACCAGGTCGACCCCCAAGTCGACCATAGGGTCGACCTGGTCCCTGGGAGGTCAACCATAGTGTCGACCCCCAGATCGACCTGGTCCTGGGCGGGAAAATTCCCGCCCAGTCTTCTCTGGGATTCGAATTCGAATTTCGAGCTGTTTTCGGTTCTGAAAATTCCTGAAACTTAGGTGGGTCATATCTCCCTCATACGTACTCCGTTTCTCGAAAACTCGGATTCGTTTCCAAGCAGAATTTCGAGATGAACGCAATGGCGCAACTCGTTTCCCTTGATTCTTATTTTAAAAATTATATATTCTCTGATTTGTCACTTATATGTTCACAGAAAATTCAGGGTGTTACAACATTTTCTTCTTTAGGAAACAAGCTCTCATAGCGAATAGCTTTTTCAGCGATCTTCTCAAATGAGTCATTAAGATGGTCCACTAACGACTTTCCAATATAAGCATCCATGCCCAAGACAAACTTCTCGTTCTTCTGATATGGTGTATCAATGTATGAACGAGCATTTTTGGACAAGGCTTCAAAGTCAGAGATGTAGTCAAGAACAAAACGACTATTATGTTTCAGCTCCACAAACTTTTTGAAGAGAACGGACTTCTGAGCAGTGGAGATAAACTTTGCTTCAAACTTAGCTTGGAATAGCTCCCATGAAATTTCTTCCTCTAGAGTCTCGAGTATAACAGAATTCCACCATTCCATGGCCCTATTCTGCAGTTGCCTTGATACAAGTTTTCTCTTTATTGCATCCTCGATACCCAAGTCTTCAAAGATTCGAACACATGAATCCATCCACCTCTGAACCTCTTCAGCTGGTTCTGTTCCCTTGAATGGTTTCCCCTAGAGATGTAAAGTCCTTACACAGCTTTGAAAAATCTACTACTCTAGGAACTCGCACAACAACATCTACCGTTGTCGCCACTGGAGCGGGTACCCTTCGCATAATTGCTTTTGCCATGGCTTCAAACATGGCCGGGTAATTAGGTTCACCACCATTTCCCCTCTAGTATTGGCTCCCCTAGCAGTGCGTCTTGTTTCTCGTCTACTCATTTTGAATTTGCAATTTAGAATAATTAGTCACTTTCAAGGAAAACTGCTAAAGGAAAATAACCGTTACTACCATATATGCAAATATATATAGTAAGCATCCAACTGAAATCTACAAGTACGTCTCTTATACGTGATTACGTCTTAGAACTTTGGCTAAAATCGCTAACCAGAGATCTGATACCAAATGTGACGACCGCCCATAACCCCCGCGCTATACAAAAGAAATAGTGTGCTGAAAGGTGTGCAAGGCAATCATGGACAAACATCAGAGTAGGAAAGCACAAGCGGAACCTGTCATAAACTCACAGCGCATGGATAAAATATAATAGAACATATACAACATGTAGTAATTATGAAGCAGAAACACAAGACTTTCATACAATCAGAATGTAATATCCACAAACTTAGAAATAGTGTTTATACAAAGTTTTCTCACTACGTTATTTAGAAAAGCAAATATCGGAAACTCAATTATTAGACAGTAGTAAAACCGATACGTGAGCCTCCTGCTCGCCACCGATCAGCACCATCGTCCTCACTAAAGCATCACCTGTCACCTACTACTTAGTCTACCCATCCACAACCGGATGAACATCCCAAGGTAATAAAAGGAAACATAAAACCTTGAGTCAGACAACAGTCTTAGTGAGCGATAAAACAGCTAATAAACTTCTACAATAAAGTGTATGAGAAAGGATTGATAAACATACTAATCTACCCACGACAACAGAGAAGAACTCAACCTTATCCTCCCCACATCGGACAGTGATAGCCTTTAAAATAACAATTCAATCATTCATCCATGGAAACCAGAACACCCATTCAATCATGGAAAACACACACATGACATCCAGATTATGTAAGTCTCACACAGAACAACCAATCATCCATGACTGACTCTGGCTATCACCGCCAATCCTGCTTTGAAACCACCGTTAATCGTATGACGGCCAACCTTGTCAGATGTCAAGGGCTAATGGTAACCCCAGTTCTAGCATAAACTCCATTTGTCCAACATTGAAAACTAGGCCTTTCAACGATACCCAAGGTACTCGACCTACAATCGATCTTTTGGGTGCCCCCATCGTACCCCTGCTTTGAGCTTGCTAGAACTTACGAGAACAATAATCTCTCGGCCTTCAATATCTCTAATCGTCCAACCTTGACAGCTATTTACTGCTCAAGCGACCTTCTCGAGCAACCATTATCCACCAACTCACAACCGTTGAGTTGCCATGTAGTTCGTTGTTCCACCTTGATCAACGAAAACATTCAAAACTTCGAACCTTCCTACTTGAATTTACTTCGAAGTCACACCATCACCGAGCTAATTTGACTCCACTCGGTCCACATCTGACCGATCCAAATTTGACTGATCCAAATTTGACTCCACCCGATCCAAATTTGACTCCACCACCCGATCCAAATTTGACTCCACCACCCGATCCAAATTTGACTCCACCCGGTCCAAATTTGACTCACCTCCTGATCCAAATTTGACTCCACCCGGTCCAAATTTGATTCCACCACTCGATCCAAATTTGACTCCACCACCCGATCCAAATTTGACTCCACCCTGTCCAAATTTGACTCCACCACCCGATCCAAATTTGACTCCACCCGGTCCAAATTTGACTCCACCACCCGATCCAAATTTGACTCCACCCGGTCCAAATTTGACTCCACCACCCGATCCAAATTTGACTCCACCCGGTCCAAATTTGACTCCCCACCCGATCCAAATTTGACTCCACCCGGTCCAAATTTGACTCCCCACCCGATCCAAATTTGACTCCACCCTATCCAAATTTGACTCCACCCTATCCAAATTTGACTCCACCACCCGATCCAAATTTGACTCCACCCTGTCCAAATTTGACTCCACTACCTGATCCAAATTTGACTCCACCACCTGATCCAAATTTGACTCCACACGGTCCAAATTTGACTCCACCACCCGATCCAAATTTGACTCCACTACCCGATCCAAATTTGAGTCCACCCTGTCCAAATTTGACTCCACCACCCGATCCAAATTTCTGCATATTGCAATTCAACTCCTATTTCGACCAAAACTTCGCCAAATGACGAATCCGACGAAACCAACTCAACTAAAATTACCAAACACAATCATAAACATATCATAACATTACTAACTACATGAATATGACGATTACCACAAAAATGATGTAAATCTCACCCAAAAACCATTAAAATGAACATATGATCAAAATGAGAGATCTAACTAACATAAACAAGTAAAATGACATGAAATTAATCAGTAAAACTTGTTAGATTAGATCATAGGGTGATGCATATTAAAATGAACTTGTAATGGTGTAAATCAATGGTAAAACATCCCAATTTGATGAGAAACATGCACAAACACTCATATACTTCATTGCATTCATGTGAGAGATGTAAATCAATCACCGATTTGCCGAAACAATCTAAATCTATAGAAATAAGAATCCGGATAGCGAGCACTCTGAATCAAACCCCTCGATCCGATGAATTTGCCTTTGAAATGATGTAGATCTTGCATGGATGGTGTAGATCTTCGATTTCCTCCCTTAGATTTGCATTTTTAATGGTGGAAAGGTGTAGGAGGAAGAAGGAGATCAAATGCCTTCAAATGAGAGAATGGGAAAAAGTAAACCTTTTCCCTCTAATCTCACCCCCTATTTATAGGATTCCACTAAGGCTCCAAAACCTGAATAGCCAACTGAAAAACCTTAAAACAGCGATTTCTCCCAAACCGCTGAGCCAAATCCTTAATGTAACCACTCTACGGAAAGCAATCATCAATTCCTTTCCAACGGCACAAGTTTCACCCTCTGATTCGACCTGAGTCAAAAGTTATGCCCTGTATAAGGCTAACAGGGGAAAATGATCACAAACAAAATCGGTAAAAATTATGGACATGTCTCACATCCCCATAAACAACATATTAAAAGATGAGACTGATCCAATCCTTAGAGAATAAAACAAATATATTTTACGATCTTCTGATGCGTAAAATGCGGGCTGTTACAGACATCCCACATCCGTTAATGTCACTCATTAAGAGAATGCATTAAGTTTCGTGAAGCGTTATAGGTAAACATAAATAGAAACATTACAATACAGATATAAAATAGCAGCGGAATTTAAAACATTATTAATCATAAAGCATCGTGGTTCAAAACGTGGTTACATCAAATGTCTGAAAACCATATAACCCAGTACATCATTAAAATTTCTGCCTTGTACTTTAAAACATCAGAGTAGAGTAATAAAAGAAGCATAATCCCCAAAACATAGCCATAGTAGAGAAACATGAAATTGAGCAGTACATCTATGCAGCTCCAAGCAAGATGAAAGCAAAATCCTGATCAAGCTTGAGTATTCGCACCCTGAGAACCTAGGGGGAGGGGGGGTAAATGGAAAAGAAAGAAGAGGAAACAAAATGGGTCAGACATAATGTCTTGCGAGTCTAATTACTTTTAGCATATAAATAAGTAAATGTATCATGATAGGCATATAATGTGGATAAGAGGGATAACAACCTAAAAAGGCAGGTATGACGAGGTAAACAAGATCAACATGATAGAGTATATTGCGCTTCTCTAATAATTTATCTGCACCAATACTAGTGTCTTATTAATAAAATGATCCACAACAAGTATAAGGTGGTAGACTTAGGCGTACTTACAGTGAGAGATTTTCACCCCATACAATTAATAGGCAGCCCAACATACTGGAGTTACCCATAAGGGTATTAACGGGCTCCACAACATACCAGATTCTAGATGTACCATAATTGCTACCCTAATCTATCAGCTCCCTACTCCGTAGATACCTTGTGCTGGCCCCACAGTAGGGTGTATCACTCTCTAAAGTGGCAATCTTTCGTTTTCAGGATGTGCACAACCATATCTATAGGTGTCACGATGTCTAAACCTCCTCTGTCGGACCCATGCACGCACATGACCCCGTCGGAATGCGCCGCCCATACCGTCCCCCACATTTGGATCTCTTACAATCAGCCAGAAAGCGTGCCCTAACTCGGACCAAGTTTAGAGTACTCCTTTGATACCTATATATGGGTTACTAACTGAAACAGGTCCCACACACAAGATGATACAAGCTTCCCCTATGCTTGCATCCTTATTAGGTTTTCCACAGGTTATGCCATACCAAAGTGAAAGATTGTATAACCCCACAGGATAAGTTTGTTGGCCAATACCTATATAAATGTTACCCACCCACCCAACATTTACCTAATCCACCTAGTGTTTCAAACAAGTTTACTTAAACCCTACTCAAGATATATGTTCATACAATCCCTACGGATTCAACTAGGTTAAGTATTCCAATTCATTACCATATTCATTTATGGTTATAATGTGCTAGACATGCCACATTAAGCCTACCATTTGTGGATGCTGGATATGCCGGTCCGTTCTGGGCAGACTTCTTCCACAAGTCGAACATAACCTCGTGTCTTAGCACATCTCGTG
Organism: Allium sativum; assembly: GCA_030737875.1. Taxonomy (NCBI): domain Eukaryota; kingdom Viridiplantae; phylum Streptophyta; class Magnoliopsida; order Asparagales; family Amaryllidaceae; genus Allium; species Allium sativum. The sequence continues at coordinate 513,893,844 of CM060919.1, read as the reverse complement.
TTTATGCACTTAGACCGCTCACATTAGATTCACCACTTGTAGTTGCTGGATATGCTGGTAGGTTCCGGTAGACTTCCACCACAAGTGTAATATAACCTCGTGTCTTAGCACGGTTACAGTTTCTAATTACTGTAATTCTAGGTATTTCAATTATTAACCAATTATTCCTATGTCGTTGTAGGTTTTCATGCCCCTTTCCCAAGTTATGTTCATAATGAACCATATACCCCAAATTGAGGTCTTTAATCACAAGTTGATTTATGCTCCAAATTGATGTTCATATATTACATTCAAGTTATGCCCAAATTTCCAACTACAAGTTATGCCCCAATTTTACCGTTTTCCTCTCGTTCCCAATTTAACGCGTTCGTATATTTCGGCAGCATGCCTAGGCTCGAAGGTAGCCAGGCTTTATAAAAATAAAAGGGGAAAGATGAAGGGAAGAGACAAAAATGATCATACTAACAAGTTTGACATATAATGGCAGAAATAGGCATAAACACATAGTGGCATAATGACAAGATAGGCATATTGGAACAAATCTGATGAACATGTGACAATAGAACTGATTCTAACATAATAGGGATTTCGTAAACAGGCATGATAGGATCTAAACAATGAGTTAGTTAACCAACTAATAACAAATCAGATTTAGCCACAAACATAATAGGAATAGGCATAAGGTGATCCAAGTAGTGAATTAGATCTACAAACAATGGCAAATCTGACATGATAAATAGGTATAGGTTCAGATTTAGTTCATAGTCATGTCAGAATAACTTAGACAAACAGGTTATAGCAGATCTAATATGATACAAATAGTCACGGGCATAGATCCAAGTTATAGTCATGTCAGGATTTACTTTTAAACATTTAGATTTAAAAGTAATGTAAACTCACAGTGATTGGATCTAAGAAAAGTAGAAGAAAGAATTGCTGATGTTGAATCACAGATCCCTAAAATCTAGTTGATTGTTGAAGAAGAAAAGACTTGATTTAATTTGGGCAGAGGCAGCATCTAGTTCTCCATTATTTTTTAGTATGGAGAAACAAGAAAAATGAGGCCATATATATAGCTATCACCAAACCCTAATCTACCAGGATCTGCCATAAGGGGGTCACCCCCTTAAGGTGTCGACTCATGCGTCGACACCCCCCTTATGGGGTCGACACCCCTAGGCGGGCATTTTCCCGCTCTCCTGATTTCTGCGATTTTAAACTATTTTTTTTTTCGAATTTTCTGGGTATATTTTATTCATATATATTCTTCTTATGCGTATACAAAGGTGTCCGTTTTATGCAAATCAGGTGTCTATTTTGACCAGAATTCCGAGACAAACGCAACGGCGTAGTCCATTTCCATTAATTCTGAATATTAAATTATTTATTCTTTAATTTATCATCTTTTATTGTTGTTATAATACGCAGTGTTACAAGAAAAGATATCCTACTCATGACTTGGAATTGACAGCAATCGTGTTCGCGTTTAAGATGTGGAGACAATATCCGTTGTGAAAAAGATTCAAGTTGTTTATCGATCATAAGTCGTTACAGTATCTTTTCTCTCAAAAGGATTTATATTTCGTTAGCAGAGATGGTTAAATTTCTTGGCATCATATGATTTCAATATCGCGTACACACCCAGGAAGGGCAACGTGCTAGCTGATATATTGAGTAGGAGACATGCCAGTTTGGGGCTATGTTTCTTGAATGGAAGCAACTAGAGTATATCACGAGATATGATTTCAGACCTAAGTGTGAATTAGATCCCAAGATGTTAGCTAGTTTGACGATTAGACCGACTTTGATTGAGCGGATCGATTCCAGTCAAAGGGACGATCCTAATCTATTGGAAATCATCTCTAAGCTAGAGATGGGTATCGACGGTGAGGGAATAAACAAGTATGTACTTCATTGAGAAGGATGGCTTCGAAATAATGGGAGACTAGTTGTACTCAACGTTAGTCGATTGAGAGATGAAGTACTTAGAGAGTGCCTTCACTCAAAATTGATTATACATCCCGGTGGTAACAAAATGTATAGAGACATGAAGCAGACCGACTACTGGGAAGGGATGAAGAGAGACGTTGGGAAGTTTATACCCAAGCGCATGAACTGTAGTTAGTTAAAGCCGAGCAAAAGAAGCCTAGTAGTTTTTTACAATAGTTGGAAATTCCCGAATGGAAATGGGAACAAATCTCTGTGGATTTCACTGATGGTTTACCAAGGACTAGATCGGGCCATGATAGTATTTGGATGATTGTGGATTGATTGACCAAAAGTGCAAGGTTCATACCGGTCAAGTCGAATAGAATGATAGCTAAGTTAGTAGAACTGTATATAAAGTGGGCAATGAGATTTCATGGAGTACCTAAAGGCATTGTGAGTGACTGATATCTTTTATTTACTAGTGGGTTTCAGAAGAGCTTACAATAGGCTTAGGGTAAGAATTACATCTCAGTACCGCATACCATCCTCAAACCTATGGTCAAATAGAGTGGGTGAATCGTGTATTAGAGGATCTCTTGAGAGCTTGTATATTTGATTTTGTTGGGTCATGGGATGACCATTTGCATTTGGCTGAGTTCACATATAATAACAGTTATCAATCCAGTATTGGTATGGCTCCATTTGAAGCTTCGTACGGGAGACCGTGCAACTACCATCATGTTGGTTGCAAAAACAGTGAGAAATTTGTGCTTGGGAGAGATGTAATAAGGGAAACCTCAGATAAAATGAAGGTTATTCGACAGTGAATGAAGGCTTCCCAAGATAGGCAGAAGAGTTACGCTGATAAAAGACGAAGAGATTTGAAATTCTCTGTTGGCGACTTGGTATTCGTCAAGATTTCTCCGTTGAAGAGTTTGATTCGATTTGGTAGCAGAGGTAAGTTAGCACCAAGGTTTGTTGGTCCATTCCCTGTTCTCGAACGAGTTGGGAATTTAGTGTATAAAGTTGGATTACCAGACAAGATGGCGGGAGTGCACAACGTATTTCATGTTTCTCGGTTAAGGAAGTTCGTGCACGATTTTGATATGACTATTTCACTAGATCAATTAGATGATATTGAGGTAGAATCCGAGGTAGTTGGAAATCGCAGACCGATTCGTGTTGTCGGACACAAAACGAAACAACTTCGAAGGAAGACGGTGAAACTGGTTAAGGTCCAGTGGGGGTGATAATTATAATGACTGTACTTGGGAAACCGAGGAGAACATAAGGAAGTCATATCCAAAGCTCTTTACCTAGTAAGATTTTAATCGCGATATTATATATGTTTGATTGTTCGTAAATGGTTATAGACAGGACGGATATTATTGTATGTTTTCTTGGTTAACGAAATTCGGGGGCGAAATTTCTTAAGGAGGGCAGAGTGTAACAACCTGTATTCTACGTATCGAAGGATCGTAGAGTATTTATTTTATTTTCATATGAAGTCATATGACGTGTAACTTTGGGAAATGACTATTGGGGTCATTTCCCAAATTCACGAATTTTGTCGGATTTTAAAATGACCATTTTACTCCTGGCGAATCTTGTTTTGCATATAACTTGTGATTGGTATGGAGTTTTGACCTAAAACCACTTCCATTGGATTTGGATGATGGTTTTCCATTCTGTAGATTGGTTACATTAATCAAACGGACTTACTGTTTGGGAGATATGGCTGAAATAAGATTTGAAAGATAGAAAACAACCTAGTTGGGCTTAATTAAGTGATTAACAGCTAGGCCCATAACCCAATTCAGGATTAGGGTTATGGGAGGGCTGAAAGGAGTTGGAGAATCATCTCCTTTCTTTTTTCTAGCCGCCACAAACCTTTCCCAAACCCTAACCATGGCTTTCATCTTCTAAATCTCTCTCTAATCACTTCCTAATCACAAATTAATCGAATCTACATCAAATCAAGCCAGATTAACACCAAATTCGAGGTAGAGCTACTGCACCACATTAGAATCCGAGCCAAATCAGTAAAAGTTTCAGATCTATCATTTATTATTAGCTAAGGTGAGTGATTAGCATGTTTATTCACTAGTTATGTCTTATTAGGGGTAGTGATAATTAGCGAATTAATGACTCAAAAAATATGAAAAAGTATGCATAATTCAAAAATCATATTTTATGTCACATATATGAAATTGGGTTGATTTGGATCTATTTTGTTAATCCCGAAATTTAGGGGATTAAGGGGAAAATTGCGGATTTGGGTATGTTTGATCTAAGTTAACATGTGAGATCACTGTTTTGATGTTTTGGTTGATTCTACATGTTACTACTGCTGTTTGTATGTTTTATGATTGCATAGAAAAGTTAGGATGGTTGAAAACGCCGTCGTTCGACGAAAATAGCTTACTGGAAATTCTGCAGGGATCTGGTTCGAATCAGATAGAGGGATCGGATCGGATAAGACAGACCAAACCAGATTAGAGCATGGCAAAAAGGAAGGCCACTTGCATAGGGTTGGAGTTGGAGTGGAGCACCGAACCGAACTGAAATGGAGGAGCACTGAACTGAGCAGAGATGAGGAGGGAACACCGAATCGAACCGAAATAGAGGAGCACCGAACCGAACCGAGATAAGGAGGAGCACCGAACCGAACACCAATTCGACCAAGAACCCGAGGTGCAAAGGAAGTCCAAGTGGTAAGTTATAGCTCAGGATCCAAATGGGAACCAACGAGTTAACTTCAAGGGTTGGGCTTTGCTGCGGGATGCATGCAAAGGAGTTATTGATATCTATAACTTTGGTTCACCATTGAGAGAGGGGGCGTGTAGAAGAACCAGAGCCAGTGTGGTGTGGACTGGTTGGCCCATACCCCAGAGCCAGGGAGGTGTGGACTGGGTACGGTTATTGATTATAGACCAAGGCGGTGTGGTCATAGCAATAGTTGTACGGAGTCCAGGGCGGTGTGGACCTGTCATGGCCCCCAATAGATTTGGTGATCAAAGCAGTGGATATCGTATGCTTTACGCACTGAGTGAGAGATGTGAGGATGATTGCTATGTTGCTATCACATGACATGCACACTCCCATTTTACACTCTATGTTAGTGTTACCTTAGAGTATTGTACATCTTGTTGTGCTAACTCTTTGGTTGCAGGTCCAGGTCAGGTATGATTACTTATACCTGTTTTTGTTCTATTTAGTTGTATAGGATTTATATCACTCACACCAAAATTTCATCTGACTTGGAGTTTTATGTCTCTTCTTATTACTCTGGGTGCTCCTAAATGAGCAGACTAGAGGCAGGTTAGGTGGTTATGCATGAGTAGCTATCCAGAGGTGAGCAGGAGGCTTCTACATACTTTATACATATTCTTGATGTGTAGTTACTGGTCACTGCTTTGGGAATTAGTAGCGTACCTCTTTTATTTCCTTTTAGAGACAGAATTTTAAAGTTATAATAACTGGATATGAAGCTGTATTTTGATTCCACTACTCTGACGGATATGGTTTAGTTTTCAGCTTATGTACCGTCTCGCCTGTTTTATACCAAGTTATGTTATTTTTATATTTTATTCCATGTGGCATGCGATATACTACAGGTTCTTTGGAAATTCATCGTTTCAACCTTGTTGACGATTGTCCCATGCTAGTCGGGCTTTGGCACAACACATTTAGAGGAAATGTCTGATGGTACGGGGCAGCTGTCACAATGGTGCAACAGCCCATGCACTCCCTCCTCTTATCACCAGTAATTATTTTGATCTGCTGCCTTTGGTTTTAGATCTTGTTGAGCAGTCTACTTCTAGCATCGGTGTGGCTGCCCCTGTAGTGCCCAGCATTCGTTCGCTCTGGGGTAATAAGTTCAGGAAGCGTTGGCATCGTCTCTCCAAAGCTCAAAGGAGTGTTGTGATATGTCTAGTCTTCGTACGCAGCTATGCGGTGCTGCTGTTGACGTGGCAGCCGAGACATCATCAGAGGAGAGTTCATATTTGTTGGTGGTTAGGCTCTTTTGCTTTGAGCTTGATTTGTGGTCCGCGGGTTAGCTATGAAAACCTTTTCTGGACTTGTTTTCTGTTTACCTTATACTTTCCAACTTAGATGAATGTGTTGATATTGCCTTTGTTGGGGGAGAGTCGATCGGGGCGCCCGTCTCCCTTTTGTTGGGTGGCACTTTGGGGTTGGTTGTGGGTTCTCACTTTTGACTTCCTCCTTTTCCCTTGTGTTTGGCATTGCCTGAGCTTTCGTAATAGTTTGTGTTGTGCACTAGGGTGGTTGTACCTATAGCAAAACATTTTCGGCTTTGTTTCTACGCTTGGAGTGGTTTTGGCTGCTACATTTTTGCCTTATTTGATGTGGAGTCCTCTTATGGCCTTCTTTGGTTTTGCTTTTCTTTTGGGTAGGTATCAGGCTCGTGCCCATCGGCTTCGGCCTCGGTTGACACTTCCTTGGTCGAATCAGTTGTTTCCTACATTAGTGGGAGTTTTTAGGTTTTCTCTAGTTCATGTGTTCCTTCGGTGTTTGTGTCTCATCGATTGTAGGATGGTCACATCAGCGGGAGGTGTCAATTTGATGACACCTCAACATTGAGAGGATCCATACACCTTGGCAAAACATAGTCCTCTACATTTCTACATGTTCATCCTCTTCCTTTTTGTTTTTGGATGCGATCTCTCCTGCTCCCAGCTCTTTCCTTTTTGCACTTTTTCCCTGTTCTTCGCAAGGAGGAGATTTCGACCATTAACAATCGACTATCTCTAGGTCCTTCTGTCTCCTCCCTTGTAACACCCCACCACCGCTAGGGTCACTCACAAAGGGAATGCACTAGCTTTGGTGGAGCATTATCTAGGTAAACATACACAGAAATATTACAAGACAGAACATATAAAACAGCGGAAGAAGAACCAAATTTTATTGCTTTAAAAATCTTGAAAGGTCTAAAGCCTTTTTACATCAAAATGCCATTAAATCCATTACATCGAAATCTGTCTTGCAATAGTAAAGAAGCATAAAACCATGGTCATAAATCATTCCCCAAGTAAAACAGTAAAGCAACCATATCCAAGAAAGGTCCAAGCCATATATGATGATCTTGAAGCAGAAAGAAGTCCAAACTAAATCGTAGTGTTTCCTCCTTGAAAACCTTGGGTGGGGGGGGGGAACGTAAGAAAAACGGGCGAAACAAAACGGGTCATTCATACAGACTAGTATGTCCTAGTGACTTTCAGCATAGAAACAAGTAAAGGTAACATGACATGTATAAACTGAAAGTAAACATAAGGATGATGACAAGATAGGCAAGTTAAACTAAGATAACAAGATAAACTATGGTAACAAGAAAAACTACGGTAACAAGATAAACTATGCAAACCAGATAAACTACGTATATCATCGCATGTTTAACATTCTCTGCACCAACTTTACTAGTACCCCAACCCATATCATCCTTTCCATGTATATGTACAGTCCCTTGCCGTATATCGTACGGGTTTCATCACATATTTCTATACTACTTCAACGTAGTGCCACCATTCTTGAAATCGTTTGGACTACCACCCTTGTTCTGGCTAGGTTTCCTTATCATGAACTATCACGTGTTCAACTAGGATTTATGCCACCTAGGACCACTAGGGATTATGCTACCTATTGAACGTTTTCTAGATTCGATTAGGGTTTATGCCACCTAGGACCACTAGGGATTATGCTACCTAACGAACAACACTCTTTTTCCACGTAACGATCTATTAATCGATCGGCTCGCTACAAGTCCTAGCTCGTTCATGTGTCTGTGTCATACGGCCTAATCATGAAATGTAGTTACCTGTGCTAGGTCCACCATAGGGTGTATCAAGCCCTAGGGTGCCAACCACCGGCACGAATCAAGCACGCACAGTGTAAACCTACCGGTGCCCAATGCCTGCTTTTTCAACTCTGGACTACGTGCACGACCATAGTCCGCCTGAACCTACAATGGCGCACCAACTCAGCCGTCGTTCTGGTCGCTTACAATCAGCCCACTAATCGTGCCCCAACCTGCCTTGTTCTAGGGTACGGTGATACATCTAGTGGGTTACTGCTGAAAAGAACCGCGTAACTAGGGTTTCCATCCAGTAGGTTAAGTGTTGTCATTTAAATTCGAGACTTAACCCCATCAGTCTAGCATGTCAAGTTGGTTGAGTGTTGTCATTCAAGTTCGTGACTTAATCCGCCTACGTGTCATGTCAAATTGGCTAAGTGTTGTCGTTCAAGTTCATGACTTAGCCCTACGAATCATGTGTCAAGTTGGTTAAGTATATTCAAGCGGTTCATGACTTAACCCTATCAAATCATCGTGTCAAATTGGTTAAGTATATTCAAGCGGTTCATGACTTAACCCTATCAAATCATCGTGTCAAATTGGTTAAGTATATTCAAGCGGTTCATGACTTAACCCTATCAAATCATCGTGTCGAATTGGTTAAGTATATTCAAGCGGTTCATGACTTAACCCGATCAAATCATCGTGTCAAATTGGTTAAGTATATTCAACCGGTTCATGACTTAACCCTATCAAATCATCGTGTCAAATTGGTTAAGTATATTCAAGCGGTTCATGACTTAACCCTATCAAATCATCGTGTCAAATTGGTTAAGTATATTCAAGCGGTTCATGATTTAACCCTATAAAATCATCGTGTCAAATTGGTTAAGTATATTAAAGCGGTTCATGACTTAACCCTATCATGTGGCATTAATTCATTAATGCACCCAACCTCTCACATCAGACCTGTTGTTGTGGTCACTGGATATGCCGGGCGGTTCCGGGTAGAATTACACCACAACTCAGTCTAACCTCGGGTTTTCAAGTGCGATATGACCAACTGCCCACATTGGATCCTATTGTTTGCAGTAACTGGATTTGCCGGGCGGTTCCGGGCAGAATTTCACTGCAAACTCAACCCAACCTCGAGTTGGCCATTTTCAAGTTCATTCTAAGTGTCATGTCCATGTTCAATTTTCATGTCAAGTTCGTGTCAAGTTTCTAAGCGAGTTTCATGTCAAATTCTCATATCAAGTTTTCGGGTTTCCACTTATGCCTATTATCAAGTTCATGATTCATATTCATAACCAATTCATGTTTGCCTAACCTACCCAATTCGTATCCCCGTCGCATGTGAACGTAAATCGATCTGAATTACAAGTAGATCCAGGTCCAAAATAAAAGGGAATAACATCCCAACTATGATAGGCAAAAGAACGAGCACAATGTGATAAATCTGGCATGATATAGCTTGGGATAATTGGTTACAACATCACTAGCATACAGAGAATAACAGGCTTTCAAATTTGGCATAATAAGGTGATAGTCATGATAAAAATTGACATAAAAGAATAGGCATGCAAAAGCAAGCCAAATACTAGGATAATGGATCAATGGTCTTGGTGTACAACATGGTTTTCAACTATAGTGTTATGAACAATCAACTGTAATAGTCAATTGGCCACAATAGTCATAGTCGTAGTGAATCATAAGCGATTAATCACAATAGTCATGAATTATCCAAAATAGTTCTAGACAACTACCCTAAATAGTCATAGGCAATTAACTATAATAGTTTCAAGGTCATGGTCATAGACAATAGTCTTCTGTTAATAATCATAGGCAATAATTCATAGTCACGAGTCATAGGTGATTAGTCACAATTGTCCTTGTCATAGTCATAGGCAATAGTCTTATGTTCTCAGTTATAGGCATAGTCTTTGGCCATTAACAATAGTTTCAATGCCATAGGCGTGATAATATTTGATTTACAACATGAATAGGCCCAAGTTAATTTTCATAGCAGTGTTCCAAAAGTCAAGGTCCAAGAATAGGTATAAATCAATTATCATACATGGGTCCAATTCCAATTGATAACATGAATAAGTCCAAACTGATTTCATAGCAATATTCCCAAATTCAAGATTCAAGAGAGGATAGGATGAAAACTGAATTAACAAGTCTTATCATCAAGTCAAGATCCAAGAATTCATTTTACAATCTAGCGTTTGAATAATAAACTAGGTCCAACATCATGAATGGGCATGATTCCATCGATAAGAAATAAACCAAAATCATAGATTCAAGAAGAGACAAGAACAGATCCAAATAGATAATCAAGCTTAGGTCCAATTTCATTTTATTCCATGTCCATATTAAATTTAACAAGTTTCAATCTCAAAGTAACTAGAACTTACAGAGCGTCGATCGAGAATTAGAGTGCAGAGATTTGATTCTAGAAACGGTTATTGCAGTTGTTGAATCTCTATTTGTTTAGTCTTATTCTAGTTGAAAACCCCCCAATTTGCAATTCCTAGATGTTGTCTTGACGAAGAAGAAGTAGTCTCTTTTAATTTAAATATTTTCATTTTGATTTTCACATAGGTAGCATAAGGACAGAATGAAATGGTGTAGAGAGAATGAGGCTAGGGGCTGTTTATATAGGTTTAGAGTCACGAATTTGGTCCAGAAATCGGTCTAGATACGCAGAAATGAACTCAGCCTTGGATCTGGAAATTCGGGGCAGGTCGACCCCCAGGTTGAAGCGACCCGAAACTTCCCCGGTCTCCGAAGAGATGAGAAAGAACGAATTACTGTGAGGACAAGACAAATCAGAACGCAGACGAAAGAACATTTCACTGTTATTACAGCAATTCCATCAGATACAAGAATATACAGAGTATAAATGAATATTACACAGAAATATCAGAGATTTAAATTACATTTAAATACATAGCAGCGGAAAATAATACGATACACAACTAAAGGAGATATACAGATACAAAGCTTTCCGGATATCGTTCCAGCTGAAAACCAGAATCCTGTGAATATAAATCTGCAAAACCAAAACTACTAGCTGCCCGTGTCGAAAATAGGGGCACCCAGAGTTTAGGTTAAAATAATAAACTCCAGGTCAGTCATGTGACTGGTGTGAGAACTAAAACAGTTATTTAAAACTTTACTTTAAAAGAGAGTAATTCAAGGGACCACGCCGTATAACACGGAACGGGTTTCCTCCCAAGAATACTAGTGCATAGAATAAACAACGCAATGCTTTTTCGAAAAATGAAGCTATTATAAGACCCAGGTCCCATCACACAATGCAACGCAAGCCGGAGGATAGGGTTTTCCCTTATAATAGCCAAACATGCTTGGTACGTTTAAAACAAATCATTTGATACTATAATATGTGTATAGTGTCAAAACAATTCCAATCATAAATATCAATCATAGACGGCATGGGTACCATATATCATGTCGCCTTACTAGTTCTACAACTAAAACCGCAATACACGTATTGGAAATTGGATTTCCATCATGGTGGCTCCTGATTCGAAAGATCGATCGCGGAATGCAGTTCACCACGGCTTACGTCCCCACAAGAGAAAACACCGTCTGCATCCGCACATTTGGGACCAGAGTACCACCGCGGCTTACGTCCCAGCAAGAGAAAACACCGCCTACTCTATATATCCCTGAGCACTAGGCTCATCTCGGTCGACCGAATCCACGACACCACTAAGGTGCCCATCCACGAAAAAGCATACTGATCAAACCATCAGTTTACCACCATACCGGGGTGTGAGGCTCGCGGATCAACTCTATACACAAAGCCATGCTATATCAGCTGCGCTTTGATCATCAACCACCAAACTTTGCTTTTCAACAAAAGTCTGGATCACTACATCTCAGCATGCCACACTATCAATCCATATCGTACCACTGATTTCTGCCAATATATAACCTCTGAGCTCATATGTCTCAGAGAAGGGCGTTAAGCAAGAGAATAAATTCTCCACCGCCAAACAGATATATATTTAGCAGAGATCAACAAATACAATATAAAGGAATACAATGTCAGACACACACCATCCATTTACAAGTCCGTTCTAGGTCTGAACGAAACCGGAGGCACTTTCCTCGCATATCCATCCATCTCCAAGTACGTCTGGACGACCACCAACTATTTTCATCCTCTTGGGTGTACAGCCCAATCAGGATCGTCAGTAATTATCCCAACGATGTGAAGACTTCCGGTCTTCAACCACCGTCTTCATCTTCGACATATCGTCGAATTGATTATTCAGAATGGGTATAAACCCGGCCTTTCCGAACAACCCGCGTATATTAAAACGAATGTTACACAAACACAACATACGCCTCATTCCAATTCATATTCTCAGGGAAAAGTTCCCATTAATTTTATCCAAGATAAATTCTTTAAAATTTATCCTTTAATCTTCCTTTGGATGTCATTTCAAACCAAATTATGGTTTTCTAAACTAGTCGAGATTAGTGAACCACAACGAAGTAATTATTTATTTTATTTCCCAATCCCAACCTATTCATCCCACGAAGCAAAACTGGTAATACTCCATATCTAATACTATGGTGTTATCGGTAAAATTAATTACCATTTCACGTTCAAATCTAATTAAAGATTTAACTATCGCTTTGGAGCAAAACTGGCGATACTCCATTCTCGCTCATTTCTAAATTTGATAATTTAGATTATAGAATCACATTTCAACCTAATTGCAGATTCGTTAAAACTCCTTTTACTGGGTTAAAGAACTAGGTGTTATTTAAAACACAGTTCACGATAAACCCAAATCACATTCTATTTGTTATCGGGTTAAAGAACTAGTGTTATTTAAAACACCGTTCACGATAAACCCATTTCAAATCCAATCAAATATATTAGAAATTCAGATTATTTAAAACCCCTTTTTAAATCTAATTTATTTATTTAAAAATAATTGGGTTTTAAATTTAGTTCAAAAACTAGTTCATTTCGATAAAAATCCATTTTTATCTTTTCAAATATGGGGTTTTTCACCCCAATTTTTCCCGAATCATTTCTTATGACTTTACACAAATTATTACTATTTTTAATAATTTTATCAAGGCCCGTACAGTCGATTTCCATCAACGGCCATCGAACTGCACTTACAGCGACGTTTTTCAAATTTGATTTGGACGTATCTCCAAATCCAACCGTTAGACTTCAAATTTCTAATATTCGTTAGAAAGCTTTTTCGATACGAACCCAACGGTTCCGGTTTTAGGAGAATCTGACGGTCGGATCTCCCGTAATGTCCATTTGAAATAAATGGTCGAAATTCACGAACTGCCGCGGCGCGGTGCGTTCTATTCAGGCCATTATATATATAATATATATATATTATATATATATATCATCGATTACCTTTTTAAAACGAATTTTATAAGTCATTTCAAATTTGTTTTAAAAACAATATCAACCTTTAATTCAAATTAAAATTAAAATTGAATTTTCCCTTATAAATTCTTTCTACATTCACTTCTATTTGATTTCAATTCAAATCGATTTCAATTCTATTTCAATTCGTTTTCATTTCAATTCAAATCCGTTTTCTATTTAATTCAATTCGAATTCGTTTTCTATTCAATTCAATTCGAATTCGTTTTCTATTCAATTCAATTCGAATTCGTTTTCTATTCAATCCAATTCAAATTGGTTTTCTAATCGATTCAAATCAAATTCGTTTTATATTCAATTCATTTCGAAATCGTTTTCAATTCATTTCATTTCGAAATCGTTTTCAATTCATTTCATTTCGAAATCGTTTTCAATTCATTTCATTTCGAAATTGTTTTCAATTCATTTTATTTCGAAATCGTTTTCAATTCATTTCATTTCTAAATCGTTTTCAATTCATTTCATTTCGAAATATTCGATTTCAAAATTACTTTTCGATATTCATTTTAAAATGAATAAAATTGATATAAATATCGTTCACGTCAAAATGGCGTCAATCTAATCAACACGGCTTCATATATTCCTTTATTCTATTCAACAAATGAATATTTATTTTTGTCAACACACGACTAATCTCAACGAATGAGTACTGTCCACGTGTGACTATTTTTGTTAAATTATTTCGTTCAACACATGACTAATCTCAACGGATGAGTACAGTCAACACATGAACCTTTATTTTATATTGATAAAGATGTAAATTTTATTATTAAAATATTTCGTTCAACACATGACTAATCTCAACGGATGAGTACAGTCAACACATGAACCTTTATTTTATATTGATAAAGATGTAAATTTTATTATTAAAATATTTCGTTCAACACATGACTAATCTCAACGGATGAGTACAGTCAACACATGAACCTTTATTTTATAATATTCTTTATTCTCTAAATTGGAATGAGGCCCAATCAATCACCATATAAAATTAATTATATGGATTTTCATACAACAAATGTATATAATAGCAACGATAAATAATCAATCATCATCCAAAGTACACTACACTGTATAGGCATCAAATATAGATATCTAACGCTTATAACAGCCTGTCGATCCATCGACCGACATATTCAATCAATCAGGATGAGTGAACTTAAAATTTCATCCCAACACCCGTGCGGGGTTTCAAACAATCAAACACAGATTTTATTTGTGCAGTTGGGCGATGTGTAAAATTTATCGTCCCAATCAATGTCAGTCAAATCGGTGTACATAAACAAACCGTCCGGTTTGTAAATGAATATTTATTTATTCACATTCACTATATTCATATTCACGTTAAAAAATATATTTTTAACGATAAAACATTTTTATTTTAACATATGAATTTTTATTCGGTTCATTCTTTAAATAAAATGATATTTTTATTTTCTAACTTATTTTAGAAAATTTCGGCGGCATAACGGCACGATACTAGAAACGGGACGAGGCCTAGCCTTATCCCCGGTCTAGTGAAGGCCCACGCCATTCACACATCAATCAAATCAATTTCATTTCACCAAATAATTCAATTCAAACCAAATAATCTAACCAACTACACAACCAAACAATTTAACAAACAAGCCATCCATGGTCTGTGGATGACGGGTGTCGGGTGCTACTAAGCACCGTCTGCATCCTAGTATATATATATATAACTAGAATAAGAAATTTAGAGTGAGAAGTTCTCACCCTTTCGCTAAACTGAATGACGCAATTCTTCATGGGTAGGAAATCTTCACCGTGCTTTTCTTTCGTCTATTTCGTTGCCCTTATCCACTACCTATATAAAAATCACATTTTTACTTTGCTATTCAATATATAAAAATCGAATTTTTTACCTCGTTATTCAATATATAAAAGTCGAATTTTTACTTTGCTATTCAATATATAAAAATCGAATTTTTACTATGCTATTCAATATATAAAAATCGAATTTTTACTATGCTATTCAATATATAAAAATCGAATTTTTACTATGCTATTCAATATATAAAAATCGAATTTTTACTATGTTATTCAATATATAAAAATCAAATTTTTACTATGCTATTCAATATATAAAAATCGAATTTTTTTTAACACGGAGTTTATATTTTTATCACGCTACTTTAAATAAAAAGACTATATTTTTAACACGCTACTTTAAATAAAAAGACTATATTTTTAACACGCTATTTTAAATAAAAAGACTATATTTTTAACACGCTACTTTAAATAAAAAGACTATATTTTTTCCAATGTTTTTATTATGAACAAACATCTTGATTTTCTTTCATATATATAAAAGAATCCAGATTTAAAACTCTATATTTTAACTAAATATGAATAAATAAAATAGAAAGGGGCTTACAGTATTTTTTCTTTCAGCGAGAGGGGGTTTCGCCGTTGGAATCGGGCTGAGGAAGGGCACGCCGGAGTGCTGCAGGCGGAGGGAGAAGTCGTCGGAGCAATGGCGGTTGGCTGCGATGCAGTGGAGGTGTGGTTGCGTCAGTCGTAGGGGGGCGGAGGAAGCTTCGACGGTGGAAGGTGGGGCTACTCGATTTGGGGGTAGCAGACTTCGATCGGAGGGAGGGCGCGAGGTAGGGGAGGGTTGAACGGAGGGGGAGAGCGGAGCTAGGGCGGCCGGTCGGAGGCGCGGTGGCGCGAGCGTGGCAGGGCGATGTCAGGGAGGATCGGTTTATATTTTTTTTCTTTAATCTGTTCGTTTCGATCTGGAGAATTGAAAAGGGGGGGGGGTAGGCGTTGACTTTGAATAGGGGAGGACGTGGGGTTTTGAATTTATTTAATTATTTAATTTTTATTTTATCCCAAAAAGTTATTTTCTAATTCGAACTCGAAATCAAGCCCACCGACTGTCGCCCCTAGCTAATTACCCCCATTCCGAACACAATGGGATATGTTGCGCAAGCTGATTCGGCTGTTACGATAGGTTTTCCTCAAAATCAAATTATAAATCAGTGTATATTCAATTTTTACGCACATTTCAATTTACTGGGGTCACATACGGACTCTAAAAATTACAGAAAAATTATTTCTAGCTTCGTATCGACGATACGGTCCTAACAAAACTAATTTCATCGAATTCTGAGACCGTTTGAAAAATGGCCAATTTCCAGTCGATTAAAATCAACTGAAACTGGTCAAACGCGTTTTCCTTTGCCATGCTCACATATTGATTCGAAAAATTATGAAATTTGGAATCTGGCAATAACTTTACATCCCGGATCCAACAAAAGTGGTTTCGTCGAAATCCGAGGTCGTTTGCAAAATTTCCATTTTTAAGGGCCTGAATTCCATAGCGACTATTCAGAATTTTCAACTGGACATATCTTTTGATTCCCGCTATGAAATTTCAATTTATCGGATTCGTTGGAAAGATAGTCACCATTAGATCCCATTATTTTTGGTTTCACTAAAATCCGGATTTTTTTGCACCCGGTACATTCAATTGAAGTTTGAAATCGAATTATCGAACTACCGCGCCATTTTCAATTCTATTTATAAATATATATAATTATTTATATTCTAATGACGACGTATATAATATATACGTTCTAAATATATTCAAAATAAATTTATCGTCGCTTTTATTTAAAATAATTCATTTTAAATAATCAAAATTCGCTAAAATTGCCAAAATAAAAATTTTAAACTGGCCCAGATTTTCGGGTTGTTACAATCTCCCCCACTTAAAACTTTTCGTCCCCGAAAAGGAACAAAGCCGAAAGTTGTTTAACAATTCAACTCAACTTCCATTGTTTTGATTACGGATTAAGTTCTTCAACTTTTCAGTTTATAAGAACTTTTCAAAAATTTCAAAAATTTGGCTAACACCCTAAATTTTCGAAAATTTCGCCATAACCTCCCCTGCACCGGGAGCCACGGGAAAATCCCGAAATTGCCATAAAGGCCTTCTGATCTCAAAAAGAAAAAGAAAAAGCCAAGCGGCTAGCCAATCGGCTCATAAAATCATCATCACCCAAACAAAACAGTAAATTATAGTAAACATGTACCTATTTGTCGGGCAAACAAATTTTATCCTCTGCTCTAGCCTCCTTGCTATGACCTGTTCAATGTAACTACAAGTATATGCATGCAATTTCAATCAAATTCCAAAACATTCTAATATGCGGTGCTAAATTCACCTTAGTTCAATCATTCTTCTTACACTAGCTATATTATACAATATCAATACATTTTTAAAACAAAAGCATATTTAAGTTCATACAAGTATCATACACATCCGTACATATATCCAAAATGCTGGCTCATTACATTAAAACACAACTTTCTAGGAAGTCGTGCCTCCTTCTTGCATAATTTCCAAAGTATATATCTCCTTTCCTTTGGATTTATTATCACCCTTCTTTAACGGGCAATTTCGGGCTAGATGCCCTACTTCTTTGCATCGGAAGCACTTCTTTTCTTTACCTAATTTTCTGGATTTTTTCTTAAAGTTTGGACACTTATCCACAAAATGTCCCGTTTCTTTGCACTTAAAACAAACTATGTCCATTCTTATCTCTTTCTCCTTAATTTTCTTTCTCTCAGGGCACCAAACCGCATAATGCCCTTCTTCTCTGCATATACGACAATAAACACCTACGTATGTTCCTAAGTTCAACTTCCTTTCTTTTTTCTGCTTTCTGCTGGGCCCTCCTTGTTTGTTTCGGAGTCATACTGAAGTCAACATTAGATAAGCCATAGAGAACCATCTCCTACATTATATTTGAGGATTTTATCAAGAGAGTTTGCATTGCTTTTCATTAACAAATATCTTGATTTATGCTTTATATATCATTCCAGTATTTCTATTAGTTGAATTAATAATCATCACAGCTAGCAATCAATGTGTTGGTTAACTTTCAAAGGTATAATTTTTTTTATATATATACTAAAAATCATGTTTTTGATGCCAAATCACAACAATAAACCTATCTAGTTTGGTTCTCACACCAGTCGATTGGAAATATATAAATATCTCACTTTCGAAACTCGAACATAAACACTGATGATGAGATCTCAATCATCAGTATCATCCCCGGGCAACTAGAGTGTGATTCTATATCTATTCAATATATTAAAAGTTCGAATACACGTTTGCAAGGCGTATATGCAAAATCTTTATATATTGGATTGTCCAAATTCAATATAAAACAAATATTCAAATACATATAAAATGGTTTAAACTTTCAAAACAAAGTTTGTTTAAATGTTTATTTTAAAAATAACACTCTTTTGACTCGTTCTAGGATACTACTGATCCCATCTCTAACGAGTCATTCTTATTGGTTATTACTAATCCAATCTCTGATGAATTCTTTCGTTTGGTTCTAAGGTGCCTTGTTCTTTGAGCCTTGTAAACCAAAGCTCTGATACCAAATGAAGCGACCCGAAACTTCCCCGATCTCCGAAGAGATGAGAAAGAACGAATTACTGTGAGGACAAGACAAATCAGAACGCAGACGAAAGAACATTTCACTGTTATTACAGCAATTCCATCAGATACAAGAATATACAGAGTATAAATGAATATTACACAGAAATATCAGAGATTTAAATTACATTTAAATACATAGCAGCGGAAAATAATACGATACACAACTGAAGGAGATATACAGATACAAAGCTTTCCGGATATCGTTCCAGCTGAAAACCAGGATCCTGTGAATATAAATCTGCAAAACCAAAACTACTAGCTGCCCGTGTCGAAAATAGGGGCACCCAGAGTTTAGGTTAAAACAATAAACTCTAGGTCAGTCATGTGACTGGTGTGAGAACTAAAACAGTTATTTAAAACTTTACTTTAAAAGAGAGTAATTCAAGGGACCACGCCGTATAACACGGAACGGGTTTCCTCCCAAGAATACTAGTGCATAGAATAAACAGCGCAATGCTTTTTCGAAAAATGAAGATATTATAAGACCCAGGTCCCATCACACAATGCAACACAAGCCGGAGGATCGGGTTTTCCCTTATAATAGACAAACATGCTTGGTACGTTTAAAACAAATCATTTGATACTATAATAAGTGTATAGTGTCAAAACAATTCCAATCATAAATATCAATCATAGACGGCATGGGTACCATACATCATGTCGTCATACTAGTTCTACAATTAAAACCGCAATACACGTATTGGAAATTGGATTTCCATCATGGTGGCTCCTGATTCGAAAAATCGATCGCGGAATGCAATTCACCACGGCTTACGTCCCCACAAGAGAAAACACCGTCTGCATCCGCACATTTGGGACCAGAGTACCACCGCGGCTTACGTCCCAGCAAGAGAAAACACCGCCTACTCTATATATCCCTGAGCACTAGGCTCATCTCGGTCGACCGAATCCACGACACCACTAAGGTGCCCATCCACGAAAAAGCATACTGATCAAACCATCAGTTTACCACCATACCGGGGTGTGAGGCTCGCGGATCAACGCTATACAAAAAGCCATGCTATATCAGCTGCGCTTTGATCATCAACCACCAAACTTTGCTTTTCAACAAAAGTCTGGATCACTACATCTCAGCATGCCACACTATCAATCCATATCGTACCACTGATTTCTGCCAATATATAACCTCTGAGCTCATATGTCTCAGAGAAGGGCGTTAAGCAAGAGAATAAATTCTCCGCCGCCAAACAGATATATATTTAGCAGAGATCAACAAATACAATATAAAGGAATACAATGTCAGACACACCATCCATTTACAAGTCCGTTCTAGGTCTGAACGAAACCGGAGGCACTTTCCTCGCATATCCATCCATCTCCAAGTACGTCTGGACGACCACCAACTATTTTCATCCTCTTGGGTGTACAGCCCAATCAGGATCGTCAGTAATTATCCCAACGATGTGAAGACTTCCGGTCTTCAACCACCGTCTTCATCTTCGACATATCGTCGAATTGATTATTCAGAATGGGTATAAACCCGGCCTTTCCGAACAACCCGCGTATATTAAAACGAATGTTACACAAACACAACATACGCCTCATTCCAATTCATATTCTCAGGGAAAAGTTCCCACTAATTTTATCCAAGATAAATTCTTTAAAATTTATCCTTTAATCTTCCTTTGGATGTCATTTCAAACCAAATTATGGTTTTCTAAACTAGTCGAGATTAGTGAACCACAACGAAGTAATTATTTATTTTATTTCCCAATCCCAACCTATTCATCCCATGAAGCAAAACTGGTAATACTCCATATCTAATACTATGGTGTTATCGGTAAAATTAATTACCATTTCACGTTCAAATCTAATTAAAGATTTAACTATCGCTTTGGAGCAAAACTGGCGATACTCCATTCTCGCTCATTTCTAAATTTGATAATTTAGATTATAGATTCACATTTCAACCTAATTGCAGATTCGTTAAAACTCCTTCTACTGGGTTAAAGAACTAGGTGTTATTTAAAACACAGTTCACGACAAACCCAAATCACATTCTATTTGTTATCGGGTTAAAGAACTAGTGTTATTTAAAACACCGTTCACGATAAACCCATTTCAAATCCAATCAAATATATTAGAAATTCCGATTATTTAAAACCCCTTTTTAAATCTAATTTATTTATTTAAAAATAATTGGGTTTTAAATTTAGTTCAAAAACTAGTTCATTTCGATAAAAATCCATTTTTATCTTTTCAAATATGGGGTTTTTCACACCAATTTTTCCCGAATCATTTCTTATGACTTTACACAAATTATTACTATTTTTAATAATTTTATCAAGGCCCGTACAGTCGATTTCCATCAACGGCCATCGAACTGCACTTACAACGACCTTTTTCAAATTTGATTTGGACGTATCTCCAAATCCAACCGTTAGATTTCAAATTTCTAATATTCGTTAGAAAGCTCTTTTCGATACGAACCCAATGGTTCCGGTTTTAGGAGAATCTGACGGTCGGATCTCCCGTAATGTCCGTTTGAAATAAATGGTCGAAATTCACGAACTGCCGCGGCGCGGCGCGTTCTATTCAGGCCATTATATATATATAATATATATATATATATTATATATATATCGTCGATTACCTTTTTAAAACGAATTTTATAAGTCATTTCAAATTTGTTTTAAAAACAATTTCAACCTTTAATTCAAATTAAAATTGAATTTTCCCTTATAAATTCTTTCTACATTCACTTCTATTTGATTTCAATTCAAATCGATTTCAATTCTATTTCAATTTGTTTTCAATTGAATTCAATTCAATTCAAATCCGTTTTCTATTTAATTCAATTTGAATTCGTTTTCTATTCAATTCAATTCGAATTCGTTTTCTATTCAATTCAATTCGAATTCGTTTTCTATTCAATCCAATTCAAATTGGTTTTCTAATCGATTCAAATCAAATTCGTTTTATATTCAATTCATTTCGAAATCGTTTTCAATTCATTTCATTTCGAAATTGTTTTCAATTCATTTCATTTCGAAATCGTTTTCAATTCATTTCATTTCGAAATCGTTTTCAATTCATTTCATTTCGAAATCGTTTTCAATTCATTTCATTTCAAAATCGTTTTCAATTCATTTCATTTCGAAATATTCGATTTCAAAATTACTTTTCGATATTCATTTTAAAATGAATAAAATCGATATAAATATCGTTCACGTCAAAATGGCGTCAATCTAATCAACACGGCTTCATATATTCCTTTATTCCATTCAATAAATGAATATTTATTTTTGTCAACACACGACTAATCTCAACGAATGAGTACTGTCCACGTGTGACTATTTTTGTTAAATTATTTCGTTCAACACATGACTAATCTCAACGGATGAGTACAGTCAACACATGAACCTTTATTTTATATTGATAAAGATGTAAATTTTATTATTAAAATATTTCGTTCAACACATGACTAATCTCAACGGATGAGTACAGTCAACACATGAACCTTTATTTTATATTGATAAAGATGTAAATTTTATTATTAAAATATTTCGTTCAACACATGACTAATCTCAACGGATGAGTACAGTCAACACATGAACCTTTATTTTATAATATTCTTTATTCTCTAAATTGGAATGAGGCCCAATCAATCACCATATAAAATTAATTATATGGATTTTCATACAACAAATGTATATAATAGCAACGATAAATAATCAATCATCATCCAAAGTACACTACACTGTATAGGCATCAAATATAGATATCTAACGCTTATAACAGCCCGTCGATCCATCGACCGACATATTCAATCAATCAGGATGAGTGAACTTCAAATTTCATCCCAACACCCGTGTGGGGTTTCAAACAATCAAACACAGATTTTATTTGTGCAGTTGGGCGATGTGTAAAATTTATCGTCCCAATCAATGTCAGTCAAATCGGTGTACATAAACAAACCGTCCGGTTTGTAAATGAATATTTATTTATTCACATTCACTATATTCATATTCACGTTAAAAATTATATTTTTAACGATAAAACATTTTTATTTTAACATATGAATTTTTATTCGGTTCATTATTTAAATAAAATGATATTTTTATTTTCTAACTTATTTTAGAAAATTTCGGCGGCATAACGACACGATACTAGAAACGGGACGAGGCCTAGCCTTATCCCCGGTCTAGTGAAGGCCCACGCCATTCACACATCAATCAAATCAATTTCATTTCACCAAACAATTCAATTCAAACCAAATAATCTAACCAACTACACAACCAAACAATTTAACAAACAAGCCATCCATGGTCTGTGGATGACGGGTGTCGGGTGCTACTAAGCACCGTCTGCATCCTAGTATATATATATATATATAACTAGAATAAGAAATTTAGAGTGAGAAGTTCTCACCCTTTCGCTAAACTGAATGACGCAATTCTTCATGGGTAGGAAATCTTCACCGTGCTTTTCTTTCGTCTATTTCGTTGCCCTTATCCACTACCTATATAAAAATCACATTTTTACTTTGCTATTCAATATATAAAAATCGAATTTTTTACCTCGTTATTCAATATATAAAAGTCGAATTTTTACTATGCTATTCAATATATAAAAATCGAATTTTTACAATGCTATTCAATATATAAAAATCGAATTTTAACTATGCTATTCAATGTATAAAAATCGAATTTTTTTTAACACGGAGTTTATATTTTTATCACGCTACTTTAAATAAAAAGACTATATTTTTAACACGCTACTTTAAATAAAAAGACTATATTTTTAACACGCTACTTTAAATAAAAAGACTATATTTTTAACACGCTACTTTAAATAAAAAGACTATATTTTTAACACGCTACTTTAAATAAAAAGACTATATTTTTTCCTATGTTTTCATTATGAACAAACATTTGATTTTCTTTCATATATATAAAAGAATCCAGATTTAAAACTCTATATTTTAACTAAATATGAATAAATAAAATAGAAAGGGGCTTACAGTATTTTTTCTTTCAGCAAGAGGGGGTTTCGCCGTTGGAATCGGGCTGAGGAAGGGCACGCCGGAGTGCTGCAGGCGGAGGGAGAAGTCGTCGGAGCAGTGGCGGTTGGCTGCGATGCAGTGGAGGTGTGGTTGCGTCAGTCATAGGAGGGGCGGAGGAAGCTTCGACGGTGGAAGGTGGGGCTACTCGATTTGGGGGTAGCAGACTTCGATCGGAGGGAGGGCGCGAGGTAGGGGAGGGTTGAACGGAGGGGGAGGGCGGAGCTAGGGCGGCCGGTCGGAGGCGCGGTGGCGCGAGCGTGGCAGGGCGATGTCAGGGAGGATCGGTTTATATTTTTTTTCTTTAATCTGTTCGTTTCGATCTGGAGAATTGAAAAGGGGGGGGGGTAGGCATTGACTTTGAATAGGGGAGGACGTGGGGTTTTGAATTTATTTAATTATTTAATTTTTATTTTATCCCAAAAAGTTAATTTCTAATTCGAACTCGAAATCAAGCCCACTGACTGTCGCCCCTAGCTAATTACCCCCATTCCGAACACAATGGGATATGTTGCGCAAGCTGATTCGGCTGTTACGATAGGTTTTCCTCAAAATCAAATTATAAATCAGTGTATATTCAATTTTTACGCACATTTCAATTTACTGGGGTCACATACGGACTCTAAAAATTACAGAAAAATTATTTCTAGCTTCGTATCGACGATACGGTCCTAACAAAACTAATTTCATCGAATTCTGAGACCGTTTGAAAAATGGCCAATTTCTAGTCGATTAAAATCAACTGAAACTGGTCAAACGCGTTTTCCTTTGCCACGCTCACATATTGATTCGAAAAATTATGAAATTTGGAATCTAGCAATAACTTTACATCCCGGATCCAACAAAAGCGGTTTCGTCGAAATCCGAGGTCGTTTGCAAAATTTCCATTTTTAAGGGCCTGAATTCCATAGCGACTATTCAGAATTTTCAACTGGACATATCTTTTGATTCCCGCTATGAAATTTCAATTTTTCGGATTCGTTGGAATGATAGTCACCATTAGATCCCATTATTTTTGGTTTCACTAAAATCCGGATTGTTTTGCACCCGGTACATTCAATTGAAATTTGAAATCGAATTATCGAACTACTGCGCCATTTTCAATTCTATTTATAAATATATATAATTATTTATATTCTAATGACGACGTATATAATATATACGTTCTAAATATATTCAAAATAAATTTATCGTCACTTTTATTTAAAATAATTCATTTTAAATAATCAAAATTCGCTAAAATTGCCAAAATAAAAATTTTAAACTGGCCCAGATTTTCGGGTTGTTACAATCTCCCCCACTTAAAACTTTTCGTCCCCGAAAAGGAACAAAGCCGAAAGTTGTTAAACAATTCAACTCAACTTCCATTGTTTTGATTACGGCTTAAGTTCTTCAACTTTTCAGTTTATAAGAACTTTTCAAAAATTTCAAAAATTTGGCTAACACCCTAAATTTTCGAAAAATTTCGCCATAACCTCCCCTGCACCGGGAGCCACGGGAAAATCCCGAAATTGCCATAAAGGCCTTCTGATCTCAAAAAGAAAAAGAAAAAGCCAATCGGCTCATAAAATCATCATCACCCAAACAAAACAGTAAATTATAGTAAACATGTACCTATTTGTCGGGCAAACAAATTTTATCCTCTGCTCTAGCCTCCTTGCTATGACCTGTTCAATGTAGGTACAAGTATATGCATGCAATTTCAATCAAATTCCAAAACATTCTAATATGCGGTGCTAAATTCACCTTAGTTCAATCATTCTTCTTACACTAGCTATATTATACAATATCAATACATTTTTAAAACAAAAGCATATTTAAGTTCATACAAGTATCATACACATCCGTACATATATCCAAAATGCTAGTTCATTACATTAAAACCCAACTTTCTAGGAAGTCGTGCCTCCTTCTTGCATAATTTCCAAAGTAGATATCTCCTTTCCTTTGGATTTATTATCACCCTTCTTTAACGGGCAATTTCGGGCTAGATGCCCTACTTCTTTGCATCGGAAGCACTACTTTTCTTTACCTAATTTTCTGGATTTTTTCTTAACGTTTGGACACTTATCCACAAAATGTCCCGTTTCTTTGCACTTAAAACAAACTATGTCCATTCTTATCTCTTTCTCCTTAATTTTCTTTCTCTCAGGGCACCGAACCGCATAATGCCCTTCTTCTCTGCATATACGACAATAAACACCTACGTATGTTCCTAAGTTCAACTTCCTTTCTTTTTCTGCTTTCTGCTGGGCCCTCCTTGTTTGTTTCGGAGTCATACTGAAGTCAACATTAGATAAGCCATAGAGAACCATCTCCTACATTATATTTGAGGATTTTATCAAGAGAGTTTGCATTGCTTTTCATTAACAAATATCTTGATTTATGCTTTATATATCATTCCAGTATTTCTATTAGTTGAATTAATAATCATCACAGCTAGCAATCAATGTGTTGGTTAACTTTCAAAGGTATAATTTTTTTTATATATATATACTAAAAATCATGTTTTTGATGCCAAATCACAACAATAAACCTATCTAGTTTGGTTCTCACACCAGTCGATTGGAAATATATAAATATCTCACTTTCGAAACTCGAACATAAACACTGATGATGAGATCTCAATCATCAGTATCATCTCCGGGCGACTAGAGTGTGATTCTATATCTATTCAATATATTAAAACTTAGAATACACGTTTGCAAGGCGTATATGCAAAATCTTTATATATTGGATTGTCCAAATTCAATATAAAACAAATATTCAAATACGTATAAAATGGTTTAAACTTTCAAAACAAAGTTTGTTTAAATGTTTATTTTAAAAATAACACTCTTTTGACTCGTTCTAGGATACTACTGATCCCATCTCTAACGAGTCATTCTTATTGGATATTACTAATCCAATCTCTGATGAATTCTTTCGTTTGGTTCTAAGGTGCCTTGTTCTCTGAGCTTTGTAAACTAAAGCTCTGATACCAAATGAAGCGACCCGAAACTTCCCCGGTCTCCGAAGAGATGAGAAAGAACGAATTATTGTGAGGACAAGACAAATCAGAACGCAGACGAAAGAACATTTCACTATTATTACAGCAATTCCATCAGATACAAGAATATACAGAGTATAAATGAATATTACACAGAAATATCAGAGATTTAAATTACATTTAAATACATAGCAGCGGAAAATAATACGATACACAACTGAAGGAGATATACGGATACAAAGCTTTCCGGATATCGTTCCAGCTGAAAACTAGGATCCTGTGAATATAAATCTGCAAAACCAAAACTACTAGCTGCCCGTGTCGAAAATAGGGGCACCCAGAGTTTAGGTTAAAACAATAAACTCTAGGTCAGTCATGTGACTGGTGTGAGAACTAAAACAGTTATTTAAAACTTTACTTTAAAAGAGAGTAATTCAAGGGACCATGCCGTATAACACGGAACGGGTTTCCTCCCAAGAATACTAGTGCATAGAATAAACAGCGCAATGCTTTTTCGAAAATGAAGCTATTATAAGACCCAGGTCCCATCACACAATGCAACGCAAGCCGGAGGATAGGGTTTTCCCTTATAATAGCCAAACATGCTTGGTACGTTTAAAACAAATCATTTGATACTATAATATGTGTATAGTGTCAAAACAATTCCAATCATAAATATCAATCATAGACAGCATGGGTACCATATATCATGTCGCCATACTAGTTCTACAATTAAAATCGCAATACACGTATTGGAAATTGGATTTCCATCATGGTGGCTCCTGATTCGAAAGATCGATCGCGGAATGCAATTCACCACGGCTTACGTCCCCACAAGAGAAAACACCGTCTGCATCCGCACATTTGGGACCAGAGTACCACCGCGGCTTACGTCCCAGCAAGAGAAAACACCGCCTACTCTATATATCCCTGAGCACTAGGCTCATCTCGGTCGACCGAATCCACGACACCACTAAGGTGCCCATCCACGAAAAAGCATACTGATCAAACCATCAGTTTACCACCATAACGGGGTGTGAGGCTCGCGGATCAACGCTATACACAAAGCCATGCTATATCAGCTGCGCTTTGATCGTCAACCACCAAACTTTGCTTTTCAACAAAAGTATGGATCACTGCATCTCAGCATGCCACACTATCAATCCATATCGTACCACTGATTTCTGCCAATATATAACCTCTGAGCTCATATGTCTTAGAGAAGGGCGTTAAGCAAGAGAATAAATTCTCCGCCGCCAAACAGATATATATTTAGCAGAGATCAACAAATACAATATAAAGGAATACAATGTCAGACACACCATCCATTTACAAGTCCGTTCTAGGTCTGAACGAAACCGGAGGCACTTTCCTCGCATATCCATCCATCTCCAAGTACGTCTGGACGACCACCAATTATTTCCATCCTCTTGGGTGTACAGCCCAATCAGGATCATCAGTAATTATCCCAACGATGTGAAGACTTCCGGTCTTCAACCACCGTCTTCATCTTCGACATATCGTCGAATTGATTATTCAGAATGGGTATAAACCCGGCCTTTCCGAACAACCCGCGTATATTAAAACGAATGTTACACAAACACAACATACGCCTCATTCCAATTCATATTCTCAGGGAAAAGTTCCCATTAATTTTATCCAAGATAAATTCTTTAAAATTTATCCTTTAATCTTCCTTTGGATGTCATTTCAAACCAAATTATGGTTTTCCAAACTAGTCGAGATTAGTGAACCACAACGAAGTAATTATTTATTTTATTTCCCAATCCCAACCTATTCATCCCATGAAGCAAAACTGGTAATACTCCATATCTAATACTATGGTGTTTTCGGTAAAATTAATTACCATTTCACGTTCAAATCTAATTAAAGATTTAACTATCGCTTTGGAGCAAAACTGGAGATACTCCATTCTCGCTCATTTCAAAATTTGATAATTTAGATTATAGAATCACATTTCAACCTAATTGCAGATTCGTTAAAACTCCTTTTACTGGGTTAAAGAACTAGGTGTTATTTAAAACACAGTTCACGACAAACCCAAATCACATTCTATTTGTTATCGGGTTAAAGAACTAGTGTTATTTAAAACACCGTTCACGATAAACCCATTTCAAATCCAATCAAATATATTAGAAATTCCGATTATTTAAAACCCCTTTTTAAATCAAATTTATTTATTTAAAAATAATTGGGTTTTAAATTTAGTTCAAAAACTAGTTCATTTCGATAAAAATCCATTTTTATCTTTTCAAATATGGGGTTTTTCACCCCAATTTTTCTCGAATCATTTCTTATGACTTTACACAAATTATTACTATTTTTAATAATTTTATCAAGGCCCGTACAGTCGATTTCCATCAACGGCCATCGAACTGCACTTACAGCGACCTTTTTCAAATTTGATTTGGACGTATCTCCAAATCCAACCGTTAGATTTCAAATTTCTAATATTCGTTAGAAAGCTCTTTTCGATACGAACCCAACGGTTCCGGTTTTAGGAGAATCTGACGGTCGGATCTCCCGTAATGTCCGTTTGAAATAAATGGTCGAAATTCACGAACTGCCGCGGCGCGTTCTATTCAGGCCATTATATATAATATATATATATATATATATATATTATATATATATCGTCGATTACCTTTTTAAAACGAATTTTATAAGTCATTTCAAATTTGTTTTAAAAACAATTTCAACCTTTAATTCAAATTCAAATTAAAATTGAATTTTCCCTTATAAATTCTTTCTACATTCACTTCTATTTGATTTCAATTCAAATCGATTTCAATTCTATTTCAATTCGTTTTCAATTGAATTCAATTCAATTCAAATCCGTTTCCTATTTAATTCAATTCGAATTCGTTTTCTATTCAATTCAATTCGAATTCGTTTTCTATTCAATTCAATTCGAATTCGTTTTCTATTCAATCCAATTCAAATTGGTTTTCTAATCGATTCAAATCAAATTCGTTTTATATTCAATTCATTTCTAAATCGTTTTCAATTCATTTCATTTCGAAATCGTTTTCAATTCATTTCATTTCGAAATCGTTTTCAATTCATTTCATTTCGAAATCGTTTTCAATTCATTTCATTTCGAAATCCTTTTCAATTCATTTCATTTCGAAATATTCGATTTCAAAATTACTTTTCGATATTCATTTTAAAATGAATAAAATCGATATAAATATCGTTCACGTCAAAATGGCGTCAATCTAATCAACACGGCTTCATATATTCTTTTATTCTATTCAACAAATGAATATTTATTTTTGTCTACACACGACTAATCTCAACGAATGAGTACTGTCCACGTGTGACTATTTTTGTTAAATTATTTCGTTCAACACATGACTAATCTCAACGGATGAGTACAGTCAACACATGAACCTTTATTTTATATTGATAAAGATGTAAATTTTATTATTAAAATATTTCGTTCAACACATGACTAATCTCAATGGATGAGTACAGTCAACACATGAACCTTTATTTTATATTGATAAAGATGTAAATTTTATTATTAAAATATTTCGTTCAACACATGACTAATCTCAACGGATGAGTACAGTCAACACATGAACCTTTATTTTATAATATTCTTTATTCTCTAAATTGGAATGAGGCCCAATCAATCACCATATAAAATTAATTATATGGATTTTCATACAACAAATGTATATAATGGCAACGATAAATAATCAATCATCATCCAAAGTACACTACACTGTATAGGCATCAAATATAGATATCTAACGCTTATAACAGCCTGTCGATCCATCGACCGACATATTCAATCAATCAGGATGAGTGAACTTCAAATTTCATCCCAACACCCGTGTGGGGTTTCAAACAATCAAACACAGATTTTATTTGTACAGTTGGGCGATGTGTAAAATTTATCGTCCCAATCAATGTCAGTCAAATCGGTGTACATAAACAAACCGTCCGGTTTGTAAATGAATATTTATTTATTCACATTCACTATATTCATATTCACGTTAAAAATTATATTTTTAACGATAAAACATTTTTATTTTAACATATGAATTTTTATTCGGTTCATTCTTTAAATAAAATGATATTTTTATTTTCTAACTTATTTTAGAAAATTTCGGCGGCATAACGGCACGATACTAGAAACGGGACGAGGCCTAGCCTTATCCCCGGTCTAGAGAAGGCCCACGCCATTCACACATCAATCAAATCAATTTCATTTCACCAAACAATTCAATTCAAACCAAATAATCTAACCAACTACACAACCAAACAATTTAACAAACAAGCCATCCATGGTCTGTGGATGACGGGTGTCGGGTGCTACTAAGCACCGTCTGCATCCTAGTATATATATATATAACTAGAATAAGAAATTTAGAGTGAGAAGTTCTCACCCTTTTGCTAAACTGAATGACGCAATTCTTCATGGGTAGGAAATCTTCACCGTGCTTTTCTTTCGTCTATTTCGTTGCCCTTATCCACTACCTATATAAAAATCACATTTTTACTTTGCTATTCAATATATAAAAATCGAATTTTTTACCTCGTTATTCAATATATAAAAGTCGAATTTTTACTATGCTATTCAATATATAAAAATCGAATTTTTACTATGCTATTCAATATATAAAAATCGAATTTTTACTATGCTATTCAATATATAAAAATCGAATTTTTACTATGCTATTCAATATATAAAAATCGAATTTTTACTATGCTATTCAATATATAAAAATCGAATTTTTTTTAACACGGAGTTTATATTTTTATCACGCTACTTTAAATAAAAAGACTATATTTTTAACATGCTACTTTAAATAAAAAGACTATATTTTTAACACGCTACTTTAAATAAAAAGACTATATTTTTAACACGCTACTTTAAATAAAAAGACTATATTTTTTCCAATGTTTTTATTATGAACAAACATCTTGATTTTATTTCATATATATAAAAGAATCCAGATTTAAAACTCTATATTTCAACTAAATATGAATAAATAAAATAGAAAGGGGCTTACAGTATTTTTTCTTTCAGCGAGAGGGGGTTTCGCCGTTGGAATCGGGCTGAGGAAGGGCACGCCGGAGTGATGCAGGCGGAGGGAGAAGTCGTCGGAGCAGTGGCGGTTGGCTGCGATGCAGTGGAGGTGTGGTTGCGTCAGTCGTAGGAGGGGCGGAGGAAGTTTCGACGGTGGAAGGTGGGGCTACTCGATTTGGGGGTAGCAGACTTCGATCGGAGGGAGGGCGCGAGGTAGGGGAGGGTTGAACGGAGGGGGAGGGCGGAGCTAGGGCGGCCGGTCGGAGGCGCGGTGGCGCGAGCGTGGCAGGGCGATGTCAGGGAGGATCGGTTTATATTTTTTTTCTTTAATCTGTTCGTTTCGATCTGGAGAATTGAAAAGGGGGGGGGGGGGTAGGCGTTGACTTTGAATAGGGGAGGACGTGGGGTTTTGAATTTATTTAATTATTTAATTTTTATTTTATCCCAAAAAGTTAATTTCTAATTCGAACTCGAAATCAAGCCCACCGACTATCGCCCCTAGCTAATTACCCCCATTCCGAACACAATGGGATATGTTATGCAAGCTGATTCGGCTGTTACGATAGGTTTTCCTCAAAATCAAATTATAAATCAGTGTATATTCAATTTTTACGCACATTTCAATTTACTGGGGTCACATACGGACTCTAAAAATTACAGAAAAATTATTTCTAGCTTCGTATCGACGATACAGTCCTAAAAAAACTAATTTCGTCGAATTCTGAGACCATTTGAAAAATGGCCAATTTCCAGTCGATTAAAATCAACTGAAACTGGTCAAACGCGTTTTCCTTTGCCACGCTCACATATTGATTCGAAAAATTATGAAATTTGGAATCTAGCAATAACTTTACATCCCGGATCCAACAAAAGTGGTTTCGTCGAAATCCGAGGTCGTTTGCAAAATTTCCATTTTTAAGGGCCTGAATTCCATAGCGACTATTCAGAATTTTCAACTGGACATATCTTTTGATTCCCGCTATGAAATTTCAATTTTTCGGATTCGTTGGAAAGATAGTCACCATTAGATCCCATTATTTTTGGTTTCACTAAAATCCGGATTTTTTTGCACCCGGTACATTCAATTGAAGTTTGAAATCGAATTATCGAACTACCGCGCCATTTTCAATTCTATTTATAAATATATATAATTATTTATATTCTAATGACGACGTGTATAATATATACGTTCTAAATATATTCAAAATAAATTTATCGTCGCTTTTATTTAAAATAATTCATTTTAAATAATCAAAATTCGCTAAAATTGCCAAAATAAAAATTTTAAACTGGCCCAGATTTTCGGGTTGTTACACAGGTCGACTACCCAGTCGACCTAGTCAGGGGGAGGTCGACTACCCAGTCGACCACCTAATCGACCTGGGTCCTGCGCGGGAAATTTCTCGCCCAGCCCGCATCTGGGTTTGAATTCGAATTTCGAGCTGTTTTGATTTCTTAAAATTCCTGAAACTTTGGAGGGTCATATCTCCCACATACGGAATCCGTTTTTCGAAAACTCGGACTCGTTTCCATGCAGAATTTCGAGACGAACGCAATGGCACAACCCGTTTCCCTTGATTCTTATTTTTAAATTTAATTATACCCTGATTTCTAGTTTCAACATGTTATTAAAATTCGGGTTGTTACATTCTCCCCACTTTAAAGGATTTTGTCCCCGAAATCTTCAAGTTAAGAAGAATGTGTCCTACCATCCCATCATCCATCTACTCAATTATCAATCATAGGCATCCATTGTCCTTAAGAGATTTCTAATCCTGTATGATCATATGCAGAAAGTCTGTGTATATGTTCCTTATCTAATGCAAATGATCAGGCCTGATTCATCTTCCTAATGCAAAATATGTCTAGTGTCATGAATCCAACATGTATGCAAATAGTCCTAGTCACATAAACACTATATGTGTGGACAAACATCCATCCATATGCAACATCCACATGATAACATATTCAATTTCATCCATGTACAAGTATAAACATCCATGCATATGCAATATGAGATGTGACTGAGCCGATCTAGTGCCTAATGTGTGTTCATGCATCCACGAGCAACAACTAGCAATCACTTGCAACCACTTGTAACCATCAACCGTAACACGTCTCAAACACATGTTTACATCCATTAGTTCCTACCTAAAGGTATAGCCGAATGGTAGAAGCAAGTAAAGAAAAACTTTGTACCCATTAGGCAATGTCTAAACTGGAAATCTTCCTCACATATATGCTGATTAGGAAAAAAAAAACTCCCCTAAACACCATCCCAAAACCAATATATATGATTCTAGGAAACCCAACGGACACCCTCAAACCCCAACATATATCATAACCAGATGAGTCATACTCCTTATGGGGTTTGCAACGGAAATAAGATTGAGAATAGGACCGAGAGGATATACATAAAAGATAGCATGCAAGTAAGCTTTACAGGAAAAAAAGGATCAAGGATATACTCTTAAAAATAGATAAGATGCGCGTATCTAGTCTTCAATCTTCTAAGTCGCATTTCCTTGAGCTTAACTCCATTGGGCTTTGTCCGCCTTTAACTTCATAATTTCGTAGCTTCTTAATTCTTGTTTCCAAAATATGAGTTGGAACTCATTTCACTGTTGCCTCTCGTCCCACTTTCCCTTATCCTCCTTCTAGTATACTCGGCTCAAACATAACTGCATACTCATGGTTTCATGCAAGCTCTCCAAAATTCACTAGTGAATCATGGATCTCGTTTACTCACTATAAGGTATTCCACGCAGAAGAATTATCTCTTGCAAATAAATAGATGTCAGCCATGTTGCCAAATGTACTTACTAGGGTGATTTCCTATAACTCATGCCTAAGAGAAATGAACCATCCACCTTAGTGGCGAACACTACTCGAGATCAACAAATGTATCAAGAGATTCTAGGTAACTAAGCATGGCAGAATCCTCAGGGTTACACTAGACTTCGAGGGTATTACCATGGCAAGTCAAGAGTATAACTACCCTCTTTTCATACTCAAGAATGGCACCAGTACTGGATAACCATTCCATCCCTAGAATCGACCCGTAGCCCAAAAACATAAGCATTGCTTAGCATAGACATTCTCAAATCCAAACAAGTCATGAATAAATGAGCTGATTCCCCAATAGGATTTGAGAGAAAAAAAATGGGATCCTCTACTACGCTAGTACTAAGGAGCAGAGACTCAACTATCGAAGCAGAAATAAAAAGGATGCGATGTACCATAAAAAGGGTACGGACATGATAGAAAGATAAACTAGGCTTTCCTACAGAAACATTTCTACCTTCTTGTTCTGAGCCCCATTCGCCTTAACCACCCTTATCCCCTCTTGTTTAACGTGTTAATAGGTCTCTCGAGAATTACTTCCATCGCACAGCAACCCTTCAAAGCTTGAAATAAGGTTAGTCGCAGATGGAACTAATGTGACTACAAATGGAGGAAAGAAAGGAAAAAGGATTCAAACAAGGAAACAAAGGATAACGCTAATGGACTTTGGGGAATAGCCTTTAAAAATAAAACTTTTCTTGAAAAATGGTTCTTTGTAAATGGTTTTGAAAATGATTTCAAAAAGGTTTTAAAAACTTTTGCCCAGTCTGGTAACCTTCTGCTCTGATACCAAATGTAACACCCCACCACCGCTAGGGTCACTCACAAAGGGAATGCACTAGCTTTGGTGGAGCATTATATAGGTAAACATACACAGAAATATTACAAGACAGAATATATAAAACAGCGGAAGAAGAACCAAATTTTATTGCTTTAAAAATCTAGAAAGGTCTAAAGCCTTTTTACATCAAAATGCCATTAAATCCATTACATCGAAATCTGTCTTGCAATAGTAAAGAAGCATAAAACCATGGTCATAAATCATTCCCCAAGTAAAACATTAAAGCAGCCATAGCCAAGAAAGGTCCAAGCCATATATGATGATCTTGAAGCAGAAAGAAGTCCAAACTAAATCGTAGTGTTTCTTCCCTGAAAACCTGGTGGGGGAGGGGGGAATGGAAGAAAAAGAGGCGAAACAAAACGGGTCAGTCATACAGACTGGTAAGTCCTAGTGACTTTCAGCATAGAAACAAGTAAAGGTAACATGACATGTATAAACTGAAAGTAAACACAAGGATGATGACAAGATAGGCAAGTTAAATTAAGATAACAAGATAAACTATGGTAACAAGATAAACTACGGTAACAAGATAAACTATGCAAACCAGATAAACTACGTATAGCATAGCATGTTTAACATTCTCTGCACCAAATGTACTAGTACCCCAACCCGTATCATCCTTTCCATGTATATGTACAGTCCCTTGCCGTATATCGTACGGGTTTCATCACATATTTCTATACTACTTCAACGTAGTGCCACCATTCTTGAAATCGTTTAGACTGCCACCCTTGTTCTGGCTAGGTTTCCTTATCATGAACTATCGCGTGTTCAACTAGGATTTATGCCACCTAGGACCACTAGGGATTATGCTACCTATTGAACGTTTTCTAGATTCGATTAGGGTTTATGCCACCTAGGACCACTAGGGATTATGCTACCTAATGAACAATACCGTTTTTCCACGTAACGATCTATTAATCGATCGGCTCCCTACAAGTCCAAGCTCGTTCATGTGTCTGTGTCATACGGCCCAATCATGAAATGTAGTCACCTGTGCTAAGTCCACCATAGGGTGTATCAAGCCCTAGGGTGCCAACCACCGACACGAATCAAGCACGCATAGTGTAAACCTACCGGTGCCCAATGCCAGCTTTTTCAACTCCGAACTACGTGCACGACCATATTCCGCCTGAACCTACAATGGCGCACCAACTCAGCCGTCGTTCTGGTCGCTTCTAATCAGCCCAGTAATCGTGCCCCACCCTGCCCAGTTCCAGGGTACCGTGATACATCTAGTGGGTTACTGCTGAAAAGGACCGCGTAACTAGGGTTTCCGTCCAGTAGGTTAAGTGTTGTCATTTAAATTCGAGACTTAACCCCATCAGTCTAGCATGTCAAGTTGGTTGAGTGTTGTCATTCAAGTTCGTGACTTAACCCGCCTACGTGTCATGTCAAATTGGCTAAGTGTTGTCATTCAAGTTCATGACTTAGCCCTACGAATCATGTGTCAAGTTGGTTAAGTATATTCAAGCGGTTCATGAATTAACCCTATCAAATCATCGTGTCAAATTGGTTAAGTATATTCAAGCGGTTCATGAATTAACCCTATCAAATCAATGTGTCGAATTGGTTAAGTATATTCAAGCAGTTCATGACTTAACCCTATCAAATCATCGTGTCGAATTGGTTAAGTATATTCAAGCTGTTCATGACTTAACCCTATCAAATCATCGTGTCAAATTGGTTAAGTATATTCAAGCGGTTCATGATTTAACCCTATCAAATCATCGTGTCAAATTGGTTAAGTATATTCAAGCAGTTCATGACTTAACCCTATCAAATCATCGTGTCAAATTGGTTAAGTATATTCAAGCGGTTCATGAATTAACCCTATCAAATCATCGTGTCAAATTGGTTAAGTATATTCAAGAGGTTCATGACTTAACCCTATCATGTGGCATTAATTCATTAATGCACCCAACCTCTCACATCAGACCTATTGTTGTGGTCACTGGATATGCCGGGCGGTTCCGGGAAGAATTACACCACAACTCAGTCTGACCTCGGGTTTTCAAGTGCGATATGACCAACTACCCACATTGGATCCTATTATTTGAAGTAACTGGATTTGCCGGGCGGTTCCGGGTAGAATTACACTGCAAACTCAACCCAACCTCGAGTTGGCCATTTTCAAGTTCATTCTAAGTTTCATGTCCATGTTCAATTTTCATGTCAAGTTCGTGTCAAGTTTCTAAGCGAGTTTCATGTCAAGTTCTCATATCAAGTTTTTGGGTTTCCACTTATGCCTATTATCAAGTTCATGATTCATATTCATAACTAATTCATGTTTGCCTAACCTACCCAATTCGTATCCCCATCGCATGTAAACGTAAATCGATCTAAATTACAAGTGGATCCAGGTCCAAAATAAAAGGGAATAACATCCCAACTATAATAGGCAAAAGAACG
The DNA here is from genome assembly GCA_030737875.1 of Allium sativum. Lineage (NCBI taxonomy): Eukaryota > Viridiplantae > Streptophyta > Magnoliopsida > Asparagales > Amaryllidaceae > Allium > Allium sativum. Next base: position 513,855,980 of record CM060919.1, on the reverse strand, counting down.
AGCACAAGGTGATAAATCTGGCTTGATATAGCTTGGGATAATTGGTTACAACATCACTGGCATATAGAGAATAACAGGCTTTCAAATCTGGCATAATAAGGTGATAGTCATGATAAAAATTGACATAAAAGAACAGGCATGCAAAAGCAAGCCAAATACTAGGATAATGGATCAATGGTCTTGGTGTACAACATGGTTTTCAACTATAGTGTTATGAACAATCAACTGTAATAGTCAACTGGCCACAATAGTCATAGTCGTAGTGAATCATAAGCGATTAATCACTATAGTCATGAATTATCCAAAATAGTTCTAGACAACTACCCTAAATAGTCGTAGGAAATTAACTATAATAGTTTCAAGGTCATGGTCATAGACAATAGTCTTCTGTTCATAATCATAGGCAGTAATTCATAGTCACGAGTCATAGGTGATTAGCCACAATTGTCCTTGTCATAGTCATAGGTAATAGTCTTATGTTCTCAGTTATAGGCATAGGCATAGCCTTTGGCCATTAACAATAGTTTCAATGCCATAGGCGTGATAATATTTGATTTACAACATGAATAGGCCCAAGTTAATTTTCATAGTTGTGTTCCAAAAGTCAAGGTCCAAGAATAGGTATAATCAATTATCATACATGGGTCCAATTCCAATTGATAACATGAATAAGTCCAAACTAATTTCATAGCAATATTCCCAAATTCAAGATTCAAGAGAGGATAGGGTGAAAACTGAATTAACAAGTCTTATCATCAAGTCAAGATCCAAGAATTCATTTTACAATCTAGCGTTTGAATAATAAACTAGGTCCAACATCATGAATGGGCATGATTCCATCGATAAGAAATAACCCAAAATCATAGATTCAAGAAGAGACAAGAACAGATCCAAATAGATAATCAAGCTTAGGTCCAATTTCATTTTATTCCATGTCCATATTAAATTTAACAAGTTTCAATCTCAAAGTAACTAGAACTTACAGAGCGTGGATCGAGAATTAGAGTGCAGAGATTTGATTCTGGAAACGGTTATTGCAGTTGTTGAATCTCTATTTGTTTAGTCTTGTTCTAGTTGAAAACCCCCAATTTGCAATTCCTAGATGTTGTCATGACAAAGAAGAAGTAGTCTCTTTTAATTTAAATATTATCATTTTGATTTTCATAGAGGTAGCATAAGGACAGAATGAAATGGTGTAGAGAGAATGAGGCTAGGGGCTGTTTATGTAGGTTTAGAGTCACTAATTTGGTCCAGAAATCGGTCTAGATACGCAGAAATGAACTCAGCCTTGGATCTGGAAATTCGGGGCAGGTCGACCCCTAAGGTCGACTACCCAGTCGACCTGGTCAGGGGGAGGTCGACTACCCAGTCAACCACCCAGTCGACCTGGGTCCTGGGCAGGAAATTTCCCGCCCAGCCCGCTACTGGGTTTGAATTCGAATTTTGAGCTGTTTTGATTTCTGAAAATTCCTGAAACTTTGGAGGGTCATATCTCCCTCACACGGAATCCGTTTTTCGAAAACTCGGACTCGTTTCCATGCAGAATTTCGAGACGAACGCAATGGAACAACCTGTTTCCCTTGATTCTTATTTTTAAATTTAATTATACCCTTATTTCTAGTTTAAACATGTTATTAAAATTCGGGTTGTTACATCCCCCTGTTCAGATTTTTTATTTGTCGACCTTGGGCAACCGTCAGCTCGATCTCCGACTCTTCCTTTCGTCCTTCTCGTAGGAGATCAAGGTTGTGCCTCGTACTCCCCTCACCATTCACATTTGCTCTATAGCGGTGGCTGAGCAGATGTTCAGATCCACTCGACACACCCTCTATCTTGTTTGAGTGGGTTTCTTTTCTCTTTTTCCCCCTTTTCTCTTGTAGGTGCTTTTTTCTTCAGTCTGTCTGAGATCCGCTTGTTATGTGAATGGCAAATTTTTGTTTTGGAACGTTCACGACATAGGTACCGATGATTCCTTGGCGAGGCTTAAACGCATCGTCAAGAAGAATTTCGTCCATCTGTTGGCACTTTTAGAGCCATTCATGGGATCTGAGGTGATCTCCAACTCTGTCTTTCTCTTGTTTTTGGGGGAGGATTAGCCAATGTATCCAATAAGATTTAGATTCTTTGGGCTAAAGACATCTTTGTTCGTCCCCTATTCCATTCTCCGCAACTTATGTCGGTTGTTTTTTGCTTTCTCCTTTTTCTTCCTCTTTCCTATTTTCGACTGTTTATGAGAAAAGAGATCGAGCAGCTATGCTTGTGATCCGATATGTTGTCTCTCTCTGACCTGAGCTTTATGGCCTTGGTCATTGGTGGCGATTTCAATGTCGTTTCCTACTAGGCTGAGAAATATGGGGGGTCATTTATAAATCGTGTAGAGGTGGAGAATTTCAATTCTTTCATTATTGAATCTAGTTTGATGGAGGTGTCTTTTGTTGGCTCGACTTTAACATGGTGTTATAACCAATAAGGTACCTGTAACGGCATGCTTTTTTAACCACTTCAAGTCGGTAATTAAGTCAACTGAAATCGTTCAAAATGAAAGATTGTTATTGCTTACAGGGTTTAATATAGAATCACATACACAGAAAACAGACAATATCTCACAATGGAATCTTTTATTACAAAATATCAGAGTTTATACAATATTTTTACAGCGGAAGATTTTAAATAAAATAAAATTATAGATTTGACAAACCAAAAGAGGGCGTCTTCACCACTCTAACTTCGATAGCTGCAATCTAAATCTACAACACTCGATCTGACCCGAGCATTCCATGTAAAACATAAGACACTCAAGTGAGGATTAACTTTATTTCAAGTGAATTAACTTCAATATAATGCTAAAATAAAATATTTAGTCCTAAAAAAATATTAAATATTCGAGTATATGAAAGATCCCAATTAAACTGCGTAACCCATTTGTCACAATCAAGAATCTAGGAATAGAAAACAAGTCATCATAAATATAGATTCAGTTCCATAAGTAGATAATATATATAGTTGGTTCCATGTCAGCATGGGAGTATGACGGCATGGAGAATGTAAGGTTGGCTGACACTATTCCATTATTTCAGCAAAATAATTATGGTATACAACTTTGAACGCACTGTCTAAAAGTAACATAGAATGGGTATGTAAAGCTCGGCTGCCACTATGATGTATATTCAAGCAACATTTCAAAGGGTGAGAAACCCAGGCTTGATCAAGTTCCAATTTTACAAAGTGAATACAATGATTTAGATTCAAGATAGGGCACTTCAAGGGAGATTTCAAAGTGCTCACACACACACACACACACACACACACACACACACACACACATATATATATATATATATATATATATATATATAACAAAGCATAGATTTCAATACTTCCAAGTTCATGATAATAAATTATAAGTGCCCAGTATGTATACCTCTATGTGACATTCTCATATCAAGATTCAAGGTGTCCCATGCAAACATCTAAGTTCAGGTGCAATTCCAATATAACACAAAAACGTCATGCGAGCAATATAGATTTTCAGCAACCACGTGCATGGCCATATGAACAAATATGTACTATAAAAAATGTGTTCATATCCTGTGTCCAAGGTTCAGATGCAAAGAAGAACATGCCAACATATGTTATAAAACAACCAAAAGTAGGTTTTTTGTATCATAGGGTGAACATGTTTCGGGCTCACCATATTTAAGCCCAATCTTACAGAAATGCACAAAGTAGCATATTTTTAGGTTCCAAAATGCCCAAAATTATATAAAAATATCAAAATGTTCAAGTTCCAGAATGCACAAATTAGCATATGTTCACGAGTGCAATGTAAGGCAAATAACATGAACCACATAGTTATGCTTCAAATTTTACAAAAGTAGGTATACAAAGTAAAATAAATGTGTGCTTCGGATTATAATAGGGTAAATATATTAGTCCCAGGGTTTTCAAAATTAGTAAGATACATATGTAATAGAAAGAGCGGTAGAAACCAAGTGCAAGTATATAGGGTGACAAGGAGACATAGCCAGCAACAAGAGAACAAGTCCAAAGGAAAGCTAAAACATAATGGTCCAAATTTTCATTAGCACACAAATCCATATTAAAATAGGTGCATCATGTGTTTTAGGTAGGCACAGGTAGGTAAATCTGCGAACTAGGTATGTATATCAAGTTAATAAACAAACTAGAAGCATATGTGTCAAATTTCTCAACAGGGTAACTCAATATTTCAGATGAGTCCAAATTCCAAGTATAGAAGAGTAAACATAAAATTTGGTTATACGACATGTCTCAAGTTTGCAACTTAGCAAAGCAACATATGTTCAGATTTCCGGGGTAACCTATTAGTGGTGCAAACTTTTGGATGCGGGCTATTTACTACATGACTACAAAAATTCAGGTGTCGCGTACAACAACTACATATAGCAAATCATCAAACTATATACGAGTAACCGGTGCATGCAATATAAATACATAATCACAAGAAAAAGGCAGTTCCATGTTTACTGAACAAGGCAAGGGCGTGAACCAACAAATTTCCAATTTTAACAAGACAGGGAGAAACCAAATAATAGGACAACTTATAGTTCAGTAGTGTATATGATTTTGAAATACATTTATACATGTATGAGCATATGTATATACATATACAAACATGCATAGTTCGAATGCCAGACAGAGGGTGGTTATTCAAAATTTTCAGCAGTTCACGCAACACAATCTTGGCCAACAAATTCATACAACTTGTTTTCATAATTTTATATAGATATACATACTATCAACTTGCCTTTTGATCCAATTCACAAAAGCATACCAGGCCCACTTGACTTGGCCCACTGCATGGTACAAAAGCCCGAAGTGTCGCCAAAACACTCAAGATCCAAGACTGGAAGGAGTCGTTGGAGCATAGGCCTGAAAATCCCTCAAGAACACTCCGTTTTTCCTCAGTCCATTTTGCATCCCTCCAATTCGCATCCCCTCATCTTGCATTCCCCAAGTCATTTCGTATCCCCCAGAAAGGCATACACTTGGAATCTGCATCCCCCTGTTCAAGAGCCCTCTCATATTTCATATCTGTGGGATATGTATTTCGTATCCCTATAGAGATACGAGATTTCGTATTCCCAGGGGATACACACCATTGTATCCCCATGTGATACAAATTTTGTATCCCTAGGGATGCAAAATTTGTATCCCTAAGGGATGATACAAAATTTCCAACTAAGCTTCAGGAGGATGAAAAATTCTGTAGGCCGTTATTTCAGGATGCGAAATTCCTGCTGTGGTCCCCAAATCTCACCTACTATCACCTAATGCACTACCTATAAATATCCCCTACCTCATACTTCAAAAGGTTTGGCATTTGCATGATTTGACAGCTCAAGAAGGACCTTGGACATCATTAATGACAGCCTAAGCCTTGTGGAAGAAAAACAATTAATTTTTCTAGGACTTCCTACATGCAAAATAATGACTTCCGAATACTTTACCAAGTACTATAGACAATTATAATGATGATGATCAACACTTGTAACCTTCAATTGTGAATAAAATCTGAAGACACTTCAAAGTGGAGCTATGTTCTTAAACGAACCGAACCACTATAAACTCCTATGTTCTTTCTTACTACATATACTTTTTTATATGTGAAACCTTATTCTCATATAATCGGGAATCATTGTGTGCGACGCTGATTTAACGTGTTAACACTTTGGTGCTTTCGCTGATAACTACTTGAAGTCTTGAGACTCACTTCTTTCTGACCAACTTCCGTTCTCAACTTAGAAGCGCTACTTAGTTTTTCTCAACCTACCTTCTGAGTTTGTTTATAATGACTAAGGAAGGAAATAACCCAATGATTGGAACTTCCATAGAGGTTGACACTGTAACTTCTCCTCAGCCCCAATCTTCGGAACTTCCAACAAATGTGAATGTCACTACCTCCTATGATCCTGAAGCTCCGACAACCCAAGCCCGACTTTCAAGTTCAACAAGAAGTTGGAAGATAAGATTCGTGAACTTAAGGACCAGTTGAGGACAAACATCGAGCCGATGCAATGACTTCAAGAAAGTCAATGCAACGCCGCTTGCCTTGAACTCAACCCGAACACTCGTCCTTTACCTAATGTCTCGGAAAGCTCCTTTTCCGACACCCACCATGGAAGTCAAAGCCAACGGAGGAGGACTAATGCTAACTCCATTGCCAATATAAATGGCAACGACAACCGTAATGGAACTACCATGACTTTCAGTGAGGGAACATGTCATTGCGACAGTTCTCAGTTGGTTATCAATGATGGAGAAGGACCCAATAACCAATCTCCTATGTGACAAAACCCAACTGTCGTCGCTCTGAACTTGACGCCTACGCGTTCAACATCTCAACAAGTGCTGGTTCAACTTGATCAACCTCACTAGAACCAAGCAACCAAGGTTGACAACATGGACGAAGATGATGCTGATATTCATCCAAGAAGACGTCCATATCCCCTAACTCCCAAGCTGAACCACGACTGCTAGAATCCAGTGGAGGTTTAGCCTATGATTCTCACTGACATGATCGGAAGGATCATGAGAGAAAAGCGGGGAAATTCAGTTGACATTTGGGAAACCAAAAGAAGGCTAATCCCTTCACTCAAGCCATTCGCGAAGCTGACCTCGACGCTTCAATACCCCCCAACTATCAGCTTACACGAGAACGACATATCCCAACAACTTCGTAAACCGTTATGAATGGCATATGTACCTGAGTCGAGCCACTGACGCCGTCGAATGCAAGTGGCTTCTCAATTTTCCTAGAAGTCGTAGCTCAAGTTTGGATTTCTCGATTTCCAGCTTAATCCACCTCTACCTTCAACCAACTCGCTTCTGGAATGGCAAAGCAATTCATAATTCATGTTGCAAGGCTGAAGGATACTCTTACTCTTTCAAACCTCTACCAAGGCACCAAGGATACTCTTAAGCGTTACCTAGAATACTTTAACAATGCTCTCGCTGAGGTTAACGATCCAGAGCCATGCATAGTCCTAGTCTATCTTACTAAGGGCATCTTGCCTAGCTCTGAATTCGGGGAATGGATTGACAAAAAGAAGCCCAAGACCTTGGAATCTTTCTATGAGAAGGCCAATAAGATTCTATGCCAAGAGGAAGCACGAAGAAACATGGGAGCTCAAAGCAGTCATTTTCACAACCCACACTCTGGAATTGTCTTGGACAGCGTTAAGGAGAAATAAGTCGGAGAATCTTCCAATAATGGTAAGGGGGTAGTATTACTCAAGTCTAAGTCGAACAGTGGAAAACCAAGCGGTCGCAACAACTAGTCACCTAGAGATCCAAAGAACTGCGATCGCTACCCAATTTACAAGGTCCACGCTCCACTCATCCGCAGGTTAGAGGCAATCTACCTTGAGACTCGTAATACCATATAGTATAAGAAACCGAATGCAAGAGAATCTACTGATCGAAAGAATAACTCCGGCAAATACTACATATTCCACGACATGTTCGGTCATTATACAAATGACTGTCGCCACCTCAAGGATGCAATTGAGAAGCTAGTCCGAGAGAAATGCTAGGAACAGTACGTTCAAGATCCTGCTCCCAAGAAGCTGCCGTAGGCCCTTAAACACCCGCATGTCCTCCAACTCAGATGGACCCAGGGTTGTCCAATAAAAAACCACATGATATCGTGATCAACACCATCTATGGTGGACCTCACCCCACGAACGAGATCTTCTGGCGTTTGGAGGAATACGCTACTTCCATCAAACATGCAAACTTGGAAGCATGCTCCACCGTGGATGAATCTGTTCCGGTCAAGCTTTAGAAGACTTGCAGGACGACATAGTTTTCCACGAAAGGGAGTCTATGGGAATTTATCCTAACCATAGACCCTCTCGTCATTTCTGCACACATGGACCTAACCTATGTTGGAAGAATCCTAGTTGACTCTGGGAGCTTTGTCAACATAATCTTTAAGTGGGATTACGACCAAATAAAATTTGTGGCCAAAGATTTGAAACCCAACGATGTCACTGTCCATGGCTTGAACGACTGCTCCAACCAACCAGTAGGAATGGTGGACCTACCAGTCAAGATCGGTGATGGGGATCAAAGCAGAGTTCAGATCCTCACTTTCATAGTCATTGATGTCATTTCTCCTTACAACATCTTTCTCAAACGTCCTTTCCTTGCATAAGTCCGAGTATGCATGACACTTAGGTACCTTCTCATGAAATTTCTAACCAAGAACGGGATCGGAACCATTAAAGGCAACCAAGCCACATCGATAGCCTACTACATCATCGAATGGTAGGACACCATCAACAAGGTGAAAGGCAAGAGCATAGAACCGATCCACTACGTTAAAGCTGTAACTGCAAAACAGCACTAGATTCTGGGTCCTAGCTCAGACGACACTGCCATCTTTTTGATGATCTTGATCCAAGCAAAGGTAAAGAGCTTGATTTTGAAAGGGAACCCCGGTGGAACTGACCATCGACTTTCAAATCAATCCCGCCGATCGGATTAGGGTCTTGAAGATTGGATCGCAACTCTACCCAGTAACAAAGGAAGATATCGTGGACTTCTTAAAGGCCAATCTTGATGTATTTTCTTGGACCCACTCAAATATGTGTGGCATTGACCTAGGAATCACTTGTCTCATGCTCAATATTAACCGGAAGCATTTTCCAGTCAAACAAAAGCGTCGAACCTTGGAAATAGATAGATCAATGACACTCAAAGAGGAGGCAGATAGGCTGCCTGATGACGGCTTTATCCACGATGCCCTCTACCCCGAATGGGTCTCCAACCCAATCTTAGTCAAGAAATCAAGTGAAAAGTGGAAGACATGTGTCGACTACTCAGATTTAAACATAGCCTGCCCGAAGGATAACTTACCACTCCCAAAGATATACTAGCTAGTTGATTCAACTGCCGGCTACCAGCTTTTCTCCTTCATAGTTGCGTACTCAGGCTACAACAAGATTCCAATGTACCTTCCATATCAGGAGAGCACTTCATTCATTACCAACCTTGGGATCTATTGCTATGTTGTCATGCCTTTTTGTCTCAAGAATGTTAGAGCTACCTATTAGCGGCTGATTAACTGCATGTTCATAGACCAGATTGGGATATCCATGGAGGTCTATGTGGATGATATGCTCATAAAACCCAGGGTGTCGAGTGACCACATCAACAAATTCACGGAGCTGTTCGATGTCCTCCGTAAATGTGTCATAAAACTCAATCCCTTGAGATGCTCTTTCGGTGTTGCATCAAGAAAATTCCAAAGTTTCATTGTCAATTCATGAGGAATTAAGACAAATCTGGAAAAAATCAAAGCTATCCGGGATATTCATACCCTTCAGAGCATCAAAGATGTTCAAAGCTTAAACATGAAAGTGGCCACCTAAAGTCGATCCAAATCAAAGCCGGTGCATCCCATATTTTGACTTTCTTAGAAAAGGGAAGCGCAACTTCATACAGACACCGAGTTTCATTATTGCATTCCTGGACCTCTTGAATCACTTAGAGCGACCACTTATCTTTTCAAAACTCATGAATCACGAAGACTTATAAACCTATTTGGCTGTTTCTATGCAGGCAATTAGCTCAGTGCTAGTGCACGAAGAAGATCGTGTCCAACGACCTGTTTACTACATTAGCAAGACATTGACAGGTGCAAAAAAGAATTATCCAAAACTTTAGAAGCTTGCTTACTACCTGTTGATCTTTTCCCAAAAACTATGATTATAATTTCAATCCCATCCAATTAAAGTCTACACTGATTAGCCGTTACGACAAGTCCTACAACGACCCGAGGCGTTTGGGCTACTTTGAAGTGGAATATAGAACTGAGCCAATTTGAGATTATATTTATCCCCGGTCGAACCATCCTTGAACAAGCCCTAGTAGAGTTCATCGTGGAGTTCACTGTTCTCGAAGATCCTCCTCCAGAAGATAGTGAGCCTCATAATATTAAGTGGAAAATATTCGTGGACGGATCATCTAACAATCAGTGTTTTGGCATCGGAGTCGTATTTATCACTCCTGAGGAAAGCTCGATCTGTTATGCTCTAAATCTCGACTTCCTTGCCACCAATGATGATGCAGAATACAAAGCCTTAATTGTTGGACTTAAAATTGCAACTGAACTCAACATCAATGCTATCCAGATTTACCCCAACTCACAGCTCATTGTACGCCAGGTGCAGAGCGAATATCAAGCCAAGGGGCACATCTTGCTCCCTATCGTGCTTGGGTCCATGAACTGCTTACTAACTTTGACCACTACATCATCATACACATCCCTTGAGAACAGAATGAAAAAGCCTATTCATTAGCTAAGCGAGCGAGATCTGGGGATGCGCAACTCTTGGGACTTATCCCAGTTAAAGTACTTGACTCTCCGAGTAACGTTCAGATGCAGAGTGATTCGATATCAATAACGGAGACCAAGCCCAAACCTGAGTCTTGTATAACACCTATCAAGAAATACATGCTTTATATGATCCTTCACAACAACTCAAGGAAGAAACGAGCACTCATCTTCAATTCATCACGTTACATCATTCAAGATGGAGTGCTCTACTGAAGAGGATTCTTTATTCCATTACTCCGGTGTGTAGCCCATAATGACGTTGACCGTGCACTGCTAGATGTGCACGAGGGCAAATGCGGTAACCACACTAGGGACAAACTCTGGCAAAGAAGGTTTTCAGATACATCTATATTTGACCAACACTTGAATGGGATGTGTAACACCCCGCCTCCGCTAGGGTCACTCGCAAAGGAATGCACTAGCTTTAGAGGGGCATTATTGGTAAACATGCACAGAAATATCACAAGACAGAACATATAAAATAGCGGAAGTAAAATCGAACTTTCATAAATTCAATAATAATTAAGGTCTAAAGCCTTTTACATCAGAGTACATCAAAACCTGTCTTGCAATAATAAAGAAGCATAAAAACCTTTTCACAAATTATTCCCCAAAGTAAAGCGGTGAGGCAGCCATAGCCAAGAGAAGACCAAGCTATACATCAAGCCATACATGATGACCTTCAACAGAAGAAGTCCGAACTAAACAACATCATTTCCTCCCTGAAACCTGGGGGGGGGGGGAAACGGAAGACAAAGAGGCGAAAGAAAACGGGGTCAGTCATAAAGACTGGTAAGTCCTATCTACTTCCAGTATAAAAACAGGTAAAGGTAACATGACATGCATAAACTGAAAGTAAACATAAAGATGACTACAAGATAGATAAACTAAATCAGGGTAACAGGTTGAACTACTGTAGCAAGCTAAACTAAGGTATCGTGATAAACCACGGTGTCATGATAAATCAAGGTATCACATCGTCAGGTTTCTATCAAGTATACTATCCCAAGGTATCTACCCCGTCTAATATCCCACGGTATCTATTATGTATATTTTTCCTGGTTCTAACATGTATATCTGCTCTGCACCTCTCGTACTAGTATCCCTCCCCGCGTCATGTGTTAACCATGAATGTCCCTTGCCCCATGTCATGAAATGGTCCATGTCATCCTAACATATAGCATATGTAGGTTTTCCCAACTCGTATGTTTCTTTCCATGTATAAGTTCAGTCCTTTGCCGTAGGCCATACGGGCTTTTCCATGTAAACGTTTTATCCTTGAAGTTGTTTTGGACTGCAACCCTTGATCTAGTTGTGTTTCCTTACCATGAACTATCGCGCGTCCACTTAGGATTTATGCCACCTAGGACCGCTAGGGATTATGCTACCTAATGAACGTTTTCGTGTCTCGGTTTGGGTCTTGGCCACCTAGGACCACTAGGGATTACGCCACCCGTCAACCGCGCCCTTGATCCCACGTATGTATCGTGAATCGTTTTCCATGTCTAGATGCACATGTCCCCCAATGTGCCATCCGAGTTCCGTGCCAGGGCAAATCAAGAAATACGGAACTCGGTCGGGAGCTTTAAATCGTTTGCTGATGCAGATATCAAGGTCTGTTTTTGTACCCGTGGCTATGGTCCTACGTGACCCCTCCCTCAACTACTGAAAGGCAATCCAAGAAAAATCATGTATAAGAACCACTCCACGGCCCCACTATAGCCCCACTTTCCTACGGGCCAACCTCACCCATGACTCGATAGCAAGCACATGGTCTGTTGGGGGTTCCCTGCCTTTCCGCACGTACACGATTGACTAAAGATGGTAGGTAGTCGGCGATGTGCTATCCAGGGCAAAAACCAAGAATCGTCGACTCCACGCTAATCCATCCCAGTCTTTAGGTCGCTCGCATAGCAACCAAGGCATACTCTTGGTCCTTCTAACGCAGACCTTAACCTCTCGTGGGCCTAGTATAATTACCTGGCAGCCCACAGAGGGATCCCAAGAATATCCTCACGTCCCCCGAAGCTTCCACTTCGGCACCCAGTGCGCTGGAGCTTTTATCCAAGTCAGATAGCTTGCTCCTCCTCGTATACTAAGCGATGACCTACCGTATCAGGTTACTCATCGCTTTGAGAATTAGTCCTATGTCCTTAGCTAAGAATTATTACTTAGTTACCCTTAACTAAGGTTTACCACTTAGCTTCCTTTCCCGTTATCCTTGATTAACCACGGTTTTCTACCTAGTTCTTCTAGCTAGGGTTTGTCTATTGGGTTAAGTGTTATCATTCAAGTCCATGCCTTAACCCGCCCACGAATCACGTCAAGATTGGCTAAGTATTTAAGTTCAAGACTTAGCCCTACAAGTTGGTTAAGTATATATTAACTTGACCCTATCAAATTACTTAGTCAAACCGGTCAAGTGTATCCAAGCGATTCATGACTTAGCCTTATCATGTTTTCACGTTATATTGGTTAAGTATGGGTTAACTTAACCCCCATAAATTCACGAGTTAGATTGGCTAAGTATAGGTCACTTAACCACATCCAATTAACGAGTTAGATTGGTTAAGTTTAGTTCACTTAACCACATCAAATTAACGAGTTAGATTGGTTAAGTTTAGGTCACTTAACCACATCAAATCTTCATGTATAATTGGTTAAGTATAAGTTGCTTAACCCCATTAAATTATCACGTTAAGTTGGTTAAGTATTGGTTACTTAACCTCATTGAATTACCAAGTTTAAATTGGTTAAGTGTTTAACTTAACCCCATCGAATTACCGTGTTTAGATTAGTTAAGTGTGGATTACTTAACCCCATCTAATTACCGTGGTTAGGTTAGTTAAGTCTTAATTACTTAACCTCATCTAATTACCCAGTCGGATTAGTTAAGTGTAAATTACTTAACCCCATCTCCTAATCATCTTGCATGGTTAAGTGTCATTAAGGAAATCAAGCCCGGTCCCACTTAACCTACCCATTCGTGTCATATCGGTTAAGTGTCATTAGTCAAATTTACTTAACCTTATCATGTGGCATTAATTTAATTAATGCACTCTTAACCTCTCACATTAGACCTTGTTGTGGTTACTAGTTAAGACGGGCGGGTCCGGGTAGATTTACACCACAACCTAGTCTAACCTCGGGTCTTAAGCGCGACATGACCAAGTTCTCACATTGGGTCCTATTGTTTGCAACTACTAGTTAGGCCGGTCGGTTCCGGGTAGTTTTACGTTGCAAACTCAACCCAACCTCGAGTTGGCCACACTTATATTATCTAAGTTCATCATGTTTCCAAAACATGTTACAAGTTTTTCAAGCATTTGGGTAGACCTAACTTAATAGGTAAATTCCCAAAGGGTAGACCTAACTTAATAGGTAAATTCCCAAGCTCATGTTTTTATGCATACTTACATGCCAACTTCCATGTTATCTTTCAAGTCATATTTTCAAGTATAAATACATGTCATAATCAAGTTAAGATTTCGCGACATGTTCATGTTTATCTAACTACCCAAAATCGTGTTTTCCCAACGCAAGCAAAGCGAGTCAACATAGTAGGTATACTATGGCTACATGTAGACCCCAAAACATGCACGATGCCACAAAAGGGATTTGCTCCAAACATGCATGGCGTCATAAGGGGGTTTGGCCTTAAAACATGCATGATAGAGTCATGTAGGGATTGACCATAAGCATGCATACTATCATATAGGATTTGGCCACAAACATGCATAATATCATAAGGAGGTTTTGCCACAAACATGCATGAAACATAAGGGGTTTGTGTTCATATGCATGCATAAGCCCCAAGGTCAAGTATTTGCCTATGTTTCACAAGTCAAATGGTTCCCAAAGGTTCATGCAAATCTTCCATAGACAAAGATCCAAACTTGCAAGATAAACTAGGCTAAACGTAACATGAGTGACATGATTAAGTTGCTACATCTTAGTCTAAGGTCATAGATCATAGAAAAGGGACAAAGTTAGGTTCACATACATGCATACTTATGCTTTATCTCATTTTATCCCATGTCAACATTAAAAATACCGTTTTGATCCAAAAGTAGCTAGAACTTACATAGGCAAGGCTTAGAAAAGGGGTCATGCACCATCTTGACGAAGAAAGGTGGCTCCTTTGAAGAAGAACCTTCATGAAACTCGCATAGCAATGTTGATTTGGCCTCTATTTGGTGTAACAAGCTTGCACCTTTTGATTTGAACCCGATTTGAATGCATAGGCTCTAGGGATTTGAGATGGAGGCCATGAGAGTAGAAATTTGGCCATAGTTTAGTTACATGAGTGAATAATGAGGGTTTAGGGGTAGGTTTAGGGTCTTTTTATAGAGATTAGGATAGTTTTAGGCCCTTAGATTAACCCTAGGACCAACCTGAACCGTCAGATTTCAAACCAGGCCCAAAAACCTAGCCAAGATAGAAAATAGGTGCACCAGGCCAGAATCAGCCGACAGGGCAAGTCGACAGCCCTGTCGACTTGCCTGTCGACATGCCTGTCGACTTGCAAGTCGACTCCCCTGTCGACAGCCCAGTCGACTTGTCTGGGCGGGAATTTTCCCGCCTGGCCCCATTTCTGCATGTTTCGAAATTCAAATTCCCCGAAAACTTCTTTGGGCCTTAACCGGGTCATACGGACTCCGATTTACAAAATTTCAGACTCTATTTCTCGTATTTTTCCGAGACGAACGCAATGGCATAGCCCGTTTTACTTGATTCAGAATTTAAAATTAAATTCTGCCTTGATTCTCGTCTTAGCCATGTTATCGAAATACGGGTTGTTACATTCTCCCCACCTTTTAGGATTTCGTCCCCGAAATCTCCAAGTTAGGAAGAACATATCCTACCATCCATCATCCATCTACTCAAAACATCATCCACAAGCAACCATTGTCCTTAGATGATTTCTAATGCTGTATGAATATATGCAAAACGTGTGTGTACATGTTCCTTAGCTAATGCTAATGATCAGGCCTGAATAATCTTTCTAATGCAAAAATATGTATAGTGCCATGAATCCAACATGTATGCAAATAGTCCTAGTCATATAGATACTATATGTGTGCACAATCATTCATTCATATGCAACAACCGCATGATAACACATTCGATTTCATCCATAAACCAGTATAAATACTCGTGCATATGCAACATGAAACGTGATCGCGTCAATCTAGTATCTAACGTGTATTCGCGCATCCACGAGCAACCACTTGCAACCACTTGCAACCATATCAATCATAACATGTCTCAAATACATGTTTACATCCATAGCGTTCTACCTAAGGTTCCCAAGATAAGATCGAGAAGATAGACAAGACAAACTCCTTACAGGGTTTGTAACAGAAACAGGACCGAGAGGATATCCACCAAGCAATAGCATGCAGGTAAGCTTTACAGGTGAACCAAGGATCAAAGATATACTCTTAAAAAGAGACGTGACGCGCGCGTCCAAGCCGCATTTCCATGAGCTTAATTCCATCGTGCCTTGACCGCCTTTGACTTCATGATTTCGTAGTTCCTTGCTTCCTATTTCCAAGGTGTGAGTGGAACTCATTTCACTGTCGCCTCTCGTTTCACTTTCACTTATTCTTCCCCTAGTATGCTCGGCTCACACATGTCTGCGTACTCATACAAGCTCTCCAAAATTCACTAGTGAATTCTGGATCTCGTTTTCCGATGCCAATCCATGTTGCCAAGGGTTCTTACTAAGGTGATTCCCATAACTCATGCATAATCGAAACGAACCATCCGCCTTAGCAGTGAATTCTATTCGAGCGGATTACCAACAACTGCATCCCGGGATTCTAGGTAACTAACTATGACAGAACCCAAAAAGGTTACACGAGACTTCGAGGGTATCACCAAGATGAGTCGAGAGTCTAACTACCCTCTTTCCAAAACCGAGAATGGCACCCCTTATTGGGTGACCACTTTATCCTTAGAATCTATCCGTAGTTGAGACATGTCATTCTCAAATCCAACAAGTCATGAAGGAATGGACCAACTCTCCAACCAGATTTTTTGGGACAAAACTGGGATCCTCTACCATGCTAGTACTAAGGTGCAGAGACTCAACTATCCAAGCAGACTTAAGTGATACAATGATCAAGACAAAGTCTGGACGGGATGATAGAAAAGAACGACTAAACCTTTACCAGAAACGGCACCATTTCTTTTAGGTACCCTAGAAATGAGAGCGTACTATTTCCCTCTCCGCTGATCTTGTCCTTGTCCTCCTCGATGGACTAAGCCATAACAACAGTTGCTTATCCTTAAGCTGGTATCCTTTACCCTTACTCTTATTATCCTTTCTTGTAACTTCGGTAACAAGTCTCTCGAGAACCACCTCCATCGTACGGGAAACACCTACGTGGCTAGACAAAGATTAGTCACAGTTAGAACTACTGTGACCACAGATGGAGGAAAGAAAGGAAACGAGATTCAATCAAGGAATCAAAGGATGGTGCTAATGGCTTTTGGGGAATAGCCTTTAAAAAAACTTTTCTTGAAAAATGCTTCTTTGTAAACGGTTTCTCAAATAGTTTTCAGAAGGTTTTAAAAACTTTTGCCCAGTCTGGTAACCTTCTGCTCTGATACCAAATGTAACACCCCGCCTCCACTAGGGTCACTCGCAAAGGAATGCACTAGCTTTAGAGGGGCATTATTGGTAAACATGCACAGAAATATCACAAGACAGAACATATAAAATAGCGGAAGTAAAATCGAACTTTCATAAATTCAATAATAATTAAGGTCTAAAGCCTTTTACATCAGAGTACATCAAAACCTGTCTTGCAATAATAAAGAAGCATAAAAACCTTTTCATAAATTATTCCCCAAAGTAAAGCGGTGAGGCAGCCATAGCCAAGAGAAGACCAAGCTATACATCAAGCCATACATGATGACCTTCAACAGAAGAAGTCCGAACTAAACAACATCATTTCCTCCCTGAAACCTGGGGGGGGGGGGTGGGGAAACGTAAGACAAAGAGGCGAAAGAAAACGGGGTCAGTCATAAAGACTGGTAAGTCCTATCTACTTCCAGTATAAAAACAGGTAAAGGTAACATGACATGCATAAACTAAAAGTAAACATAAAGATGACTACAAGATAGATAAACTAAATCAGAGTAACAGGTTGAACTACTGTAGCAAGCTAAACTAAGGTATCGTGATAAACCATGGTGTCATGATAAATCAAGGTATCACATCGTCAGGTTTCTATCAAGTATACTATCCCAAGGTATCTACCCCGTCTAATATCCCACGGTATCTATTATGTATATTTTTCCTGGTTCTAACATGTATATCTGCTCTGCACCTCTCGTACTAGTATCCCTCCCCGCGTCATGTGTTAACCATGAATGTCCCTTGCCCCATGTCATGAAATGGTCCATGTCATCCTAACATATAGCATATGTAGGTTTTCCCAACTCGTATGTTTCTTTCCATGTATAAGTTCAGTCCTTTGCCGTAGGCCATATGGGCTTTTCCATGTAAACGTTTTATCCTTGAAGTTGTTTTGGACTGCAACCCTTGATCTAGTTGTGTTTCCTTACCATGAACTATCGCGCGTCCACTTAGGATTTATGCCACCTAGGACCGCTAGGGATTATGCTACCTAATGAACGTTTTCGTGTCTCGGTTTGGGTCTTGGCCACCTAGGACCACTAGGGATTACGCCACCCGTCAACCGCGCCCTTGATCCCACGTATGTATCGTGAATCGTTTTCCATGTCTAGATGCACATGTCCCCCAATGTGCCATCCGAGTTCCGTGCCAGGGCAAATCAAGAAATACGGAACTCGGTCGGGAGCTTTAAATCGTTTGCTGATGCAGATATCAAGGTCTGTTTTTGTACCTGTGGCTATGGTCCCTCGTGACCCCTCCCTCAACTACTGAAAGGCAATCCAAGAAAAATCATGTATAAGAACCACTCCACGGCCCCACTATAGCCCCACTTTCCTACGGGCCAACCTCACCCATGACTCGATAGCAAGCACATGGTCTGTTGGGGGTTCCCTGCCTTTCCGCACGTACACGATTGACTAAAGATGGTAGGTAGTCGGCGATGTGCTATCCAGGGCAAAAACCAAGAATCGTCGACTCCACGCTAATCCATCCCAGTCTTTAGGTCGCTCGCATAGCAACCAAGGCATACTCTTGGTCCTTCTAACGCAGACCTTAACCTCTCGTGGGCCTAGTATAATTACCTGGCAGCCCACAGAGGGATCCCAAGAATATCCTCACGTCCCCCGAAGCTTCCACTTCGGCACCCAGTGCGCTGGAGCTTTTATCCAAGTCAGATAGCTTGCTCCTCCTCGTATACTAAGCGATGACCTACCGTATCAGGTTACTCATCGCTTTGAGAATTAGTCCTATGTCCTTAGCTAAGAATTATTACTTAGTTACCCTTAACTAAGGTTTACCACTTAGCTTCCTTTCCCGTTATCCTTGATTAACCACGGTTTTCTACCTAGTTCTTCTAGCTAGGGTTTGTCTATTGGGTTAAGTGTTATCATTCAAGTCCATGCCTTAACCCGCCCACGAATCACGTCAAGATTGGCTAAGTATTTAAGTTCAAGACTTAGCCCTACAAGTTGGTTAAGTATATATTAACTTGACCCTATCAAATTACTTAGTCAAACCGGTCAAGTGTATCCAAGCGATTCATGACTTAGCCGTATCATGTTTTCACGTTATATTGGTTAAGTATGGGTTAACTTAACCCCCATAAATTCACGAGTTAGATTGGCTAAGTATAGGTCACTTAACCACATCCAATTAACGAGTTAGATTGGTTAAGTTTAGTTCACTTAACCACATCAAATTAACGAGTTAGATTGGTTAAGTTTAGGTCACTTAACCACATCAAATCTTCATGTATAATTGGTTAAGTATAAGTTGCTTAACCCCATTAAATTATCACGTTAAGTTGGTTAAGTATTGGTTACTTAACCTCATTGAATTACCAAGTTTAAATTGGTTAAGTGTTTAACTTAACCCCATCGAATTACCGTGTTTAGATTAGTTAAGTGTGGATTACTTAACCCCATCTAATTACCGTGGTTAGGTTAGTTAAGTCTTAATTACTTAACCTCATCTAATTACCCAGTCGGATTAGTTAAGTGTAAATTACTTAACCCCATCTCCTAATCATCTTGCATGGTTAAGTGTCATTAAGGAAATCAAGCCCGGTCCCACTTAACCTACCCATTCGTGTCATATCGGTTAAGTGTCATTAGTCAAATTTATTTAACCTTATCATGTGGCATTAATTTAATTAATGCACTCTTAACCTCTCACATTAGACCTTGTTGTGGTTACTAGTTAAGCCGGGCGGGTCCGGGTAGATTTACACCACAACCTAGTCTAACCTCGGGTCTTAAGCGCGACATGACCAACTTCTCACATTGGGTCCTATTGTTTGCAACTACTAGTTAGGCCGGTCGGTTCCGGGTAGTTTTACGTTGCAAACTCAACCCAACCTCGAGTTGGCCACACTTATATTATCTAAGTTCATCATGTTTCCAAAACATGTTACAAGTTTTTCAAGCATTTGGGTAGACCTAACTTAATAGGTAAATTCCCAAAGGGTAGACCTAACTTAATAGGTAAATTCCTAAGCTCATGTTTTTATGCATACTTACATGCCAACTTCCATGTTATCTTTCAAGTCATATTTTCAAGTATAAACACATGTCATAATCAAGTTAAGATTTCGCGACATGTTCATGTTTATCTAACTACCCAAAATCGTGTTTTCCCAACGCAAGCAAAGCGAGTCAACATAGTAGGTATACTATGGCTACATGTAGACCCCAAAACATGCACGATGCCACAAAAGGGATTTGCTCCAAACATGCATGGCGTCATAAGGGGGTTTGGCCTTAAAACATGCATGATAAAGTCATGTAGGGATTGACCATAAGCATGCATACTATCATATAGGATTTGGCCACAAACTTGCATAATATCATAAGGAGGTTTTGCCACAAACATGCATGAAACATAAGGGGTTTGTGTTCATATGCATGCATAAGCCCCAAGGTCAAGTATTTGCCTATGTTTCACAAGTCAAATGGTTCCCAAAGGTTCATGCAAATCTTCCATAGACAAAGATCCAAACTTGCAAGATAAACTAGGCTAAACATAACATGAGTGACATGATTAAGTTGCTACATCTTAGTCTAAGGTCATAGATCATAGAAAAGGGACAAAGTTAGGTTCACATACATGCATACTTATGCTTTATCTCATTTTATCCCATGTCAACATTAAAAATACCGTTTTGATCCAAAAGTAGCTAGAACTTACATAGGCAAGGCTTAGAAAAGGGGTCATGCACCATCTTGATGAAGAAAGGTGGCTCCTTTGAAGAAGAACCTTCATGAAACTCGCATAGCAATGTTGATTTGGCCTCTATTTGGTGTAACAAGCTTGCACCTTTTGATTTGAACCCGATTTGAATGCATAGGCTCTAGGGATTTGAGATGGAGGCCATGAGAGTAGAAATTTGGCCATAGTTTAGTTACATGAGTGAATAATGAGGGTTTAGGGGTAGGTTTAGGGTCTTTTTATATAGATTAGGATAGTTTTAGGCCCTTAGATTAACCCTAGGACCAACCTGAACCGTCAGATTTCAAACCAGGCCCAAAAACCTAGCCAAGATAGAAAATAGGTGCACCAGGCCAGAATCAGCCGACAGGGCAAGTCGACAGCCCTGTCGACTTGCCTGTCGACATGCCTATCGACTTGCAAGTCGACAGCCCTGTCGACAGCCCAGTCGACTTGTCTGGGCGGGAATTTTCCCGCCTGGCCCCATTTCTGCATGTTTCGAAATTCAATTTCCCCGAAAACTTCTTTGGGCCTTAACCGGGTCATACGGACTCCGATTTACAAAATTTCGGACTCTATTTCGCGTATTTTTCCGAGACGAACGCAATGGCATAGCCCGTTTTACTTGATTCAGAATTTAAAATTAAATTCTGCCTTGATTCTCGTCTTAGCCATGTTATCGAAATACGGGTTGTTACAGGATGCGGCAGACTACGCCCGCAAGTGCGGCAAATGCTTGAAGTTTTCTAAGATTCCAAGAGCCCCGCCTACCGAGCTTATGCAGATGGTTAGTCCTTGGTCGTTCACCATGTGTGGAATCGACATTGGAACTCTTCCGATGGCCAGATGCAGTGCAAAGTATGTTATCGTCGCGGTTGATTACTTTACCAAATGGGGCAAAGATGAGCCTCTTACTACAATTACTACCAAGAAAGTGATCAACTTCATCGTCCACAACATTACCTGTCATTATTGAGTTCCCAAGGCTATCGTTATCGATAACAGGACCCAATTCGAAAGTGTTAAGTTTAATACCTTCTGCCGACGACACAACACTGAGAAGAATTTTTTTCCTGTAGCTCAACCTCAAGCCAATAGCAAAGTCAAGGCTGTCAACAAAGTTATCAAGTCTATCATTAAGAAGCATATGGAAAAGGTCGTAGGCTTATGGGTAAATGAACTTCCTTTAGCCCTTTGGGGTTACCAGACTACTCATAAGTCAGCGACCAGTCATACTCCTTTCGCTTTCACGTGTGGGTCCGAAGTCGTCATTCCCATTGAGCTCAAGCTCCAAATTCATCGAGTCACAAACTATGTTCTGAAGACCAACCGAGACCTTCTCTTGGTATCACTTGACTTACTCAAAGAGAAAAAATACGAACATGAACTTAGAGGCGCCGCTCAACGACAACGAGTTGCCTGGTACTTCAACTCTTAAGTCCTCCTAAAGGACTTTGACATTGGCGACCTCATCCTAAAGTAGATCTTCCCGCAATGACCAGTTTTGGTCCTCGCTAGGAAGATCTGTACCCCATACAGCAGACGCTTGGAGATGGTGCCGAACTACCAAGAGCATGGAACAGCTAATACCTCTGCTGTTACTTCACTGAGTCTATTATACAGATTTACTGCTTTCGACCAATGTTTTGTTTTCAAAGTTCAAATCATTGTAAAGAAAAGGCCATTACTACCAAAGTTATCAGTAAAGAAATTTTACATGTTCATGTACTTGGCGTTTTTACTTTCTACGAAGTTGTTTGAGCAATTATGACAACCGACATGCATACACGAGTTCACGACACTAGATCGACACCTCGAAGCTTGGAATCGACCCACCCACTCAAGTATTTACAAAGACTCAAACCTTGTAATGTGGTCTTCCCTTCACAAGTAAACGCGAGTCTCAAACCAAAGACAAGGCCGAGTATAAATAACTCATGATGCTCATCAACTTAAATGTCCAACCCCGTTCCTAGGTCTACGGACTTGGGAAACCCACTGGCTGGGTGAATGTGACATCGACCGCTTGCTCAGTTCCATCCGACCCACAAGTTATGGATCCGGGTACCAAACAAGCGAACCAACGATGCCCTCGTACTCTAGCTCGAACGAAACAGCGGAAGTGTATAAAGGACGAAACAACGACGCCCACCTTGCCTCATAATCACTCGAGATCAACGACCGCAAGGAGACCCCGAGAGGGGAATTACCAAACTCTAACTCCGCATGACTCAAGGCTCCCAAGAGAAAGAAAATCTCGAGAGTAGAGTCAACACATACAAGCTTCACATGACTTGAGAATCTCAAGAGCGAAGCCATAGACAATGTTTGTTCAAGTGTGACGATGAGTACATTTAAGCAAGTACAAGTATTGGAAAGCATAAATGAAAGTTGAAACACTTAAAACAACATGTGATATAAGCAAAGCCAACTAAAAATTTCATTCACAAAAGCAAACTACAACTGTCTATTTCTTTCTAACGACGTGACGTAATGAAAACAACATCACACCTCCAAAAGTGAGGGTCATACTCGCGTATCCTATCATCCTACATAACCAAAAAAATTCTATAACCTTCACTTGGACGAGCCCCCCTTCTTCTACTTCTTGTCAGACTCAGCAATAAACGGCTTGTCACCAAACTTCTTCCTCCTGTTTCAGGAGCTACTCCCTTCTCTTCCTTTCCTCCCCTTTGCCGAGATAGTTGACCATTGGGGAACCACCTCGAATTTCCTTTCGTCGTTGTCATCACTCGATATCTCAGTGACCGGCACATCAACGGGCATGATCACTTGTAGAGATTTTGGTGTGACTCCCTCCACCGGTAAATGCTAGTATCGCCAAGGTATCCCCTTCCTTCTTGGCCTCCTTAGCCCTCTTCGCCTCCATATCATCCTTTTTCTTGGCTTCCCTTGCTGCTTTCTGTTGGGCCGCTCGTCTGGCCTCGAGCTTCTTGGCCTCTACCTCTTGCAGCTTCTTGAATTCAACATCGGCTCTCTTCTTAGCGCCCTCATCATCGGATCTTTTCTTCATAGCTTCATCATTAGCTTTCTTCTTCACCGCCTCTAGGACTTTAGCCATTGCCTCATCCTCGGCTTTCTTCCTAGCCTTCGGCAGAGCCATTTGCAGA
The DNA here is from genome assembly GCA_030737875.1 of Allium sativum. Taxonomy (NCBI): domain Eukaryota; kingdom Viridiplantae; phylum Streptophyta; class Magnoliopsida; order Asparagales; family Amaryllidaceae; genus Allium; species Allium sativum. Next base: position 513,832,108 of record CM060919.1, on the reverse strand, counting down.
GCCATTTCATCCGCCTACCTCTTCTTCTCCTGCTCTTCAGACTTGTCGTGCAGTTGAGATTACTGCGCTTCTACTTGATCGTGCATTGTCTGCTCACCTACCTCCATTGGCCCATTCACTTTCACCTTCTCTCCATCCTTCCCTTTCCCTTCCAAAGGCAAGTCACTAAAATCCCTGAGATCCAGGTTAGAGAATGTGTATAAGTGAATACCTCCTTCTAAAAGCTTCTCTCCTTGCATTGCCGCATCAAAACCTGGCAATGTTAGCATGAATCCCATTGTTACTTCTGCTTCAGAGGAACCGACATAATGAAAAACAAGACGAATTAATCTACTTCGACTTTGTGTTACCATCCTTCTAAGCACTCATGATAATTAGATTTTACCTTCTAACACATGCGACATAGTTTCGGTAGGCATAGTGCGCCCAATTGTTGGCTGAAGAGAGCTTCCATATCCCAATTTTGGACAATCGGGATCATACTCGGTAGTGATGGGGGCTAGGACTAATGAACCGCTTGCAAACATGGAGGGCTTAACTTGTTGCTGAGAGCTACCTCCTACAAACCCATGAGCAACTATCATGCTCTAGGTAGTCACTGACTTCCCCTTCGCAGCAGTAAGTTTGCCATCCTCGCCCTCTCAATATCTTCTCTTAATAACCTATTCCCTTCTTCCAACACTGTGTGCTCCTCCTCAGTCAAATGTTCAAACATCAAATCAAGCTCATCGACCGAGTCCACCTGGCTCAACCTAGCCTCGAACTACAGCAGCCTATCGCACATTTGATCCATAGTTTGGGATAATCTTCGGCCCGCGAGCTTCCACGAAATCGAAGTGTTTTGAAGTACATGCCCCAGATGTACGGTTCCAAAGACTCCCTCACCCTAGACTAAGCATCTTCAATTTCAGCCTTGAGCCTTTCCACCTCAGCTTGGTGCTCGACTTTTGTGGCATCCTGGCTCAGCACCTTCTTATTTCTGGCCATAGCATCCTCTACTTCCTTCTTGGCTTGAGTGAGATAAACATTGCTCAGATTAAGAATCTTTTAGAGTTCATTGTTCTCTTTGATGAGTTGTTGTGCCTGCTCATTCTCCTATTCCATCTTCTTGTTTTTCTCAATAAGAGTCTCATTGTCTTTGTGGAGCTGGTGCACTTCTTTGTTTTCACTCTTCAATAGGATATTCCTCTCCGTCAGAGCTTTGTTATCTTGCCGAAAGCCGTTTACTCTAACGAAACCATGTCCATAGGGCTGTCAATGGGTACCCAAAAAATCTGATATCTGTCTCCGTTATCTGAGATGTAGATACGGATATCCGAAAATGGTTATAATGGTATCCATATCCGAAAAATATCCGTCCGATTTCCTGATACGTGTATGTATGTGTGTATGTATATATTATATAAATTTTAATTTATATTTAAGATTAAATTAATATATAAATTTCCTTAAAATAGCTAAACTAAACTCAATTATTGAATTATAAAAGAATGTTGTATTTGGTATTATGCAACATTTTAAATCATGTACTCATTTTATTTTGCGGTATGGTTATAATTAAAACGTAATTTTGTATGTGTAACACCCCACCTCCGTTAAGGTCACTCACAAGAGAAATGCATTAACTTCGGTGGAGCGTCATGAGTGTATAGAACAGATAAATTACAAAACAAACAAAATTTAAATAGCGGAAAATAAATAAAACTTTACCTTATTGATAAACAGTAGCTTAGTAAAATAGGTTGTACAAAGATTGTTTTCCAATACCCATTACAACAAAGCATCTATCTTATTTAACAAAGTAAAGAAGCATAAAATGACAATGATATTCCCCAATAAAGCATGAGCCTGCCATAGCGGTGGAAAAGAGAGTTTAAAGCAATACATTGACTATCTTCGAGCTTGGAAAGAAAACTGAGCTAAGTGGTAATATTCCCTCTTTGTGAACCTGGGGGGGGGGGGGGGGGGGGACGGAAGAAAAGAAAGCGAAACAAAACAGAGTCAGACATAAAGCCTGGTAGTCCAGTGACTTTCAGCATGTAAATAGATAAAAGCATCATGACATAAAAAACTGGATACCAGACCATAACCATGATAATAAGCATAACAAACAACAAATGATGATCGTTAGATATGATAAGGTAAGATACACTAAATGCGCCTCAGTTCTTTCTTTGATTTCCTACTTTCTTTACACCACCCGACTAGCATTTTAACTAGTGTCTTTTATAGAACGATTCGTATTCCATACTAGTGTACCAACTAGTATCCTGTGAAAAAGGATCTGTATCCCCTTCTAGTGTCCTAACTAGTATCCTGTGTTATAAAATCAGGTGATCCCAACCCCGCAATTGTGGTAGCCTTCAGGTGTACATCTAGTATGAGGATCTTACCTCAACCAGCCTAATTTCCATGAAGATGTTAGATGTACCCTTACTATCCTATCGATCAGCTCCCTACTTGTATTAATTTTCCTTGTGTATGTGTCAATCAGCCCTCTCTTGCGTGTAGATATCCTGTGCTGGTCCCACCATAAGGTGTATCAATCCCTGTGATAGCAACCTGATACAAATTATAGATGCATAGTGTATACTACTGATGCCCAATGCATGCTTTATCCACTTCGGAGTACGTGCACGCCCATACTCCGCCGGAACCTACACTGCTACACCACCTACCACTATTTTGACCGCTTATAACCAGGCTAGTAATTGTACCACACCCTGCCTAGTTTCAGGGTACCGTGATACATCTATGTGGGTTACTGCTGAAATGGGTCCCCGTTACTAGGGTTTTCTAGGGTCTATTCGTATAACCCCCAAATTGAGTGTTATCCATCCATTCACGTTAACTTAACCCGTCCAAATGCCATATCATGTTGGTTAAGTGTTTCTTAATAACTTAACCCTTCTCATTCATCATGTTGTAATTGGTTAAGTGTTTTCTATTAACTTAAGCCTGTTCATTAATCATATTATATTGGTTAAGTGTTTCCCCTTAGCTTAACACCATTCGTTCATCATGTTATATTGGTTAAGTGTTTCCCATCAACTTAACCCCACTCGTTCATTGGTTAAGTTTTAACTTAACCCTACCACTTGTCATGTTACATTGGTTAAGTGTTGCCCTCTTGTGTTACGTAACCCTACCACTTGTCATGTAACATTGGTTAAGTGTTGCCCTCTTGTGTTACATAACCCTACCACTTGTCATCTTACATTGGTTAAGTGTTGCCCTCTTGTGTTACTTAACCCTACCACTTGTCATGTTACATTGGTTAAGTGTTGCCTTCTTGTGTAAACTTATCCCTACCATTCTTAGCATGTCCGTTTATTAGCATAAATTCATTCATTAGTGCCTCAACCTCTCACATTAGAACTGTTGTTTGCGGTTGCTGGATGTGCCGGGCAGACTTCTACCGCAAACTCATTCTAACCTCGGGTTTTGGTCTTAGTGTGCTAACCTCTCACATTAGATATATATTGTTGCGGTCGCTGGATGTGCCGGGCAGTTCCGGGCAGTCTTACACCGCAACTCAATCTAACCTCGGGTTAGGCACGTTCATCTTTAGCTAATTTACATTTTTACCATACATGTCCAAGGCAAGATTTTATATGCTATTTATCCCAAATTCATAAACTAGTTATGTTCCAATTCCCAAATTATGCCCAACAAATTCAATTACAAGTTATTATTCAAAATAGATTACACCCAATCTTCAAAAATTTGCAATAATAGTCATGCCCCAAGATCGCAATATACATTATGCTTGGTGCCCCAACCAATAGTTAAGCCCAACCTAGATTTAATATTTCAATTTACAGTTTCCCCCCAATCTAAATTTAATATTCCAATTTACCCTAGGTTTGCAACAATAACAATTATGCCCCAAATCACAAGTTACAAATTATGTTCCACTATTACCAAATAGATTTTTCCGTAATATCCACGCATTCCAATCGCACATATAATAAGATTAAGTCTAAATTCTAGGTTAATCTAGATTCATAAAATAAAGGGGGAAGAAAGAAGGAACATAAATGAGAGTAGGCATAAAAACAGACATTATAATGATAGATATGTCAAATATAACATTATGGATCTAAGAGGATTACAGATCCGTTAGAATTGAGGATAACAAAGATAGATCTAAAATAAACTGATGGAAATAACCTCATAGACATATAAATCGGATATGAATAACATCATGAACCTAAAAGGATTATATATCCGACATTCAACAAAGATAGGCATGATTGAATCGATATAATAACTTCTTAGACGTGTAAAATCATAGATTCAATAGAAGGATAAAGATAAATCTAAAAAGATTATCTTACAATCAGGCATAGACTTCGATTCATTTTATTACATGTCAAGATTATAATCAGGTATTCAGACCTGAAAATGACGTGGACTTACATTGCTAGGATTAGAAAAGATAATTGAATCGTTGTTGTTGCAGAAACTCTAATTTGATGTTGATTAATCTTCATAGTTGATCGTTGATGAAGAACTTCTAATATGATTTAGGTTTTAGAGGCGATGACTAAGAGAATTGGGAGTTCAACAGTATAGATGTGTCATAAGGAATTGATATGAATTAGGGTTTAGGTTTAGAGATGTATATACAGATGTCTAGGATCAATTTGAGCCTTTAGATGAACTAGGAGATCATCAGAACCACACAGCCCGAAGACAGGTCATCCAACAAATCAGAAGAAGATACGTCATCACAGAACACTCCAGAATGCTATGCTAGACTGCCCTCTGCATGGACGCACTTGGCAGGTGCGCCAATGCATTTTTGTACTGGCGCACTTCACAAGTGCGCCAGTGCATTCTGGTCTGTTTCCGATTTTTCTGCCTAACTTCGTTCGTCCATATCTCCATCATACGGTATCCGTTTTACGCAAATTCAGACTCTATCTCAAGTAGAATTCCGAGACGAACACAATGGCGTAACCCGTTTCACCCAATTCTACTTTTAATAGTTAATTATTCTTTAATTATCTCTTATGTCCCATTTTAAAATTACGGGGTGTTATACTATGTGCTTCTATGATTTATGTTTTGTTTTATTTTAATCTTAGGGTTGTGTATTTCATATTTTGAACAATTTATCTCTTGAAATATTTGTTATAAGAAATTTATTTGATGTCCTGCTTGTAATTTTTAATTAGATGTATTCACATTTTCAAAAATATATTTTATGAGCCAAATTTGCATGTGAGTAGGGCTGTAAACGGATGCAGTCGAATACGGATAGTGCCGTATCCGAATCCGTATCCGAAAATGAAAATCCGTATCCGATATCCGCGGATACCAGTTAAAAATATCCGTATCTGTACCTGCGGATATTTTCGGATATCCGAAAATATCCGTATTCGCCTTAGCGAATACGGATATCCGAAAATATCCGTATTCGCCTTAGCGAATACGGATATCCGAAATATCCGTATCCAAAACTTAAAACTGTACATTGGATGTGTATCTCCGAAAATATCCGAAAATAAAACAATAAAAGTTTACAAATACATCACTCACATAAAAATTTGGCTCATAAAATATATTTTTTGAAAATGTGAATACATCTAATTAAAAATTACAAGCAGAACATCAATCAAATAATTTTCTTGCAACAAATATTTTAAGACATAAAGTGTTCAAAATATGAAATACACAACCCTAAGACTAAAATAAAACAAAATATAAATCATAGAAGCACATACACAATTATGTTTTAATTATAACCATACCATAAAATAAAATGAGTACATGATTTAAAATGTTGCATAATACAAAATACAACTTTCCTTTATAATTAAATAGTTGAGTTTAGGTTAGCTATTTTAGGGAAATTTATATATTAATTTAATCTTAAATATAAATTAAAAATTATATAATATATACTACATACACGTATCAGAAAATCGAACGGATATTTTTCGGATACGGATACCACTATAACCATATCCGTATCCGAAATGATTTTCGGATATCGGATATCCGTATCCGCATCTCGGATAATGGATATTTTTCGTATTTTCGGATATGGATGTGGACGGATATCGGATTTTTCGGGTACCCGTTGACAGCCCTACATGTGAGTGATGTATTTGTGAAATTTCATTATTTTATTTTAGGATATTTTTTTAGATATTTTCGGATATTTTTTTGGATATTTTCGGATAACCACATCCAATTTACAGTTTTAAGTTTTGGATACAGATATTTTCGAATATTTCAGATATCCGTATTCGCTAAGGCGGATACAGATATTTTCGGATATTTGAAAATATCCGCGGATACGATACAAATATTTTTAATTGGTATCCGCGGATATCGGATACGGATACAGATTTTCATTTTCGGAACGCATTCGAATACAGCACTATCCGTATCCGACTGCATCCGTTTACAGCCCACTGTATATTTGTATGACTCTTGGGCCTACTTTGCCTTTGCCTTAACCTTCTTGTGCTCGCATTCTAGTTGTTATTTTTCGGCAATAGAGAGTTCGCACATAAACATGTTATCATATACGAACAAATAGATACAATTTAGAGATTTGTCTTACTTAATGCGTCCTCCCTATTTTTGAGTCTCTTTTTTCAGCTTTAACACCAAGTTCTAGATTTTGGATTTCATCAATCTTCTAAAAGACCGACTCAGAGAGATGCCTTGTGTACCTATGTATTTTCCTATATTGGAAGTAGACATCATACACTTTTCCATACACATCCTAGTCCACGTCCAAGGGGATATGGTGAAAGTTCACAGACACTTAAGCTCGTCAAAATAGTAGCCAGGGAATGCCTCCTTCATCATTGCTTTCCTCTGATCGGGAGGGTACTATGTAATTCCCGACATGTCAGGCATCTATGGGCCCATCTTGATGCTCCTTTCTTTCTATGTCTCCGATCCTCGTGTGCCAACTCCTTACTTCCAAATGTGGTCACAGCCGCTAAGGGTGGAACATAAGGAGGAAGCAAACATGTGCTGCCTTGTGCTCGCTATTTCTAGCCTCAAATCTGTTCGTGATGATCGAATGATAGGTGGCAGAGATTCCAAATGTCAAGGTTGGACTCAGCCTTGACATTCACTGCCGCTATCATGAGGGCGAGGGGGGTTTGTAGACAAATCAGTGCATCTTATAAAACTACTCACAAGACCACTCCTTTATGGCCAGTAGCTCCCAGATCCTCGGCCTTGATCTCTGTTGCTATCTCAATCCATTTGACATGTGCATAATAGATTCAAAGTTAGAATCGAACACTCCACGCACACAAACAAATGATGTGTTGTGTATTGTTTATGTGTGTGTGTGTCCTAAGTGTTCTCTCCATGGACCAGATTTATGCCCGCTTGAAGGGGTGACCTTCGCAATGTATTAGGCTTCCGGCACTTGTGCCGCTAGGCCAAGAAAATGTAAGATCAAGTGGGACATCGTCCAAGTCTTTAAATTGACTCTCCATTTCTAGCAACGCGATGGTACGAGAATTAGTAACTAGAGAAACCAGCCTAGGCGATGCTCCCGACCTCGTCTCAACTGTCAATGTCGGGATAGGAATGGGCAGTAGACCCTCTTATCTTTTAACTATCTCCTCATCACGATGCCGCGATCACTAGTTTCTTCCTAAGTCCTTATGACTTTGCGTTTTTTGGAGGCTACAGAAGGCACCTTCCTTTGCAGACCCGAAGGACTTTTTTCTCCTTTAGCTTACGCCCTTTCTTCCTCTCCAGCACCAACCGGACGGGTCATTGAATGATTTGCGGGAAGTAAACCCATTCAATGAAGAAATTGTTTAGTTAATACATTCTCAGTGGTGCGAGCCTTAGCTGGAATAACCTTCAATGCTTCAAGACTCTCTTGATACACTTTGCCTTTAGGTACCGTAGGAATGCCTATTTCACAAACATAAAGTTGGTTTTGAGATTATGACTTGAATAACTACGAACCCAAAGCAAGAAAGATACTTACTTCTAGCCAGCCATCGCCTCGTGAATCCTGGGGGGCAGCGGAGATAGAACATATAATATTTAAAGGTACTAAGCCTACTCCATATCCACAGGATAAACCAAGCGTTGGCTTGTACCTACAAGTAGACCAGGGAAGGCGCACTAGAAGTTTTCCTCTTCATCTGGAACAAAAACCGGATATCCTCTCTAGTAGAAACTGTATGTAGGTACTCAATAAATAGAATGCAGATACCAAGTAGGAAGGGACATGCATTCAGATGGAATTGCGTTCGGCGCTAAGTAGACGTAGTGCAGCATATCCCGGACAAACCCATAGGATGGGGGCACGTATCCAGAAGCACACATATGCTTATTCCAGACAGTGCACCCTTTTGGAGGTGCATGCGACATATCCCCCTCTCTTAGAATGTGAACAACGTTACAGGGTATGCTATACTTCTTGCACACATGCCTTATCGCGACTTCATCCATCTATGAAGGAACTGAATCCAACTGATCATCGACTATGGCAGCATCATGCGTTATATCCGGTGCCTCGGGAACATATTTCTCTATTATATCTACCTCCACTTCATTAAGGCTTCTTTCTGCAGCTCCATTCTCTTCTAGTATCACTGGCTCGGTTAGGCGTTCAGTCGATTCTTGTATTTTTCAGACTGCACACCCTAGTCGGGTGCTTTTGGCGAGCTTACGAGCTAGGAAGCGATGGATTCCTATGAACTCTCAAGCTCTCTGCCCCCTGAACTGGAGATACTGGGTAACACAGTCAGGGATGGTGAATGTTCTGAAGTTTTAGCTTTGAAACCCCGAAGTCTTCGAGATGATCTTGGTGTCAATTCAAACTATACTTTCAACATAGTTACGTTAGAAACCACACCAAAAAAACTGTAACCCTTGCATTAGTGTAAACTAATATGGAACAAGCAGTATCATGAGGTGCTAATACGATGATAATAAAAGAGCTTGGAAAATGGCGATGATCACTAGTCTCTAGAACTATAACCATCCCCATCATCGACCAATATCGTCGGGTTCGTATCAAGTCGCGACTACGTTGTGATTAAAATCGAAGATAAATCCTAAGGATTGGTAGTTCAGTCATATGTTCATGGTTCGAGTTTGTGCTATAATCTTGTGTGCAAGTCTAAATTATCGGCTCTTATTTTGAGTGTAAAGACGTTATTAGTCAAATACGTTAAGACATAAATCTGATCCAATCACGTGACGTCGTGAAAATGATATAGGTCGAACGACATGCCTCCCATGATTCGAATATTCACTCGTAACAGTGGGATGTGACGACTAATCAAGAAATAAAAGGATTCAGAGTCCACTAAGTCCCAGGGATGCGAAATTCGCATCCCCGAGACCTAGCCATTTCGTTTCACTATGTCAGTGCAAAATTCGCATCCAACTCGGTCGGGGATTCGAAATATGCCCAAGTCTCAAGTATGTGAAATTTGCATCCTTGAGTACCAGCCGTTTTGCACCCTCTCTACTGTATCGATTTCACATCCCCCTTGCCATAGAAAAATCGCATCCCATGCTCCTCCATAAAACTTCGAATCCCTGTCCACTACTCCTCCTCGCATCCCCCAGGGTTTAAAATTCTCTAAGTCCCGGGGCTGTAAAATTCGCATCCCGGGCTAAGTGAATTCCAACACTAGGGCGGATACGAAATCTTGATTTCGCACCTCCCCTTTGGGATATGAAATTCGATTGCCCCACTCAACTACTCGGTGGAACGAAACGAGTGGTTCGCGTCCCCATCACTGCCCATGGATGTGAAACCAAAATCCGCATCCCCTCCACAGACTCGAGATGCGAAGCATTAGTTTCGGACCCGCTGGCCCTCTTTCTATTTGCATCCCCTTCATATCCTTCATCCACTTCGTCTCCACCTCCCTTTACTCTTACGAGGCATCACTTGGATATGAAAGACCTGGAGCTCGAACCATTGGAACTTCGCCTTTATCCTAGTGTCTCCCACGAAGATCCAACACCACGAAATCAGAGCTCGAAATCAAATCGAGCAGAATCATGGTTCAAAAATCGAAGCATGAAATGGATTCAAACTATCTAAATCAGTTCGAGATGGGTTATGTTGATGGCTTACGAGTTTCTACATTTTGAGGTCTCGAGAGAAAAAATTATGCTAGGTAAAGAAAAGGGAATAATTGCACCGCGATATTTATATTGGGGGAGAAAGACATAACGTGTTAGAAAAAATCGCATCCCATCAATGATATAAAAAATCGAATTTGTATCCCACCAGGGATGCAAAATTTCACATCCTGCCACGAATACGAAATTTCTAATTGCTTTAAAAAAAGGTGAGAATCGAATTTCAAACATCGAGAAATTCCTGACTTATGACTCCATCCACGACTACACGTACGCATTTTCGAAACTATTACAATCGAGAGTAGTTCGATTCGCTAACCAACTATACGTTCGTAAGTTTAAACGACATGAGATAATACACCAAGCGATCGAGTTCACGATTCGACATCATTTTCAAAAACCAACTCACGCAATCGTAAGTCAAAGACATACTTATTGAATATGTTCTATTTCAAATTCCGATCACATCACGCGAAATCACGTCAAAACATGTGAGCGAATACGCGATATTAAACCGACAATGAATTATTTACGCTCCAATATAAACAGGAGTCGACGACTAAAGTTTAATTTCTTGAGCTAATAGGAATTGAATATTTACTAAATCTACCAGGAAATCAGAATTCTCAAAATGCTCGACAGAATGGTCACTGTTAGGGATTGCGGAAAGGATCGTTAAGGCAAAAAAAAAACACTAGAGGGGGTGAATAGTGTTTTTGAGAATTTAATGAAAATCTAAAACTTATGTTATAAACTGTCTGAATCAAATACCACAGAAACAGTCACTGACAAAAAATCAAACACAGATGCAAAATAAACAGAAGTAAAAATGCAGAAAAGGAAAGAACACACCTGATTTTATACTGGTTCAAATTGCTCCTTTGTCCAGTCCCACGCAACGTTGGATTGCGCAGAGTTTTCTTACTATACCAAAATCCAATTACAACCCTCCTTGATTTCATGGCTACAAGGGATACCACCGATTCAACACAAACTTGATCAAGATTTTCCCGTTCTTGATTTCACGGCTACAAGGGATACCACCGATTCCATACTTGATTTCACGGCTACAAGGGATACCACCGATTACTTTACTCAACCCAAACAATTACAAACAGATCTATAACTCTTCAATAGCACTAGATCCAGAGAGTAGAGAGTGTAGATAGAAGAAGTTTGATCAAAGCAGAATTGAATTCGACAGAGTATAAGTGTAGAAATCATAAAAATAATTAAGAATAGTGATGTAGAGAAAGGGGATGAAGTTAGAGAAAAAGATATGATTAAATTTTGAATTCAAGCCCTTTTTATAGTGTATGAAAGGATGCCACGATTCAGAACCGTCACAATTAGTAAAAAGACACTTCCTTTCAAATTCAAATTTCTGACAGTTATATGTCGACATATAGTTTTCATTATGTCAACATATCCATAGTAGAAATTTTATTTTTGAATATTTTTAAAGTATTTTGATATAAATATAATTCTGGAAATTCTTGAATTAAAATATAATGTTATAAACTAATATTATAAAATAGGAAATCATATGAAAACACAAATATGAACTATATAAACATATTTATAAAATTATAAAGTTTAAAACTATATAAATATAAAATGTAAAAATATAAATATATGGAACTTATAAAACTTTGAGATTGAAAACAAAAATTAAAATAAGAAAGGAAAATAAAAGAGAGAGGACTGAAGATAGAATTTGAAAATAGAAATTGAAATGAACCTGGAGTGCTGTTTAGAATCTTACATAATCTAGACTCTATAACTGTATTAGTCTTGAACTCTTGAAATCTTAAATACTCATGAGTCTTGAAATTTCTCTAAAATTTGATTCTCTAATATCTTTAAATTGTACAGTCTTTAGTAATATTTCCTATGTACAAATCCTGCATATGTGTATATATATTCTACACAAAAGTGTTAGTATATATATTTTATAATCAGTTATATTGAAATAAGGTTGTTGTCATCAAAACTCCATTCTCCAACAATCTCCCCCTTTTTGATGATGAAAACCTTAGTTTATAAAATATCATACCTGTTGATGATGACCCTTCAAATACTCCCCCTGTCTATATGAATTCTATATTTTATAATTTCCCCCTTTGTCATTATCAAAAAGAAATTCTAAAAGTGATCCCCCTAAATTATATCCCCATCTATATAGAACTTTAGTCACTAACCTAATTATAATATTCCCCTTAATCTATAACTAGTTCAAAGTTAAAATACTCCCCTATAATCTATACAAACCTATAATGATAATTCCGAGTAATATACAAACTAATCCAAGTATTATAATTACATATGTTTTTTTGTTATATATATACCAACCAAATCAAATCAAATCACACCACACCATATTTCAAATCAAAGAATCCAAATCAAATTCAATCGAATCATACCAAACAATTAAACGTTTCTTGGGACTTCAGCCCAGCCATCTTCTCCAAAGATAGGTTCCTTCTTAATGACTTCCCAATCCTCATCTTCTTTAGTTGGCGGAGCCTTTGCAAGATTATTATCTTCATCTCTAAAAAGAGAGGAGATTAGCCATCGCAATGCATCAAAATGCATTTCTTGCTGTTGAAACATCTTTATTTGACTTAGTTCGAGATGATGCTGGTTTTGTAGAATGATAGAGGGAATAGTTTTGAAATAATTCAGAGTTCTCTTCAAGATTTTCACTAAGATTATGAATATGATTTTCCATAGTTTTGAGTATAAATGAATAAGGAAGAAGGAGAAATAAAATAATGATTTTTTTTGAAAGAAATAGACTTAAATAGGATCTGGAACTCGCTGGATTTTGAATGGACATGAGTAGTTATTTTAATTTTAAAATTTGAATCAATTTGAAAATCCAGCATTTATATGTCGATGTATGCTTGTTTTTTTGTCGACATACTATAGAAATTTTTGTGGAATTTTCAAAATTTTGAACTCTTATTATATTATAATTATTCCTAAAGTTCTTACAGAGACATAAAGTTGATTTTATCGTAAATAAAACTCCATTCATTACTTAATAGAAAGCAAATACATCCAACTAATCAAGAGACATTTAAATACGAGATTCAAAAGCAAATACAAGGAAATTTGAACGAATACATAAAGGCAGATTAAACTAGATGGACTAGTTTTTAGATGAAGATGAAGGAGGTGAGACACCAAGCTTTCTTCCTATCTTGACCAAGAATTTGGTCACTTTAGAAAGTTTCCTGTTAAGATTCGTTTGATTTTTGATGATTTTCATCTGATTTTGAATAATCGTCTCTTTGTAAATGCGTTTAGTGTCGGTTGGATACTCAATGCTTTCTATAGAAGTCTCTTCTTCTTCCATTGGCTCTTGTTCTTGTTGCATTCGAGCTTTTTTGGCTTCGAATGTTTCATAAGGTTTGAAAGTGAAAGGAATTTGCATGAGATTAATGTTTGACGAGTCAAACATTTTTCTAGGCACAAACTCTTCTCCATGAAGATCAACATTAAAGTATTTGAAAATACGAGTGAGATAAACACCATAGTAGAGAGTGTTTTCTCTTGGCGAAAATTCTATGGGCTTAATTTCATTTAGGATCATTTCGGCCCAATTGATAGTATAGCTAACCATAATAGCAAAGAGAGCCTTTTGAACTTTGAGAGTTGGATTGTTGAAATTTACGGAATGGGGAGTGATGGTATGTTGAAGTAAAAGGTTGACAATTCTTATTTTTGGACGAAAGAAACGATTTTTGAACTGCATTAGAGCACTATCTTCACATATGTCGTGAAAGGTTCCAAATCGTTTCATCGATAACAAAATCCGAAAAATCCGAACCCATGCTTCTACAATTTAGAATATTGCCTAAGAATTCGGCATCGAGAACAATTTTAGTATCTTTGACACTACTCCAAATTTGGTTTTCATTGCCTTCGCAAAATCCGCGATTGAGATTCGCATAGATCATCTTGACGAGTTTGGGGTAACACGCTTCGTCGTTGTCATGGGAGTCAAATAGACTCAAGACTTCATTGTGTTGAAAGAGAGAAGTAAGATCATAAAAGGGAAAATCGCTAAGCGTGGCGAGACAGTGAAAGCACCTGTGTTAACTTTAGCACTTGCTAAATAGTTACCACAGGTTTTGATACCTTCTTTGTCATTTTGAAGATAGCCTTTGATGGTTTTGATTTTCTTCAATTTTTGAGATGAACTAGAAGAAGCCATTGAACTGATAGTTTTGAAGAGAGTAGATATGAAGAGTAATGTTTTGAGTTATGAATGAAAGGTAGAAAGAATAGATGTATATATAGAAATTGAATGGATACGAAATGAATAGTTATGAATTGAATAGGCACAACTTTTCAGATTGAAATGGCGCTTTTCAGACCTTGGGATTTAGTGAAAAGTTGGAGGCAAGTTTGAAAGTTTAAACTTTTGAAATTCAAATTTCAAATTTCAAGTTTCTAACAGATATGTCTGCATATAGTAAAATGTATGTCAACATATAGGCTAATTTTCAAAGAGAATTTGGTTTTGGTGATTTTTATTTTAAATTAATGATATAAATTTCAGATTTAACAATTTCCTGAAATAATTCTAATCCTATCAAACATACAAACACTTTATTTAATTATTTTTATTTGTTATTTATTATTATATTATTATTTTGAATTTCAAAATTCAAAATTCAAATTCAAATTTTAAATTTCAAGTTTAAATTTTAAAGTTTTAAAATTCAAATCAAAGCAATAAAGCAAAGAAACCATTCAACCAGATAAAATTTAAATTTAATTAAGGTGTACCAGTTTTTAGATCCTTTTCTTCAAAATTTTATGAACTCTGTATTGTTGTAAAGCGTATATTTGTATTTCTGGTTTCTGGTTCTTCGACACTTGATGATGAATCTGAATCATCTAATATTTCTACATATGCTTTCTTTCTCTTTCTTGACGAATTGTTGTTGTCTGTTTGTTGAGTTGATTTGTCTGGATATGGACACAATTTCTTTATGTGGTCTGGTTTGTTGCAGTTATAACATCGGCCGTCGTTACTTCTTGAACTTCCTTGATTATAATTTTTCATTCTATATCTCAGAAATCTTCTAAAATGATTTTTCATAAGTGTTGTTTCTTCATCATCTTCACTACTCGAGCCAGAATCATTTGTTGTTGCTTTCAATGCAATAGATTTCTTTTCTGTTGATCTTTTTTCTTTTCTTTTGTGTAATTAGACTTCGTAGGACATCAGATTTCCAATTAACTCTTCAATCTTCATTTCATTCACATCATTTGCTTTTTCAATTGCCAAAGTTTTCTAATCCCATTCTGGAGTTAATGAACTTAATATTTCTCTGACTTGATCAGTTTCAGAATATTTTTTCCAAGTGCTGTTAATGAATGCACTATCTCTTGAAATCTGCAATACATATCTAAAATAGGCTCATTCTCATTCATTTTGAATAATTCAAACTACTTTACTAATGTTGCTATTTTAGTTTGTTTAACTCTATTAGCTCCTTCATGAGTAACTTTTAAAGTTCTCTAAATTTCATAAGCAGTTTTACATACGGACACTCTGTTAAACTCATTCCTATCTAATGAACAAAATAACATATTCATGGCTTTAGAATAGATTTATGCAGCAGCCTTTTGTTCATTTTCCCATTATGCAAATGCAATTGTGGGTTCAACATATTTCTTTTGTGTACTATTCCATATGTCTAAACCTACTGATTGCAAATAAATTTTCATTCTACATGCCCAATAAGAATAATTACTTCCATTAAATAATGGTGGTCTAACAGTGGATTGACCCGCTACAAAAGAACTATTATTGCTACCAGTATTGGTTGCCATTATCATTATTTTCAAAAATCAGATTATGAACTTTTTGAAAGACCCTGCTCTGATCCCAATTGTTAGGTATTGCAGAAAGGATCATTAAGGCAAAACAAACACTAGAGGTGGGTGAATAGTGATTTTGAGAATTTAATGAAAATCTAAAACTTATGTTATAAACTATATGAATCAAACACCACAGAAACAATCACTGACACAAAATCAAACACAAATGCAAAATAAACTGAAATAAAAATGTAGAAAAGGAAAACACACACCGGGTTTTATACAGTTTCGGATTTCTCCTACGTCCAGTCCCATGCAACGCTGGATTGCGCAGAGTTTTATTACTATATCAAATTCCAATTACAACCCTACTTGATTTCACAGCTACAAGGGATACCATTGATTCAACACAAACTTGATCAAGATTTCCCCGTCCTTGATTTCATGGCTACAGGGATACCACCGATTCTATCATTGATTTCACGGCTACAAGGGATACCACCGATTACTTTACTTAACCCAAACAATTACAAACAGACCTATAACTGTTCAATAGCATTTGATCTAGAGAGTAGAGAGTGTAGATAGAAGAAGTTTGATCAAAGCAGAATTGAATTGGACAGAGTATAGGTGTAGAAATCATAAAAATAATTAAGAATAATGATGTAGAGAAAGGGGATGAAGTTAGAGAAAAAGATATGATTAAAATTTTGAATTCAAGCCCTTTTTATAGTGTATGAAAGGATGCCACGATTCAAAACCGTCACAATTAGTAAAAAGACACTTCCTTTCAAATTCAAATTTCTGACAGTTATATGTCGACGTATAGTTTTCATTATATCAACATATCCATAGTAGAAATTTGATTTTTGAATATTTTTAAAGTATTTTGTTATAAATATAATTCTGGAAATTCTTGAATTAAAATATAATGTTATAAATTAATATTATAAAATAGGAAGTCATATGAAAACACAAATATGAACTATATAAACATGTTTATAAAATTATAAAGTTTAAAACTATATAAATATAAAATGTAAAAATATAAATATATGAAACTTATAAAATTTGAGATTGAAAACAAATTTAAAATAAGAAAGGAAAATAAAATAGAGAGGATTGAAGAAAAATTTGAAAACAGAATTTGAAATGAACCTGGAGTGCTATTTAGATTCTTACATAATCTAGACTCTATAACTATATTAGTCTTGAAATCTTGAATACTCATGAGTCTTGAAATTTCTTTGAACTCCGATTCTCTAATATCTTTAAGCTGTACAGTCTTTAGTAATATTTCCTATATATAAATCCTGCATATGTGTGTGTATATATATATATTATATACAAAAGTGTTAGTATATATATTATAATCAATTAATATTGAAATAAGGTTATTGTCATCCAAACTCCATTCTCCAACAGTCACGACCAAGCGGCCGACACGACTTGGAGATTTTTTTTAGGTTCCAGAGATGATCTATTTAACTCAAAGTACTTCATGTCAAGACAAGGTGTACTTTATAGGCAAGTGTTAACCGATCTTTTGTTCCGATCCCCAAAAGAATACCAGGCCCACTCGACTCAACCCATCGCGTCGTACAAAAGCATGAAGTGTCGCCAAAACACTCAGGATCTAGGCCCGGAAGGAGTCATGCGAGCATAGGCCTCACAACCCCTCAAGAACACTCCATTTTGCATCACTCCATTTCGCCTCCCTCCATTTCGCATCCCTCCAATTAACATCCCCTCATCTCGTATACCCTAAGTCATTTGGTATCACCAAGAAAGTTGTACACTTGGGAATTCGCATCCCCTAGTTCAAGAGCCCTCTCACATTTCGTATCCCCAGGGATACGAATTACTAATCCCTCAGGATACAAAATTTTGTATCCCTAAGATCGTGTTTTGTATCCTTATAGGGATATGAGATTTCATATCCCTAGGGATACGAGCCATCATATCCATTTGTATTCCCAAGGGGGGATATGAAATTTCCAACTAAGCGTCAAAGGGATGCGAAATTCTCCAGGCCTCTATTTCAGGATACTAAATTCCTACTATGATCCCCAAATCTCACCTACTCCAATACCTTTAAATACCCCTTACCTTGTACTTCAAAAGGGTTGGCATTTGCATGATTTGACGGCTCAAGAAGGACCTTGGACATCATTAATGGAAGCCTAGCCTTAAGGAAAAAGAAGAACTAATTTTTCCCAAGACTTCCTAAATGAAAAATTATAACTCCCAAATACTTAACCAAATATTATAGACGATTGTAATGATGTTGACCAACACTTATAATCTTTAATTGTGAATAAAATTTGTAGATGCTTCAAAGTGGACGTAGATACTTAACCGAACTAAACACTATTAACTCTTTTGTTATTGCTTACTGCACTTACTTTTCCATACGTAAAACCGTATTCTCGTATAATCGAGAACTGTTAGGTGTGATGTCGATTTTACGTGTCAACACATATTCCACTATTACATATATACAAGAATATGTGTGTGTGTGTGTTTATATAAATATATGCCCTCTGCTTATATATAACAGTCAAAGTTCTAACATCCAACAGACAAGAACAAAATCATGCAACATCCAACAATATCAGGAATAGACTATTATATTTTAGATCATACAGAAGTTAAACCACTTGAAAACAAGTAAATTGTGAGGTTATTCTCACCTAAAATCAGCGAGGAACAAGGATATGCGAAGATGCTTCGAGGAAACAGTGGCTTGCAGGGTTGAAGCGAGGTGGTGGTTCCGATTTGAGAATGGCGACTGGGTCTGATTTCGCCCAGTTTTGGTGGTGTGGTTTAGGGCTGAAGGAGGAAATTCTTTTCTTTGATTTGGGGTAAATTTTAAATTTCGGCTAAATGAAGAATTGAGGGGAAGGTGGGTTTCTCGATTAAAATAAGAAAGGGAAGGGAGAAAAAGCAATGCGTGGAGGGAGTTTTCAGAGAAAAGAGGGCACATTTGAGGGTGTGGTGTTCAACTTTAACAAGTGTTAGAATTTTAACAAGTGGCAAAATTTATTTAAAGAATTATTTCTCCAAAGTGTATATACTCTTGTTTTATACTAAGTATACAAACAATGTAAATACATGTCTTAGATTAAATCAAAATCATATTCAAATTAAGTAAAATAAACAAGATTAGATTTAAATTATAAAAAAAATTCAAGTATAAACATAAATTTCAATACTAAATCTAAATTAACGATATATTTTAAACATATAAAATCATGGGTCGTTATAGTTCCAGCCGGATCCTTTCGCGTCTCGACCAGGTTTTAAGGTCAGAGGGATGGTTTAACCTCCCTTTCAACTTCTCAGTTACTCATCTTCATCGCACTAACTCGAACCACGGTTCGATGATTCTTCACTGTTCCCCTTTCTCCTTGTCGGGACCATCATTGTTCTTATTTCATCTATGTGGAGGTCCCATCACACTTTCTACCAAGTTGTGGAGGACGCATAGTCCACTCTCACTTCTGGTATCCCTGTTGTTGTGTTTTCGCTTAAACTCAAATGTCTCAAAGCTTGTATAAAGGATTGGAACGCATTGTTTTTAAGAATATCTTTGACGGGTTCAGGGTGCAGAAGAAATTATTATCTTAGTGGAATCTTCTTACGATGATGATCCTTCACGTTCTCACAAGGTGGTATAGGCTCAGGCCCAATTCACCTTTTCGTCTGAATTGCGCGTCGAGAATGACTTCCATTGTCAAAAAGCTAAGATCAAGTGGATCGTCGATGGTGATTCAAATTTCAAATTCTTTCCTCCATTAGGAAGAAAATTATTCTTTTGTCTATCCACCAAGTTCTTTGATCGGGTCTTTATTTAGCTTCCACTCTCAGTGTAGTCAAAGAGACTCTCCTTTCATACTTACGATCCTTTCTTGGTTGTCCCTCGGTCTACTTTTCCTACCTGGCTTTATTGACTTTTATCCCTCGATTGCTTCTTCATGTCGAGTGTGATGGTCTTTTCTGCCCTCCTTCGTATGAGGAAATTTGGTCTTGTGTTTTATCGCTGAGCAAGGATAATGCAAGTGGTCCGGACTGTCTCATGGGGGTTTTCAACCAAAGTGTCTGGACGATCATTAAATTGGACTATTGCCAAGCAATCCAATTTTTCTTTTCTGGTGGGGAGCTTCCTAATGGATGGACTTCCACCAATCACGTTCTTATCCCAAAATGCGAGAATCTCAGTCATGCTTGGATTTTCGTCCGATTATCTTGTGTAACTTTTTCAACAAGGTCAACTCTAAGGTGTTGTCATTTAGGCTCGCACCTGTTCTAGATATTGTTATTTCTTCTACCCAAGTTGGCTATGTTAAAGGACATCTTATTATAGACAATGTTCTTTTGGCTTATGTGCTAATTTCTTAAATCGACCGCAAGGTTAGGGGCTCTAATGTGGTTACTAAGCTCGATATGGCAAAATCCTATGATTGCATGTCATAGTTTTTCATCATTAGGGTCCTCTGGGCTTTCGTGTTCCGCAAGCCTCTTATTGATGTCGTTTGGAGGCTCATCTCGAACAACTGGTTTTTCGTTCTCAATAACAGGTCGACCAATGGTTTTTTCCAATCGGGCAGGAGTTTGCGTCCATATGATCCCTTTCCATTGACGCTTTTTGTCATCGCCGTAGAGGCTTTCGTTCGTGGTGTGCTTTCACGTACGATAGCGAGACAAATTCATGGTTTCAGTATCTGTATGGTTTCTCTATTAACTCGTCCTTATCGTTTGCGGATGACATCATTATTTTCTCAAACGTGAACCAAAGTGTCTGGCTCCGGACATGATTTCTTGGATTGAAACCTGCTCTTGTTTTCAGGTTGCTTCTCTGCCTTTGCCTTACCTTGGTAATCTTCTCTACAGATATCGCAAGCACAATGCGATCTTCAATCCGAATAAGATTTCTTTGCCGCTTCCATTATTACTTAAAGAGAAGTCAATAAATACGTGAATACCACTATTAATTAAGATGTTTACTTATTGAGCTTCCCATTTTCTTTCATTTTTTATACATCCATCTCTGATTAGTGAAATAACTATTCATTTCCCCTACGTAATTAAAAAATATGATATAATTAAACTCACATTGACGAGTTATTTTTTAGAATAATTTTATAGTTTAGTGTTATATTAATTGATCATTGACACTTTCCTCATGGTCCATCCTACCTCTCATTACAAATACTGTAACATAATTAAATCATGTAAATCTTTTCAATTTAAATGATTCAACAAAATTTTGACAGCACTTTGATTTTGTTCCCTGAGCAGTACACAATTGCATATACATAGAAAACTTAAAGAAGCATTGTCAAAATTTTGTGAACCATGTAAATTGAAATCATTTGCGAGATTTAATTACGCTAATATGTTCGTAATTCACTACAACAAAAAGACTTTATTACAAATGCAATTTTATAACTATCGCAAAAATACCAATTGTAATAAGGGTTTTTAACAACATTTTTCCGATAGTTGTATAAGGCTTATTTTTAACAACTCTTATGTTTTTCAGTTATAGTAAATACATATTAAAACTTTTTGTCAGTTGTAATAGATAACAACTCTTCCTTTTTTAACAGTTGTAACAGATGCATATTATAACTCTTTTTAGGCTCTAAATGATTTTTGTGGCTCTAGTACGAATCCTCGCTCTTTAAATTGGAATTTTTATCCCTTTATTCCTAAATTTTGGTTTGAAGCGAAAAATATTTCCCTCTATCTGCTCATTCCATTTCCGCTTCATTGTGCCCAGATCCTCATGTTTTCCTTTACTTATGCATCTAAATCCAAATACAAAAATTCTATTTCATGGCCACCGAGTCCATAAATCAACACTTCATATCAAAATCAAGACCTCAATATGATCAACAAAATAGTCATTCTGACTTGGATCGAGTATTGATTTTCTTAGTAGAGGCAAAATCGATTTTAGCTAAGATAGTTCACCAAAACCATAAAATAAATACAACAATCGAAGCAGGGATCTCGATAATTCTATTGATGCAACCATCGAAGCTTTCACGTTGATAGATTCGGCGGTCTCCACTCTCAAAGGGATGTAAATCTAGAATAAATACGATGACAACTCAGGTTCTAAGCAGCAAAGTTCAAAGGAAGCATCACAAGCAACTAGCTTCAATTAGCCAATTAAAGGGAGCAGAGTACAGTAGACACGCGCACTCCTCGAATAACATCCGGTTTGAAGCACTCTGTTGAAGTATCCTTCTTTGGAGAAAATTGATATGCGCGACCATGTCTTCAATATAAGTTATGTCTACACTAGCGCTCATTTTATCCTTCCCTCTTTTGATGAAAATGAAAAGCATTTATGTAATGACCCAGATTTTTAGCCGATTTATTTTAAATATTTAGTACGGTTTTAAATATTGAATTTATAATATAAATGGTATTTTATTGGGTTACCAATTAAATAATCGAAATACGAATTATTTTGATTATCATCGTAATAGAAGAATTTAAAATAAATGAAATCGAAGTTAGACTTAAATCAAAACAATTCAGATGATCAATATTAATTGTATTTGAATAGATGATAATAAAAATATTTTATTATTAGAGAATTAATCTGTTTCTGAATTTTAATTATATTATATCAATTTAATATGGTTATTTTATATACGTTCAAATTAAATTGTATAATCTATTTCGTGAATTCAAAGTAGCGTTATAACATTATAACGACGATTGGTACGCTAAAATAGCGGTTCACGATTTTTAATTGTGAAATCCGATTTATTTGATTAGTGGATAGGATCAAAATCAAATCAATATCTGTTTAAAAAGAATAAAAGATCTCTTTATATCAAATCAAAATCAAATCAAATTAATTAGAAAATCTTTTCAAATTAAATACAAAGATCTACTTGTACTTCCTGTCCCCTTCCTTCTTCTATAAATCGCGGCCCCCCTTTACATTCTCTTCATTTTCGTTCTCAAAACAAAACAAAACCGTGACCTCTTCTTCAAATCAAAATCAAAACAGTTATTAAATCCACGAAATCGAAATCAGCATCGTGACCGCGAGGAGCTCGACACCATGGAGGCACGCGCGCTGAACAGAAGTTTTGGGGATAAACTAGTAAGGGGCGCGACGACGGGTTCTGGGGGGGGGGGGTTCACGACAACATTAAGGGGTTCAGCGATGGATGATTTAGGGTTCGAAATGATGGTAGAACAGGGTGCGATGGGGTTAAGACTGGTGTGGGTTGAAATTGGATTAGCAGCTCGAGTTGGGTATCGTGGATCAGATGAGTGCCACAGCGGGAGCTGGCGTTGATTTCGACCTGGAGTGGGGTTTGAATGCTGCGATTTTCTGGTGTTGTTTTAGGTGAACTCGACTTTGGGTTTTTGTACTCACGAATGGTTGTGGGGTACTCGATGTTGCCTGGGCAGTTTGCAGTAGAAGTTAGTTTGTCGTGTGAGGAATTAAACGTGGATTAAGGTAAGATTTCAGCTTATAAAATCAGTTAACAATATTTATTTCATATATATGTACAACTGAGTAAAATATATAATAATAATAGTGGATTGATGATCTTGTTTTGGAGAAGTGGTGGGAACAGTATGGAGTTAGACATGTTTTTGGGATAGTTCAGTCGTGAGTTTGAGGCGTGTATGTGGTGGAGTTTGCAAGAGAAAATGACTGGTGAATGGGATCATGATGGTTAAGGAATGACTTAGGTAATTTTTATTTATTTAAAAATTGAATTGTTATCCTATTCTGATTTGTTCGATGGCTTATAAATAAAATTCTAATTTAAATGAAGATTCGGATGATGCCAATTTCGTCGAGTTCATAAGGATTAAGGCTTCAACTTGAAACCAATTTGGGAATTTTTGGGGTCAGCGGGGAGTTTTAAATTTAAATCGAACGCCGCTCATTTAATTCAAAGTTGGAGCTTGCTGCAAATGAAAACCCTGGTGGGTAAATCTCACTCACCTTTATTTAGAATTATTTTTATTCGGTAAAAATAATTGTTTGTTGCTTGTTTGAATGCTTTCTGGTTGATTTAAATATATTAGTTATTTAAGGTGGTTGACTATTATATATATATTGGGTTGATGATTGGTTTGATCCCCGCAGTCTCATTAGCGGATGCCCGCAGTTTCATAGCGGATGATTTCCCTATGCGCCCCACAAATATATATTAGTGGATGACCTTCTATACCGCGATATCCTGCCACGAAGCAGGATGGGTATTATTTATGTAGACTAACATCTGTGGAAGCAGGAAAAATAGGTCGGAGGGATCCGACTGGATTCCTCAAAAATATATTATCTATTTGTTTGTTTGCTTGATTTCATATATATTCATATACGACGTGTTAAAAATCAAATGATTGAAAATGGATGATTTGAATGTTTTAAATATCACTGGGCTGAGTTTTAATTTATTTAAAATATCGTGAAAACGATATTTGTCATTTGAAAAGGAAAATTCTGTTTTTAGAATAGAATTTGAAATTTTATAATGGAGTAAAAATATTAACCTGTTTTAAATAAAATAAAAACAAGTAGTTCTTCTATAAACGAAGTTTATAAATGAAGTGAAAAGAATTATCATTGGATAATTAAGAAATAAAAATAAGAGTGTGAAATTGAAAAGGGAAATCTATTTTCCAAAAATAGAAATATCAATTTCAAAAGAAATTGAAATAGAATTTGAATTCAAAGAAATTGAAATAGAATTTGAATTCAAAGGAATTGAAATAGAATTAGAATTTGAATTCAAAGAAATTCAAATGGATTTGAATAAAGAAAGTTCAAATGAAATTTAAAATATAGAATTTGAAAATAGAATTCAAATGGAGTAAAATATAGAAATTCAAATGTAATTTGAATACGGAATTCAAATAGAATACAAATGGAATTTAAACAAAGGGAATTCAAATTTAGAATTTGAAAACAAAAATTTAAATGGAATTTGTTTATAGAAATTGAATGGAGTTTGGATATAGAAAATTCAAATATAAATTCAAATATAGAATTTGAATGTAGAAATTGAAATAGATGTTGAATATACAAAATTTAAATGAAATTCAAATATAGAATTTGAATATAGGAATGTAAATAGAATTTGAATAAGGTAATTTGAAATAGAATTTGAATAAGAGGATTTAAATAGAATTTGAATAATAGAATTAAAAAGGAGTTAGAATATTTTTAAGAAATTTTGATAGTTAGAAATCAATATATCAATATATATTGAATTCGATAAGGAAACGAATTTAAAATAGAATATTATAAACAAAAAGGAAATCGATAGGCTGGTAATAGAAAGAGAAACATATATACGTTTAAAAATGAATAATTGGTTTTTATAATGTTGATTATTCGAGGTAAGTGGTTTTGTCTGTTTTGAAGATAATGATGTTTTCAGTCAAGGTCTGAGAGGTAATTTTACCCCAACTTGATTGATTTCATTTTTATTGATATATAGCAAGACCCAGTCTCGAAGAGAAGTGTTGGATAATAGTTGATTGAATAAAATATTTTGGGTTGTTGTAACGATGTTACACAGCATTCGTTTTAATCCAAGTGATGGAATTTTGGAAATATAATAGTAAATATTTCTTGAGTACAATTAAAGTAGACGGAAAAGAGATAAGTGATTGAAACTATTTTCAATTGCAAATAGAATATATTTTCTAAGTATAGAAAATAAAGGAAGGTGATATATGGAAATGTTTTCGAAATAGCGAAAAGGTCAAGACGATTATTGAAAATATTTGGTTAACAAATATTGACAAGGAAATGGAGAAGTAATTTAATTAATGAATGAAATATTAATTAACAGGCCTAGTGATTGTTTGATGTTTTGAATGGATGTTTGTTTATTTTTCTTCGATAGTTAAATAACCGACTTTCGAAGTATTTGCCGATATCGTTGTCAATATGGAGAGACCGATTGGATTATTATCTGTGAACCACTCTGTATTGGCAGTAGCGTTGCGAATCAGATTATATAAAGATAATCGAGACGGTGTAAAGTGCAAGGGCTTTTCCTGTTAATAGAAATTGTGCCTTCGGTTTCGTTCAGTCCTAGAACGAACGTATATGGACGAATGTCTGACAAAGTATTTCCAATGATCGAATATGTTGATCTGTAAAAATATATATGGTGGCAACGGATTTATTCCCTTAGCATAACATCAAGAATATATGTGCAAATCAATTAGTGTTTAACGGATCTAACAATGTGGCATTCAAAGTGATTGTGCTATAATTGAATAGAAAGTAATCGTAGCCTCGGGCCTCAACAACCGGGAAATGACAAAAATCGGGCAGGCAGCATGGCTAAGTGGGTCGCTCCCATTAGGATGTATTATCACCTATCTTGAGATTCATTTAATTTCTTATTTATTTGATGCAGTCCCATTTAGGAGACGGTTGCTGATTCCAACCGTTGGTGATATACATTCGATACACTCAAGCAAAATGAGTGGTCGGTCATGTGTGGGCCGGGTTGCAAGATGTTCTTGTTGAACCCAGTGTATTTCTCTCTAGAGATACACTATCGGAAGGTGGTTCCATACCTTGTCATGTTGGAAATCCAATCTCCAATAAGCGCCCTGCGGTTTTTGATTTTATACTATGTATATGGAGCGTGAGATGCAAGCGTTCCGCTAGATTGTTATTTATTTGATTTAGACACTATTATAATATCAATGGATTTTCGTATCAAAGTGTTTTGGGTTATAGTAAGGTAAAAACCGTCCATGTTTATGTGTGGACTGGTCTTACTATTATCTTTTCTTTTGAAAGGATTTTTAAGTTAAACAATTGGTTGGAGTTTACTCACACCAGTCCCATGACTGACCCAGAGTTTATTTTGTTTTGTTTTCCCTAAACTCTTGGGTGCCCAAATTTGTACGGGCAGTCAAGTAGTCGGGATTTTACAGATTCATTTGGAGGAGCTGGAAGCAGGAGGCTTCACCAGTTAGCTATAGACTATCATATATTCCGCTGTGAACATGTTTGTATCTGGAAACAGGTGTTTATAATTGTTCCAGGAATAACAGTTGTGCTCTGATAATGGTATGTATATCCAGTTACTGATTTGTATTTACAAAGGTTATGTTATATAATATATTTTATTCGTTCTGCTGTCAGTTTGTGATCTTCGTTTTCTTCTATTCTAATATTTTTTTCTTCCTATTTCTCATCCTCTAACTTCTTTCTAATAATGATTCGTATTTCTGTGCAATTTGGGTTGGACGTGTGGTGTTATTAGTCAACTCAGATAGTACGGATTTGCGGGTCGTTACAGTTGGTATCAGAGCTTAGATTGAGTGAATACCTAGGCTTGTGTGGCATGTGCTCATTAGAGATAGGGTCAGTTGAACCCTAGAATGAGTTGAGTGTATATATACGAGAGAGCATATTTGTAAATGGATATAAAAGTTATTTTATATTGTGTTGGCTAGTCTATTAAGTGGTTTATGAATTCCGGTCGAATCGTGGGATGCCACGACGTCGATAAGAGTTTGTAAATACTTGAACAGAAGATTGGACACGATATTGTTTTTAAGTGGGTAAATGAAATTATTTTACCCAAAATTCTATTTTGATAGAAAAGGAATAATTTTATGGAATTATTATAATATATGGACGTGTTGGTTGTTATTATTATAATCAATTGAGATTATAAGAAATGAAATGGTTATATAACCAAATAGAATTTGTATATGAATGAAATATACGAATAAGATGAACTAGAACTGGAAACAAAATTTGAATTAAGAATTTAAAATCCTAGGAGATTTGAAAAATATATTTTTCAAATATATTAAAATAATATAGCTTTGTTTTGAAGGGGATTTTGAAAGTGATAAAGCACTGAACTCACTTCAGTGGCTGGGAAATAATTTTAATGATGACTGCAGCATCATCAGTGTTCATTTTTGAGTTTCTAAGTGATGGATTACTACCTTAGAAATTTTTTGATAGAAATTTGTTTTGAAAGAAAACAAGTGGTTTGAAAATTCAAATATTTTGAATTTGAAATGGAAATATATATATATATGTATATATTTATGTGATTTCAGAAGGATTCAAAAGGAAAACCCAGGAATTTGAATTCTGAAGATTAAATTTAACTGAAGCAAGTTAAATGGATCAATGTAAATAAATTATTGAAATTCGAATTGAATAAGATTGAATAGAATTTGAATTCGGTGAAAATCAGTTAGATTAAACGTGTGAAAACCAAAAGTTTTGGTTGGAGCTAATTTGTTGAAATATGAGGAGTTGAGTTTCAACATAAGTGAGATTTTGAAAAGTAACGGATTTGTACCATTTTTCCTACCTTAGCAATTTCGAGGACGAAATTATTTTAAGGGGGGAAGAATGTAATGACCCGGATTTTTAGCCAATTTATTTTAAATATTTAGTATGGTTTTGAATATTGAATTTGTAATATAAATGGTATTTTATTATGTTATCAATTAAATAATCGAAGTACGATTTATTTTGATAATCATCGTAATAGGAGAATTTAAAATAAATGAAATCGAAGTTAGAATTAAATCAAAACAATTCAGATGATCAGTATTAATTGTATTTGAATATAGATGATAATAAAAATATTTTATTATTAGAGAATTTATTTGTTTCTGAATTTTAATTATATTATATCAATTTAATAAGGTTATTTTATATACGTTCAAATTAAATTGTATAATCTATTTCGTGAATTCAAAATAGTGTTATAACATTATAATGACGATCGGTACGCTAAAATAGCGGTTCACGATTTTTAATTGTGAACCCCCATTTATTTGATCAGCGGATAGGATCAAAATCAAATCGATATCTGTTTAAAAAGAATAAAATATCTCTTTATATCGAATCAAAATCAAATAAAATTAATTAGAAAATCTTTTCAAATTAAATACAAAGATCTGCTTATACTTCCTGTCTCCTCCTTCTTCTATAAATCGCGACCCCGCTTTTACATTCTCTTCATTTTCGTTCTCAAAACAAAACAAAACCGTGGCCTCTTCTTCAAATCAAAATCGAAACAGTTATTAAATCCACGAAATCGAAATCAGCATCGTGACCGCGAGGAGCTCAACACCATGGAGGCACGCGCGCTGATGAGATGATTTAGAGGTAAACCGGGAAGGGGCGCGACGACAGTTTCTTGGGGAGTTCACGTCAACATTAAGGGGTTCAGCGATGGATGATTTTGTGTTAGAAATGATGGTAGAACAAGGTGCAATGGGGTTAAGAATGGTGTAGGTTGAAATTGGATTCGGTTGTGAGCAGCTCGAGTTGGGTATCGTGGATCTGATGAGTGCGACAGTGGGAGCTGGCGTTTATTTCGACCTGGAGTGGGGTTTGAATGCTGCGATTTTCTTGTGTTGTTTTAGGTGAACTCGACTTTGGGTTTTTGTACTCGCGTAGGTTGTGGGGTACTCGATGTTGTCTGGACAGTTTACAGTAGAAGTTAGCTTGTCGTGTGAGGAATTAAACGTGGATTAAGGTATGATTTCAGCTTATAAAATTAGTTAACAATATTTATTTCATATATATGTACAACTGAGTAAAATATATTATATTAACAGTGGAGTGATGATCTTGTTTTGGAGAAGTGGTGGGAACAGTATGGAGTTAGACATGCTTTTGGGATAGTTCAGTCGTGAGTTTGAGGCGTGTATGTGGTGGAGTTTGCAAGAGAAAATGACTGGTTAATGGGATCGTGATGGTTAGCTTAAGGAATGACCTAGGTAATTTTTATTTATTTAAAAATTGAATGTTATCCTACTCTGATTTGTTCGATGGCTTATAAATAAAATACTAATTTAAGTGAAGATTCGAATGACGCCAATTTCATCGAGTTCATAAGGATTAAGGCTTCAACTCGAACCCAATTTGGGATTTTTTGGGGTCAGCGGGGAGTTTTAAATTTAAATCGAACGCCGCTCATTAAATTCAAAGTTGGATCTTGCTGCAAATGAAAACCCTGGTGAGTAAATCTCACTCACCTTTATTTAGAATTATTTTTATTCGGTAAAAATAGTTGTTTGTTGCTAGTTTGAATGCTTTCTGGTTGATTTAAATATATTAGTTATTTAGGGTTAACTATTATATATATATTTGGTTGATGATTGGATTGATCCCCGCAGTCTCATTAGCGGATGCCCGCAGTTTCATAGCGGATGATTTCCCTATGCGCCCCACAAATATATATTAGTGGATGACCTTCTATACCGCGATATCCTGCCACGAAGTAGGATGGGTATTATTTATGTTGACTAACATCTGTGGATGCAGGAAAAACAGGTTGGAGGGATCCAACTGGATCCCTCAAAAATATATTATCTGTTTGTTTGTTTGCTTGATTTCATATATATTTATATACGACATGTTAAAAATCAAATAATTGAAAATTGGAAGATTTGATTGTTTTAAATATCACTGGGCTAAGTGTTAATTTATTTAAAATATCGTGAAAAGGATATTTGAGATTTGAAAAGGAAAATTCTATTTTTAGAATAGAATTTGAAATTTTAGAATGGAGTAAAAATATTAACCTGTTTTAAATAAAATAAAAACAAGTAGTTCTTTTATAAATGAAGTTTATAAATGAAGTGAAAAGAATTATCATTGGATAATTCAGAAATAAAAATACGAGTGTGAAATTGAAAAGGGAAATAAATTTTCCAAAAATAGAAATATCGATTTCAAAAGAAACTGAAATAAAATTTGAATTCAAAGAAATTGAAATAGAATTTGAATTCAAAGGAATTGAAATAGAATTAGAATTTGAATTTGAATTCAAAGGAATTCAAATGGATTTGAATAGAGAAAGTTCAAATGAAATTTAAAATATAGAATTTGAAAATAGAATTCAAATGGAGTAAAATATAGAAATTCAAATGTAATTTGAATATGGAATTCAAATAGAATTCAAATGGAATTTAAACAAAGGGAATTCAAATTTAGAATTTGAATATAGAAATTTAAATGGAATTTTTTTATAGAAATTGATTGGAGTTTGGATATAGAAAATTCAAATATAAATTCAAATATAGAATTTGAATATAGAAATTTAAATAAATGTTGAATATAGAAAATTTAAAGGAAATTCAAATATAGAATTTGAATATAGGAATGTAAATAGAATTTGAATAAGGGAATTTGAAATAGAATTTGAATAAGAGGATTTAAATAGAATTTGAATAATAGAATTAAAAAGGAGTTAGAATATTTTTAAGAAATTTTAATAGTTAGAAATCAATATATATTGAATTCGATAAGGAAACGAATTTAAAATAGAATATTATAAACAAAAAGGAAATCGATAGGCTGGTAATAGAAAGAGAAACATATATACGTTTAAAAATGAATAATTGGTTTTTATAATGTTGATTATTTGAGGTAAGTGGTTTTGTCTGTATTGAAGATAATGATGTTTTCAATCAAGGTCTGAGAGGTAATTTTACCCCAACTTGATTGATTTCATTTTTATTGATAAATAGCAAGACCCAGTCTCGAAGAGAAGTGTTGGATAATAGTTAGTTGAATAAAATATTTTGGGTTGTTGTAACGATGTTACATAGCATTCGTTTTAATCCAAGTGATGGAATTTTGGAAATATGATAGTAAATATTTCCTGAGTATAATTAAAGTAGATGGAAAAGAGATAAGTGATTGAAACTGTTTTCAATTGCAAATAGAATATATTTTCTAAGTATAGAAAATAAAGGAAGTTGATATTTGGAAATGTTTTCCAAATAGCGAAAAGGTCAAGATGATTATTGAAAATATTTGGTTAAAAAATATTGACAAGGAAATGGAGAAGTAATTTAATTAATAAATGAAATATTAATTAACAGGCCTAGTGATTGTTTGATGTTTTGAATGGATGTTTGTTTATTTTTCTTCGATAGTTAAATAACCGACTATCGAGGTATTTGCCGATATCGTTGTCAATATGGAGAGACCGGTTGGATTATTATCCGTGAACCACTCTGTATTGGCAGTAGTGTTGCGAATCAGATTATATAAAGATAATCGAAGACGGTGTAAAGTGAAAGGGCTTTTTCTATTGATACAAATTGTGGCTTCGGTTTCGTTTAGTCCCAGAACGAATGTATATGGACGAATGTCTGACAAAGTATTTCCAATGATCGAATATGTTGATGGCAACGGATTTATTCCCTTAGCATAACATCCAGAATATTTGTGCAAATCAATTAGTGACTAACGGATCTGACAATGTGGCATTCAAAGCGGTTGTGCTATCAATGAATAGAAAGTAATCGTAGCCTCAGGCCTCACCAACTGGGAAATGACAAAAATCGAGCAGGCAGCATGGCTAAGTGGGTCGCTCCCATTAGGATGTATTATCACATATCTAGAGATTCATTTAATTTCTTATTCTATTTGATGTTATCCCATTCGGGAGACAGTTGTTGATTCCAACCGTTGGTGATATACATTCGATACACTCAAGCGAAATGAGTGGTCGGTCATGTGTGGGCCGGGTTGCAAGATGTTCTTGTTGAACCCAGTGTATTCCTCTCTAGAGATACACTATCGGAAGGTGGTTCCATACCTTGTCATGTTGGAAATCCAATCTCCAATAAGCGCCCTGCAGTTTTTGATTTTGTACTATGTATGTGGAGCGTGAGATGCAAGTGTTCCCGCTAGATTGTTATTTATTTGATTTAGACACTATTATAATATCACTGGATTTTCGTATCAAAGTGTTTTGGGTTATAGTAAGGTAAAAACCGTCCATGTTTATGTGTGGACTGGTCTTTATATTATCTTTTCTTTTGAAAGGTTTTTTAAGTTAAACAATTGGTTGGAGTTTACTCACACTAGTCCCATGACTGACCCAGAGTTTATTTTGTTTTGTTTTCCCTAAACTCTTGGGTGCCCAAATTTGTACGGGCAGTCAAGTAGTCGGGATTTTACAGATTCATTTGGAGGAGCTGGAAGCAGGAGGCTTCACCAGTTAGCTATAGACTATCATATATTCCGTTGTGAACCATGTTAGTATCTGGAAACAGGTGTTTATAACTGTTCCAGGAATAACTGTTGTGCTCTAATAATGGTATGTATATCCAGTTACAGATTTGTATTTCAAAGGTTATGTTATATAATATATTTTATTCGTTCCGCTATAAGTTCGTGATCTTCGTTTTCTTCTATTCTAATATTTCTTTCTTCCTATTTCTCATCCTCTAACTTCTTTCTAATAATGATTTGTATTTCTGTGCAATTTGGGTTGGACATGTGGTGTTATTAGTCAACTCAGATAGTACGGATTTGTGGGTCGTTACAATTTAACCAGGCTGTTTTAGAAAGCGTTCCCTGTAAAAAAAAAATACGCAGAGATGGGTTAAGGTGTGCTTTTACATCAACCTAGTAACAGAACATATAAGTTTGTTATTACATACATTAGAATCATGGAAAAAAAACAAGAAAATAAATAGGTAAGAGGGTTGCAAGTCTATGTCCGTGGCTTGAATTTGATATTAACATTGATAATCGATACTTTCGAGTTGAATTATTCAAAGAGTTAAGTACCTGGCCTTCTATTGATTCATCATTCTTTATGATATAGGATGATTGAGAAAGGGACATTATAAGGAGGTACGAGGGTTATACTAATTTTGCCAATTTTAGGCTTATCGACCCAATGAATATTTGTACTGAGGATAGGGATGATATGAGTTTGTCCTAACCTGTTAGTTTTCTCCTTTCACTATATAATTACCGTGTAGTTATATTGAATGAAGCATTTCCAAATGCTACTTTATTTTACTAATGTTATATATATATATGATTCACTACCAACATGCATTCATGATTTGATGTTTAGGAGTTTTGTTTTGATGTCATAAAGTTATGGCTTAACGAGTTTGTTTTAACCATAAGGTGATATCATTTTTATGTATAGGTAAACTTTAAGTGTAAGCTTATAAGGCTTTTGAACCTTTTTCCAAAAATTGGATGATACTATACCTGTAATCAATTTTTGCAAGACCACTTATTTAGTTGAAGGCGTGATGTGAGAATTTCTTCTTTGGTTTAATTTTTTCTATTTGGACTTATTTTGAAGGCGTGGTGGAGCTTTAGATTTGATGTTTGCTTGTTCTGATGTCTACATATGAATGCTCTAAGTTTGAAACCTTACTTCTAATAAGTTTTTATTACTGAGTATTATTTGACATTGTCGCCTATGACTTGTTTGTTTATTCACTTAAAATTCATGTTTAGAAAAATTTGCAGGTAGTCTATATACATGAATATGTGAAGAAAAGATGAAGAAGCAATAATAGATGAGTATACTCATAACCATATCTCTGTTATAATTGATTTTTGCGAATTATATTGAAATTGTGGTCCTAGAAGCAAAAATTTATAATCATGTGAACAGTAGACTACTGCTTTGTATGGTGATAAAGTAGAGAAATTACATTTGTGCTTCTTGCACTAACATGAATTTGCTACCAGCTTTATAGTTTTCAAATATAGTGCTTGAGTTTTTCAAATTTCCCTTTTTCTTTTGTGTTCAGTTATATCTATATATGTAAACAGGTATGTATATTTAGACATACACATGCTTGCATTTACTTATTGCGTGCTTTGTTTTATTTTGTTTTCCCCAATGATTACACCTTGCACTGCTTTCTTTTCAATGAAACTTTCAGTTTAATTATTTTACAACTGTATAATCTGTGTGTTGCACACGACATTATTATTAAAATTAATAATTATTATTTTAATGTTAAAATGAGAACTTTGTTATGTAACAGATGATAAATTTTTATGTGAAATGCATAAACTATTAATTAAAATTATTATTATTATTAGTGTGTAATTTATATTTTATAGCTTACATAAATAATATATATATGCATGTGTATTTGAGAATTTTTTTTAAATGTTTTTCTTAGTATAGATATACATGTTTAAATTGATGTATGTTAGTAATTTATTAGATAAATTAGCAAATATTATTTAATAGAATATGTCCAAATAAGTTGAATGTAAAATTACGAAGTTAGTTTAACTACGTAGCATAGTAGGAAAAACTAAAAAGAAATGTGCAAAATGATGTATAAATTTGTTGTGGAGTTATTGATCTTCAAAAAGAATTTTATGATAAAATATATGATAAATTCTTGACAAAAATGGATCATAACTAATTTACAAATTAACTTTGTCATTATTGTCGATATACATAGTTCTTGTTGTGTGATTTATACATCTTTATACTTACATTAAAAAAATACCTTTTTAAATTTGAACATACATAGTAAAATTAATGTATATTTTTAAGAGTTATTAAAAATACACTAAATACTCTGTAAGATTATTTAAATAAATATACTTGAAGATTTAATGAATAGTTTAAACATATGGATTGAAATATAAAATATCATAAAAGAACCGAGGAGGTTCAACAAATAATTGTAAAAATGTTATAATGCTGGTATTTAAAGCGGAAATTGTTTTTTTCAATTTATGATAAATTTATTGGGATAAGTGCATAATATGTTAATTGTTTTATTATTGTTAACATATATTGTTTAAACTGTGTGACATATTTAACTTCATATTTGGAAGACAAATCTAATTTGTCATTTTTGTTGTTATGGACATTTTAAAACATCACTCTTAACGTCAATTAGATGAACTAACAATAATTTATTAGTTTAATTAATTTGTTAAATTCAAAATCACATAATTAATTTAAAAATATTGACTTAAATGTACAATATTAGGTTATATTGTGTAGTGTTTTGTAAATAACTAAACAGATTTTAAAATATTAGCATTTGACATTAATATTATAATGTACTACACGATAAATATATTGATGTAAATGAGTTCAACTTTAAACTTGTTGTAGCGACCCGGCTTTTTCCCTACAGGTAATTAAACCAACTTAAACCGTTCATAAAGACGGATTGTTAGGGGCGCTTACACATTTGCACAAAATAAAATGAACTTTTCCATTATCATTAAAATAATATTACATCAGAGTTACAAGAGGTACATCAAAGTATATCGGTTACACAACGAAAAAGATACTAAACTCAACGGAAGAATGTGAATGCTCTAAGACATAATAGCTCCAGCTAAAACAAAAATTCTGCTCCAATTAACTCCAAGACTAAATCTGCAAACCAAACTACTAGGTTGCCCATGTAAAAATTATGGGCACCCAGAGTTTAGGTGTGGGAACAATAAATTCCAGGTCAGTCATGGGACTGGTGTGAGAACTCAAAAACAGTTGTTTTTAGGGTTTATTTTAAAGTTAGGTAATTCACTGGACCACACCGCCAACGCGGAACGGGTTTACTCCATCTGAATTTCTATGCATAGAAATTCACAATGACTTTTCGAAAAATGAAACTAACATAAGGTCTCGCAGCACACACACAATGCAAACGCACACTTGGGTGAGGTTTCTCCTTATGTAGTCAAAAATGCCTTTGATACGTAAAATCCACTTTCAATACTATAATATATTGTGAAAATCCTTTCGAAAGTAAATGTATCAATCTTAGCCAGCATATGTACCATACACTATACTGAAGTATGGTATACAACTAAAATCGTACGGGCTCGTAGCGCAGAATGGGTTTCCAACAATGACCAGGCAAAGGAACTTCCTTCGAAACTAAATTTTGAACACCTCTAGAGGGATGTCCGAGGATCAACTCGTTCTCCTCACGTGAACACAAGGCCGGGTTACCTCTGTAACTAGGTAAATTAGAGTACGCTTGAGTATGTCATCTCCTGGTCATTACCGACCTTTTCGAACGCGCGCCAACAACAACCACAAAAGCAGATGTTTTTACCACATAGGTTAATACCTGGGCTTCATACCATAGTACACCTTTTATCTAGAAGGAGACAACACCTCATAACCTTGCTGCATTTCTTCCTATTTTGGCCATTTATCGGGGTGTGAGGCTTGTCGAGGTCACGATATAGACAAAGCTACGCTTAAATAAGCCAAGCTTTGATCATCCGTAGCTCATCACATAGCTTAAGTATGCCACATTTTCCACGCACTACGCATCGCTGATTTCCATCAATATATAACCTCTAAGCTCATACGTCTTAGAGAAGGTTGTTAAGCAAGAGAATAAATTCTCCACCACCAAGCAGATATATATACTAATAAAAATCAGTGCTACGCAATTAATTACAATGTCAGACACACAATCCATACACGTCCATTCTGGGTCTTAACGAAAAAACAATCCGGAATTTCTTCACATACGTTCAGGCTTCTTGCCACTTAACTGATATATAAAATTCATCTGCGAATGGGAGCCAGCCATTCGAGACATTCAACAAATTGCCCTTATGACATGAAGGGTCCCGGTCTTCAATGCCGTCTCCAATGTCTTCAATTGCTCCATAACGTCGTATTATTATTTGGAATGGTTTTCGGACATACCTCTGATCCCAGTCTTTCCAAATAATAAGCGCAATTTAAAAAAAAACAATTATGGAACACACAGGCTTTTAACCAAATCTCCTTCCATCTGGGATTTTGTTTAAATTAAACTTCCTTAAACCCATTCTCAAATTATAACAAAATTCATATTTAACCTTTCTCTTTTAAAACACATCCCTTAAATCAAAGATAATTTAGCCTCAAAGCCTTAATTAATTTTCCATTTGATAACTCGTTATCAAAAACCCAGTTCCTTTTAAAAATCCTTACCCCACGTTTCAACCATAGCTTTCAATTAAATCGGCTTCCCAACATTTAATTCTGTAATCCTAACTAAAAGATTATACTTCCTTCCCAATTCCTTATTTTTAATCAAAGATTTGATTAAATCCCTAAATTACGATATGAATTTCCACAACTCAATCTCATTGGGTTTCAAGAATGATATTATCAAAGATATGATTCATGATAAAACCTAAATCAATCGATTTTGAACATAAGTTACATAGAAATCGTATCTACTTATATTCGATATCAATTCTCATAATCAACGAATACTATAAGTGGAATAACAGTATAATAATAATATCTTCCAAATTCTTCAAATAGTATACGTTTACACCACAGAATTTCATATCAAATATATGAAGATTATTTCTGTCCAACTTATCCCAATCAACTTAGGAAACTCATATCTCAATTAAAAGATTTATTCAACTCTTTGACTTTAGATCTAGATAGAAATTCCTTCAACTTATCCTCAATATTAGTCTTTGTATCCAACTCACACTATAAGTGGAATAGTGGTGAACTTCCTTGTAAATTCCTCAGATAGTAAGAGTCATCATCTACCAGATTAATATCAAACATCCGAAGATTTATCTCCAACCATATCCGATTATTTAAAATTGAAAACCCCGTTTTAGTATCAAATAAATCAATTTAATTTCCATATAAAACATTTTCAATACTTTTAAATCTTTGAAAACATCCCACCAATTATTTATAAATGATTACTTATAGTTCGGGAAACAGCTCGCGGTTTGCAATTTCAAAATAGATTGTTTTCAAGGAAAGAGTTAACATAGTGTTTCAAAAGCGTTATAAAAGTGTTACAAAACAGTTATCTCAACTACTTTGATCAAAATATCGTTTATCTTAGCCAAAATTTAAACTCTATGATTCAAAACACTACATAATTTATAACGATTTTATAATTTTTTTCCATATTTATAAAACATCTAAAATAACTGTTTATAGTTATGGTCGACAACTGCTCTTACAGCGACCTATTCAAAAACGGTTTTAAACATAACCTGAAAATTATAACCCGAAATTAAAATCCACTTTCACTCATTTAAAATAAATTGTTAACTTTCACTCATTTAAAAACAATTGTTAATATAAATCAATCGTTTTTCATTCCTGGGAAATCTGATTTAGATTGCAAAAGTTATAAGCGTTTAAAGTTTGTAACGAAAATACGCAAATTACCATTGTGCGACAAGCTCTATTTTGTCCAAATAAAAATTATTCTTTAGTACTTCAAAATACCTTAGAAAACCATTATATACTCATGTAAATCATTTAAAACCATTTAAAGTAATTTACATTGACTTTCCAAATTTATTTTGGGTTCAAAATTCAACTTTTATTTTTTACTTAATAAATCAAATTCCAATTCATTTCTAAATTCAAATAATTTCAAATTATCCATCCCATTCGTCGGATCAGTTAGGAATAGCCAGGGAGAGCAGGAAGCTATATTTTCCAAACCCAAGCCTAGACACAATCCTTTCTAGCATCCTAGAACATTCCGATATTTATTTATTCATTTAAAGAACTTTATCAATATATATGAATTCATACATATGGTTTTTCCCAGTTATTATCCTTCAATTTCAATAGTTATATTGCTTCTAATTGTGAAGAAGATTTGTCGATCACTAATGTGATACCATACTTGTTGTGTCATAGTGTGTGCAAAATTGTATCAACAACGATTATAAACATCTATAGCAACCATCATTGTGACGATCCCAAAACCCCGTGACACAGTGTTAAGGATAATCATTGGAATATAACACATTAATCATCATTAGCAGATCACAGATATTAGCATAAACGAGAAATAGAATAATTTACACACATATGACAGCGGAATCATATAGTTATCACCACATCAGAGAGCACAATGCAGGATACAACTTAGTGCATAATAATACATAATCAGTCATCATCGCCAGAGGCGGAATCATACATAAAGAGTACAAAAAATAAATATCAGTCTACATCGCCAGTGGCGGAATCATAATACATATACAATAATGGAGGAAAGAGTCAAAGTCAGCACGGTGTAGTCAAGCCTCGCCATGAGCCAAAAGTGCACCAGATACCTGTAACTAGGCTACCCGTGTGAAAATGAGGGCACCCGAGTTTGCAAGGTGAAACAAACTACGAGTCAGTCATGGGACTGGTATGAGAAATCTACTTAACTTATTAACAACTATAATAAGGCAAATCAAAGGACTACGTCACTTTCGCGGAACGGGTTTACTCCAATGAGTGCTAGTGCATGAATAAAGTAAATGATTAAATCATCGCAATGCTTTTTATAAAATGAAGCCATTATAAGACTCAGGTCCCATCACACAATGCAACACAAGCCGAAGGATAGAGTTTTACCTTATAATGGCCAAAAATGCTTCATATGTATAAACAAAAGTGTTTGATATTATTACTAGTGCATATATGTTTAAAAAGCGATTTCAATCATAAATATCAATCCTAGACGGCATGGGTACCATATATCATGTTGCCATACTAGTAATACAAACATATCCGCATATTTCGTATTGGAAATTGGATTCCATCATGAGTCGAGGCAAGGGGCAAGCTCCTCTCCGTTCGAGACACTCTAGCAAATGTCCCAGGATTGCACACAGCGGTCCCTGGAATCGGCTGGGCCGGTCCTCTCTTACTTTTGAGGATTAGTTATTCCTGAACACACGTTTCCCGGTCCTTACAGACCTATAATCGAGGCGCCTCGCATTCCAACAACCACACAGGTGAAAAGTATTTATAGTGTCAGGGCTGGTAGGTCACTGACACCACCACAGCTAGAAAGAAACGTTGTGCTCTCCCAGCGATCCGTCTCCCATTTTTGACTCATACCGGGGTGTGAGACTCGCGAATTAACGTTATGCACAAAGCTACGTCACACGGACCATGCTTTCATCATCAACCACCAGACTTTGCTTTGCAACAGAAGCCTTGATCATATGCCACTTAGGCGTGCCACATAGACAATCCACTCCATGCGACTGATTTCTATCAATATATAACCTCTGAGCTCGTACGTCTCAGAGAAGGGCGTTAAGCAAGAGAATAAATTCTCCGCCGCCAAACAAATATATATTTAACAGAGATCAATCAGCACAGAACAAAATCCAATGTCAGACACACAGTCCATTTACAAGTTCGTTCTGGGTTTAAATGAAACCGGAGGCACCAATTTCCTCGCATATCCGCACAATCAACAATACGTTCGGACGGCTACTACTTCAGCTCCTTCAAGGTAGCTACTCCAATCACGAGCATCAGTAGCGCCCATCCATCCAATGTGAAGATCGTCGGTCTTCTACCGTCTTCGACTCTTCGACTTTTCAACGTCGATCGATTATTTGAAATGAGAATGAACTTGGCCTTTTCAAATAACCCACGTATATTTAGATTTTCAAATCAATTTATCACATGGTTAAGCTATTCAACATTCACATTTCAGTTCTTTAGTATAATTTTCATGTTAAATACATTCAACCATCACATATCAAGCAAACACAACAAAATGGGTTTATTTCCACTCTTTATCGTTTATAGTATTTTATAACGATATATCGCCATTTTTATTTATTTAAAACGACCATATTTAATTAAACGACGTTTCAGGTCGTGCCGAGGCACTGGCGCTGTTTTTCACTAAATTTGTTTTACACATATCTGAAAATCTAACCGTTGGATCTTCACAAATTTTACATCATTAGAAAGGTCATTTCAAAATGAATCCAACGGTTTCAGTTTCGGGAAAATCCGACGGTCGGATCTTCCACACTAGTCGTTTGAAGTTACGATTTCAAATTACGAACTGCAGCGTCGTTATTCGATTTAATTTCATTATATTTATATTTATATATAAATATATTCGTTTTTGGCGCTATTTTTCTTCAGATTTGAATTAAACATTCCAGACAATCCAACCGTCGGATCTTTACAAAGTTGGTGCCGTTGGAAAGATATTTCCAAGGCGAACCCAACGGTTGCGGTTTCGGGAAAATCCAATGGTCGGATTCCCACACTAGTCGTTTGAAATCACGGTTTCAAAACACGAACTACACGGCCACGTTTCGTTTTAATTTTATTTATATTTATATATTTATATAAATATAGTTCATTCGAAAATTCCTATATCGTTTTCAATTCAAATATTTCACTAACGCCTTTAAATTTTGGAAAATTTCGCCATAACCTCCTTTGTACGGGAGGGGCTGGGAAAATTCCCAAATAGCCACACGGGCGTCTCATCTCAAAAAGAAAAAGCCAAGCGGCTAGCCAACAGGCTCATAAAATCATCACCCAAACAAAACAGTAAACGTGTACCTATTTGTCGGGCAAAAAATTTTATTCCTCCTCTCTAGCCTCTTTGCTATAACCTGTTCAATAAATATGCATGTACATATATGCAATTCTTATCACTTATCATTTTCCATTCAACTTCATATTTGTTTCAATTTGGTTTAAAAACACCATTCATTCTAATGTTGCATGCATAGGCAAAAATCATATCATTGGCTAATTAATGAATATTTCAACTCATGCATATTTATTTGAACAAGTGGTTAGTTTTAACACTTCACATTTCAAAAATGATAATTTTGGCGAACTAAAATATATTTCAACACATGACTATTTTATTTAGTTCCTATGCATGTTAAAAATAATATATCTTTCACAAATATTTATTTCAATGCTCGCATATCTTTAACATATCACATATATGATAAAAATGATATTTTTATCATCTAAAATATTTATTCAACACATGAATGTTTTTAACACTTCATAATTTCAATAAAAAGGTAATTTTTATTGTTCGATCTTTTTATTCAACACATGAACTTTTCCAATACACACACTTCTCAACACATGACAATCTCCACACATGGATATTTTATATATGTTGTTCATATAAGAAAGATGAAATTTTTATTGTTGAAAACTATTTATATATAAGGAGAATATTTTACATACTTCATATATATTATAAAAATGTGATTTTTATTGTTCATACACTTTATTCATTCACACATGAATTTAATTTTCACACATCACTTC
The DNA here is from genome assembly GCA_030737875.1 of Allium sativum. Classification (NCBI taxonomy): domain Eukaryota; kingdom Viridiplantae; phylum Streptophyta; class Magnoliopsida; order Asparagales; family Amaryllidaceae; genus Allium; species Allium sativum. Next base: position 513,789,275 of record CM060919.1, on the reverse strand, counting down.
TCAACACATGAGCATTTCCACACATGGATATGGTTTCAACACATGACTTTAATTTCAACGCATGAAGATAATTTCAACATATGAAAATAATTCTAACATATGAAAATAATTCTAACAACTGAATATTATTCAAAATTTCGGCAGCATAACGGCAGGGTAGTTAAAACTGGCACCGTCCCTAGTACGGCTCCTCGCTCTACCTTAAAACCTCGCGGTTTTTGACAATGAGGATTCATGCATCTAATTCACATGCAGGCGGCATGTTTTATTTTCATTTCCACAATTATTTCCAATTCATTTCAATCACCAATGGGTATTTTTCAACCACAACCAATCAATATCAACCCAAACAATTATTCAACCATTCGCATTTTTCATCCAATATTTCACACCAATTCACGACAATAAATATCGTCCATGGTTTGTGGACGAGGGGAGTGTATATATATATATATATATTATTTCTATATTTCACTTGCATTTCAACACACATTATTTATACTATGCATGTATAATTCATACTTCGCTCATATAGCTTACACAACGCATGTACATGAGGTATACAACACGTGTATAATTTATATTTCGCTTGTATAATTTATACATGACATTTTCCATTCAAATTCATTAAATTTAGATTTCTCACATTGGTTTTCGGAGTGCTAAAAATCGTAGATGGCTCAGAAAAATCCGCGGTCTCTTCTATGTGGTAGAGAGCCTCCTTGCGGTCCCGATGTTTCCTGTTTCATCGAATTTCGTCAACACACCATAAAGATATGATTTTTCAAAGTTCAAACATCATAAAGGACTCACCTTTCACGATGTTTCAAAACTAGGGTTGCAGTTTTCGCGAAAACCGAGACACGATACAACGATCGGAAGGTACAGCGTGGAAGAGGGAGGAGAGGGGAGTCGATCGGTGTAACACCCCGCATTTTTAAGTATAATTAAAAATGAAATAAAATATATGACAAATATGCTTATGATAGTTAAATAATGGTGATGCATAAGAAGAATTAATTAATACATGAAAGAGAAGAAAAATTAGTTCGATAACGGTGTGTGTAACGGAAAAGATAGTAAATTGAGGATAATTAATTTAAGAATCAGGAATTAGGTAAAATTGACATCACCATTGCGTTCCTCTCGAAATTTTACATGAAATAGAGTCCGAGTTTTCAAAAATCGGAGTCCGGATGAAGAAGTTATGGCCTGTAGAAGATTCAGAAGGTTTCGGTCAGCACAAAACTGGGCAGGTCGACCCGGGGGTCGACCTGGGTCCAGGTCGACTAGGGGGTCGACCTGGAAGTCGACCTCCCCCATGGGGGTCGACTATAGTGTCGACCTCCCCCCTACAGAGCGACCTGGTCGGCCTGTTTCGGTCCAGAACACGTTTTTGAAGCCTAGGGACGATTTTTAATGGTCCGGATTGGTTTTAGGGTTAATCTGATGGCTGAAATGAATTGCTACACCTATAAAAACAACCTAAGACCTAGCCGTCTCTACACACAATTCTATTCTGCTTCTTCTCTGCATATGTGTAACAACCCGTATTTTCAATAACCTGTAATGATGTAAATCGAGGCAGAATTTAATTCTAAAATCTGAATCAAGGGAAACGGGCTATGCCATTGCGTTCGTCTCGGAAAAATACGCGAAATAGAGTCCGAGTTTTCGAAAATCGGAGTCCGTATGAACCGATTAAGGCCCAACGAAGTTTTCAGAAAAATTCAAAGTAAAAAAACAGATTTCAAATTCAAGTTTGAATTTGGAAAATTTGGGCCAGTTTGGGCCAGGCGGGAAAATTCCCGCCAGAGCACCCAAGTCGACAGCCCTGTCGACTTGGGAGTCGACTTGGTTGGACCCAAGTCGACAGCCCTGTCGACTTGGCTGTCGACTTGGTCCAGCCGGGCTGTTTAGCCTGGTGCACCATTTAGAGAATGTGTTGAGCTTGTGGGCTAGATTCGATTTTAAGGGCTGAGATTGGAACTAGGGTTTAATCCTAAGGCTAGAACTAGTCCTAATCTCTATAAATAAGGCCCTAACCTAACCCTAAATCATCATTATTCATTCTAGTAACTAAACTATGGCAAAATCAATCCTCTCATGGCCTCCACTCTCTTCATAAAATTCCTAAATAAATTTCTATGTGATTTTCCATGCATACAAGTGTTTTCAAACTTGTATGAGCATCATTAGCTTGCATTCAAGTCAAGTTTCTATATTTGCATCATAAAGAAAGAGTTTTGATCATTTTGGCTCAAGGGTTTTTATGTTAGAGCTTGCATTTTGGGTCTATTTGATTGCATAAGGGCTTTGTCATATCTTTTGTGCCTTCATAAGTATTGTAAGCCCTATTCTACTTTCATACTTAAACTCTAAAGTTAAATGTATGATATGCAAGTTTATATGCAAGTTTACTATGCTATGATATGCAAGTTTATCATGTTGTGATATGCAAGTTTATATGCAAGTTTACTATGCTATGATATGCAAGTTTATCATGTTGTGATATGCAAGTTTATATGCAAGTTTGCTATGCTATGATATGCAAGTTTATCATGTTGTGATATGCAAGTTTATATGCAAGTATGCCATGTTATGATATGCAAGTTCATCATGTTATGTTATGCAAGTATGCCATGTCATGATATGCAAGTTTATCGTGTTATGTTATGCAAGTTTGTCATATGATATGCAAGTTATGTTATGCAAGTTTGGGTTGAACATTTTGTTCATGCTATCATGTTATGCAAGCTTATCTTGGGTTTATGAACATAAAGCTTCAAGCTTTATGCCAAAGGTTGCATTTTGGCAACATGTAAGTTATCATATCTCTTATGATAACTTGCATGTGAGGCTAGATGCGAACTTATGGCCATTTCTACATGTCATTTAGCACCATGTATCACCAATATGCCAAGTTTGGTTTTATGCATGCTTTTGAGGCCTAAAAATGTAATATGCAAGTATATGAACATATGTCCATTTCATATGCCACCATGTTGAACTTGTGGCTTCAACACCTTTATGTCGTGATTATGCCAAGTTCCCTCTTTCTATCCTTTATGCGCTATGGCGATATGTAAGCGATGGGATTGCGTTTGGGGTTGGGTAAACTTAAAAGACATAAAAACATAAGCTTGGGAATTTACCTATTAAGTTAGGTCTACCCTTTGGGAATTTACCTATTAAGTTAGGTCTACCCAAATGCTTGAAAACTTGTAACATGTTTTGGAAACATGATGGACATGACACTTAGAAAAGATAAGTGTGACCAACTCGAGGTTGGGTTGAGTTTGTAGCGTAAACCTACCCGGAACCAACCAGCTTAACTAGTTGCTACAAACAATAGGACCCAATGTGAGAAGTTGGTCATGTTGTACCTTGAACCCGAGGTTAGACCAAGTTGTGGTGTAAAGCTACCCGGAACCGACCGGCTTAACTAGTAACCACAACAAGGTCTAATGTGAGAGGTTAAGGCGCATTAAATTAACTAATGCCTCGTGATTAGGGTTAAGTCATGGTCCACTTAATACTTAACCAATTTGGGCTTGGTAGATTAGTTAGGGTTAAGTCGTGAACTCATCGTTACACTTAACCAAGTTAATCCATGATTATCAAGAGGGTTAAACCGTACTTAACCCACTAGAAAATCCTAGCAATGGGGGCCCACTCCAGCAGTAATCCCAAGTTTGTATCATTAAGGCCCTAGGGACTAGGCTAGGGAGGGGGCACGATTACTGGGCTGGAGGTAAGCGACCAATAAACGACGGCAGGGTGGTACGCCGATGTAGTTCCGGACGGACTATGGTCGTGCACGTAGTCCGTATTTGGAGAAGTCAAGCATGGGTACCAGTAGATCGAGACTGTGCACTCATGTTTATGGTGTCCAGGGGTTGGCACCCTAGGGCTTGATACACCCGAAGGGTGGACCCGGCATAGTTCGACTACAATTATGTTTGGGCCGTATTGACACCAACACGTGACGAGTTAGGCTTAGGGAGCCGATCGACTAGACCGTTTGGTTGGACCTCGTGTTAGGGTCACTTCATGTTATTGGACCTTGTGTTAGGGTCACTTCATGTTATTGGACCTCGTGTTAGGGTCACTTCATATTATTGGACCTCGTGTTAGGGTCACTTCATGTTATTGGACCTCGTGTTAGGGTCACTTCATGTTATTGGACCTCGTGTTAGGGTCACTTCATGTTATTGGACCTCGTGTTAGGGTCATTTCATGTTATTGGGCCAAAGCTTGGGCCAAGGGATCAATACTTGTTTATTCCAGTCATGTTAGTTTGCTAGTACACCTGTGGTGCAAAACCTTAAACCTGATTATGCGATGACACCTTTATCTACCTTGTTAGTTAATCACCATGCTAGTATGTTGTTATCCTTATGATCATACCTACTTCTCATGCCAGTTAACTTTATCAGTTTACATTGATTGTAGTAGGGCTTACTCAGTCTTTTTGACTGACCTGTTTTCTTTCGCCTCTTTTCTTCCGTCCCCCCCCCCCCCCCCAGGTTCTCAGGGAGGGAATATTGGAGCTTAGCTTGGATTTCTGATCGCTTGCTTGTGGGATTTTAGCTCATGTACGGTCTTGACATGAAGCTAGCTATGGTTATCACTTATTTTGGGGATAGTACTTATGTATTTCAGTTTTTCAGCAATGTTGTTTTATCTAGACTTGTTTATTTGGAAAGCTATGTTGTACCAGACTTGTTTTGAAATGGTTTGAAATCTTCCGCTGTTTTATCTATGTTATTTACTCTGTTTACATATATACATATGTTCTTGTTCTGCCTTGATATATCATTATGCATGTTTACCTGATTCAAACGCCCCTCCAAAGTCAGAGTGCTTGCAAGAGACACCCTGGCGGAGGTGGGGTGTTACATTTGGTATCAGAGCGTATGGTTTATGAGAAGGAACAAAAAGGTTTTTAGAAAACTTTTGGAAAACTATTTTCAAAACCAAGTATAAAGTATTTTCTAAAGAAAAGTCTAGTTTATTTTAAAGGCTATTCCCCAAAAAGCCATTAGCAAAATTCCTTCGTTTTTCTCCATTCTGAATCTGTCTTTTTCTTCGTTTTCAGTATGGCCGATAACTTTGCTATTCCGAAGGGAGTACACGTACCTGTTTGGTATAGGAGACTTTTGGAGGCTAGGGCGACCGAAGCCGGCCCCGCAAATATTACTCCTCCTCCGGTAGTTGATGTTCCTCCTCCTCCTGTCGCTGAGGTTCCTCTTCCTCCTCCCCCTCAGCATCCACAAAAGGATTTCACGGAGATTTGCAAAGACTTTAGGGCGATGGGTTGCAAGAATTTCATTGGAACCGAGACTTTCGTAGAGGCCAGGAATTGGTTGAAAGAAACCGAAGATCTTTTTGCCTACTTTGATATAGATGACCGTAGGAAGGTTTTATTAGCAGTGTGGTTGCTAAAGGAAGAAGCTACACGTTGGTGGGTGGTCTCCACCGCTACCAGGCCAATTGAGACTTGGGATGACTTTCGGGGAAAGTTTGGACTAAGGTTCCTATCACTGAAGCAAGGGGACATGACTATTAGGGAATACATAGATAAGTTTAATCAACTTGCTCGGTTCGGTTTAGACTTGGTTAACACAGCTCAGAAGAAGGCCCTATACTTTGCTCTAGGATTAAACGAGCCATTACATGGTTTAGCCATGTCTCATATACCTTTGGGGGCAACTTTCGAGAGCTTGGTGAATATGGCCCTACTCAATGAAGAAAATAGGAGTGACAAGAAGGAGGAGAAGTCTAAAGATAAGAAGGAAAAGAGGTGCTTTACTTGTGGAGGCTCGACTCATCTAAACAAGGATTGCAGAAAAGGAAGGGCACTTGCTTTAACTGTGGAGAAATGGGACTCTTCACTAGGGATTGCCCGAAGAAGCAAGGGCAAGGCCAGGGTCAGACTCAGCGTGCTGGACCTTCGGGAGGGCAAGTTCATGCTCTCAATGCCGCTCCAGTTCCCGATCGAGGTAGTATTTCTGTTGAAAGTCTTGTTTACATTTTTGATTTTCCTGTTCGTACCTTGTTTGATTGTGGTGCATCGCATAGTTTATCTCGTCTGATCTAGTTGAAAGTTTGCACCTAAGTACTAGTCTAGTTAATGATCCCGTGTGTGTTTCAAATCCAATTGGGGGTTCCGCCCATTTGTCTATTATCTACGTGGATTTGAAAATCTCTATCTTAGTGTAGAGTTCTCGTGTGATGCTTATATTCTCGGTTTCATGGGGTATGGGTTGATTTTTGGGCATGGATGGGTTGTCCAGTTTTGGAGCCATCCTTGATTTTTAAGCATAGGGTTGTGAGGCTCATGACTCGCCTCGGTAATACCCTAAAAATTTCTAGTAACCCTACGAGTCCCGTCATGTTGTGTTATCTTGAATCCCTCAACTCGTCTATCGATAGTTTGCAATCGGTGAGGGTGGTCCGAGAATATCCTGATATCTTGGGTGAAGTGAAGGGGGTTACCCCTAAACGAGAGATAGATTTCCACATTTATCTGGTTGATAATGCCAAGAAAGTTTCGTGGCCGGTAAGGCACATGGCCCCGCAAGATGAGAGTTAAGAAAGCAAGTCAAGGACTTGCTTGAGAAGAACTTCATTAGATGAAGTATATCTGAATGGGGAGCGCCTGTAGTATTTACTACCAAGGCAGATGGTTCTCTTCGACTTTGTATTGATTATCGTGAGTTAAAGAGAATAGACAACCATTGCCAAGGATTGATGATTTGTTTGATCAGCTTGTAGGAACATCTGTTCCATCAGCTCAGAATAGCTGAGGATAGTATAGACAAGACTGCGTCCAGAACTCCAGATGGATTCTTAGAACGGCTGGTCATGCCATTCGCACCTACCTACTTCGTGGACTTGATGAGTAGGGTGTTCAGGGAGTTCTTGAACAAGTTTGTCGTGGTTTTTGTAGATGATATTCTGATCTTCTCTAAGGATGAGGAAGAGCATGCAAGGCATCTCGTGGAGGTGATGGATACGCTTAGAGCGCATCAGTTGAAGGCCAAGTTCTCCAAGGGTCACTTTTGGAGAAGGGAAGTTAGATTCCTTGGGCATATAGGGTCTAAGCAAGGCTTAGCGGTGGATCCTGCTAAGGTAGTTGCAGTTCAGGATTGGAAGACTCCAAGGAATGCAACCGAAGTAAGAAGTTCTCTCAGTTTAGTCAGTTAGTTAGCGTCCCTTGAGCTTAGACCTACCCTTTTGGATCAAGTAGGGACTTCGCAGAAAGAAGACCCGCAGTTAGTCGAGATCATGGACAGGTTAATTCGAGGCGAGATGGTAAGTCACCTCGCTATAGATGACAAGGGATGGCTAAGACGCAATGAGAGAAAGAAGGTTCTTAGAGATGCACCTCACCCGAGGAGGTGGCCGAATTTGTCCTAAGGTGCATGTTGTGCCAACAGGTTAAAGGCCAAGTCATAAAAGCCCGGTGGGCTATTATATCCGTTGGAGGTCCCCGCAATGGAAGAGGGAAAAGCATCACGAAGGATTTCGTGGATGGACTGCCTAGGTCAAGGAAAGAGAATACGAGCATATGGGTCATAGTAGGTAGACTCACGAAGAGCGCTCATTTCACTCCGATAAAGAGCGAAAGGACTGCATCATAGCTAACGACAGTTTACTTTCGAGAAATAAAGCAGTTGCACGGGGTTCCCTAAAGTATAGTTAGTAACCATGACTCAATTTTCACTAGCCAGTTTTGGGATAGTCTACGGGAAGTCATGGGCAAACGACTGAATCTAAGTACGGCCTATCATTCGTAGGCGGATGGTTCCTTTTGTTCAAGCATGGGTTATAGAAAATCACGTTGGTAAGAGCAATTGGCAACGTGGATTGGTATTTTTAAGAAAAGTTCTGCTGCGTGGAATACTTTATGGTAAGTAAACGAGATCCAGGATTCACTAGTGAATTTTGGAGAGCTTGCATGAAACCATAAGGTCATAGTTATGTTTAAGCCAAGAATGTTAGAAGAGTAAGTGAAAAAGGAAAGACGACAATGAAAAGGGTTCCAACTCATATTTGGAAATAAGAGTTAAGAAGCTAAGAAATCATGAGGTAAAAGACGGTCAAAGCACAGTGGAGTTAAGCTCAAGGAAACGTGACTTAGAAGATTGAAGGCTAGATACGCGCATCATATCTCTTTCTAAGAGTATATCCTTGATCCTTGTTTTCCTGTGGAACTTGCTCGCATGTTATCTTTTTATGTATATCCTCTTGGTCCCATTCTCGGTCCTATTTCTATCGGGAGGTATGACTTATTGGCTAGTAATACATGTTAGGGTTTGAAGGAGTCCGTTAGGTTGACTAAACCTTTTGGGCTTTTATAGAATATGGGTTGGGTTAGAAAGGGATTTCTTGTAATCCGAAAGGAGTATATCCTGCTTATCCTCCCGATCTCTTTGTAGCATATCTTTCTTTTGCTATCTAGTTTATCGTGTTAATCTTGTCATGAGAACCTTAGGTAGAAACCTTTTGGATGAAACATGTGTTTGAAACATGTTATGCTTGATGGTTGCAAGTGGTTGAAAGTGTTTGCAAGTGGTTACTCGTGGATGCATTATACACGTTAGGCACTAGATCGGCTCACACACTCCTCATATTGCATATGCATGAGTGTTTACGCTTATTCATGGATGAAAATTTTTGTGCTATCACATGGATGTTGCATATGGATGTATGTTATGTGCACACATATAGATGTTATACATTATGTTAGGAATTGCATACATATGGATTCATTTCACTAACATAATTTGCATTGATGATATTTGCATTAGATAAGTACATATACACACACCTTTGCATATGTTCATACAACATTTAGAATCTTGTAAGGACAATGATTGCTCATGGATGATGTTTTGAGTAGATGGATGATTGGATGGTAGGATACGTTCTTCCTAACTTGAATATTTCGGGGACGAAATCCTTTAAGGAGGGGAGAATGTAACAACCCGTATTTTCAATAACCTGTAATGATGTAAATCGAGGCAGAATTTAATTCTAAAATCTGAATCAAGGGAAACGGGCTATGCCATTGCGTTCGTCTCGGAAAAATACGTGAAATAGAGTCCGAGTTTTCGAAAATCGGAGTCCGTATGAACCGATTAAGGCCCAACGAAGTTTTCAGAAAAATTCAAAGTAAAAAAACAGATTTCAAATTCAAGTTTGAATTTGGAAATTTTGGGCCAGTTTGGGCCAGGCGGGAAAATTCCTGCCAGAGCACCCAAGTCGACAGCCCTGTCGACTTGGGAGTCGACTTGGTTGGACCCAAGTCGACAGCCCTGTCGACTTGGCTGTCGACTTGGTCCAGTCGGGCTGTTTAGCCTGGTGCACCATTTAGAGATTGTGTTGAGCTTGAGGGCCAGATTCGGTTTTAAGGGCTGAGATTGGAACTAGGGTTTAATCCTAAGGCTAGAACTAGTCCTAATCTCTATAAATAAGGCCCTAACCTAACCCTAAATCATCATTATTCATTCTAGTAACTAAACTATGGCAAAATCAATCCTCTCATGGCCTCCACTCTCTTCATAAAATTCCTAAATAAATTTCTAAGTGATTTTCCATGCATACAAGTGTTTTCAAACTTGTATGAGCATCATTAGCTTGCATTCAAGTCAAGTTTCTATATTTGCATCATAAAGAAAGAGTTTTGATCATTTTGGCTCAAGGGTTTTTATGTTCGAGCTTGCATTTTGGGTCTATTTGATTGCATAAGGGCTTTGTCATATCTTTTGTGCCTTCATAATTATTGTAAGCCCTATTCTACTTTCATACTTAAACTCTAAAGTTAAATATATGATATGCAAGTATATATGCAAGTTTACTATGCTACGATATGCAAGTTTATCATGTTGTGATATGCAAGTTTATATGCAAGTTTACTATGCTATGATATGCAAGTTTATCATGTTGTGATATGCAAGTTTATATGCAAGTTTGCTATGCTATGATATGCAAGTTTATCATGTTGTGATATGCAAGTTTATATGCAAGTATGCCATGTTATGATATGCAAGTTCATCATGTTATGTTATGCAAGTATGCCATGTCATGATATGAAAGTTTATCGTGTTATGTTATGCAAGTTTGTCATATGATATGCAAGTTATGTTATGCAAGTTTGGGTTGAACATTTTGTTCATGCTATCATGTTATGCAAGCTTATCTTGGGTTTATGAACATAAAGCTTCAAGCTTTATGCCAAAGGTTGCATTTTGGCAACATGTAAGTTATCATATCTCTTATGATAACTTGCATGTGAGGCTAGATGCGAACTTATGGCCATTTCTACATGTCATTTAGCACCATGCATCACCAATATGCCAAGTTTGGTTTTATGCATGCTTTTGAGGCCTAAAAATGTAATATGCAAGTATGTGAACATATGTCCATTTCATATGCCACCATGTTGAACTTGTGGCTTCAACACCTTTATGTCGTGATTATGCCAAGTTCCCTCTTTCTATCCTTTATGCGCTATGGCGATATGTAAGCGATGGGATTGCGTTTGGGGTTGGGTAAACTTAAAAGACATAAAAACATAAGCTTGGGAATTTACCTATTAAGTTAGGTCCACCCTTTGGGAATTTACCTATTAAGTTAGGTCTACCCAAATGCTTGAAAACTTGTAACATGTTTTGGAAACATGATGGACATGACACTTAGAAAAGATAAGTGTGACCAACTCGAGGTTGGGTTCAGTTTGTAGCGTAAACCTACCCGGAACCGACCGGCTTAACTAGTTGCTACAAACAATAGGACTGTAACAACCCGGAAATTCTGGGCCAGTTTAAAATTTTTATTTTGGCGATTTTAGCGAATTTTGATTATTTAAAATGGATTATTTTAAATAATATCGACGATAAATTTATTTTGAATAGAATTCGAACGTATATATTATACGCGTCGTCGTTAGAATATAAATAATTATATATAATTATAAATAGAATTGAAAATGGCGCGGTAGTTCGATAATTCGATTTCAAACTTCAATTGAATGTACCGGGTGCAAAACAATCCGGATTTTAATGAAACCAAAAATAATAGGATCTAATTGATAATATCTTTCCAACGAATCCGACTAATCGAAATTTCGTAGCGAGAATCAAAAGATATGTCCAGTTGAAATTTCTGAATAGCCGCTATGGAATTCAGGCCCTTAGAAATTGACATTTTGCAAATGACCTCGGATCTCGACGAAACTGGTTTCGTTGGGTCCGTAATGTCGAATTATTGCTAGATTCCAAATTTCATGATTTTTCGAATAAATATGTGACCGTGGCAAAGGAAAGCGTGTTTGACCAAACTCAGTTGATTTTAATCGACTGGAAATTGGCCCATTTTCAAACGGTCTCAGAATTCGACGAAATTAGTTTTGTTAGGACCGTATCGTCAATACGAAGCTAGAAAATATTTTTTTGGAATTTTTAGGATTAGTATGTGACCCCGGTAATTTGAAATGTACGGTTAAAATTCAATATAGTGATTTAAACGTAAATTTAATGGAAACTGATTGTAACAGCCGAATCAGCTTACGATACATATCCCATTGTGTTCAGAATAGGGGTAATTAGCTAGGGATGACAGTCGTTGGGCCTCGTTTGGAGATCGAATAGAAAAGTCAACTTTTGGGAAAATTAAAATAATATAAATATAATTATATATATTTAACTTCCCTCTTCTCTCTCCTATTTCCCTCTATCGTTCAGATCTGAAAAGAAAGAAAAAAATCCCGTAACCACCCTCGTCGCCCCCGCTCCCCCGAAGCCACCATCGCCGGAACCCGGGCGCCGCCCTCCACCAACGTCGAGCCACCGTCCCCTTCCAGCCCTAGCCCGAAACCCTAGACCCCCTTATCCGCTCGCGAGCCGAAGCTTTGACCAATGGAACCCACCCCTTCACGCCACCGTGGACCCAGCGCCTCCACCCGCCTCCTCCACCCTGGCGCGCGACACCAGCTAGCCCCCGACGCCGGCGATTCCTCCTCCCCTCCTGACGTTGAGCGGTGAGTTTTCCCCCTTTTTATTATATAAATTACTTTTTTTTTAATTTAATAAAAAAACATATATTTAAAATCAGTGTATATAAAAATAAAATTTGCTTTGTATATATTTAAAATCAGTGTATATAAAAATAAAATTTGCTTTGTATATATTTAAAATCAGTGTATATAAAAATAAAATTTGCTTTGTATATATTTAAAATCAGTGTATATAAAAATAAAATTTGCTTTGTATATATTTAAAATCAGTATATATAAAATAAAATATACTTTGTTTTGAAAATAGAAAAATATACTTTGTTTTGAAAATAGAAAAATATACTTTGTTTTGAAAATAGAAAAATATACTTTGTTTTGAAAATAGAAAAATATACTTCGTTTTGAAAATGTAAAAATATGATTTTTATATATTGAACTTCGAATTAAAAATATGATTTTTATATATTGAACTTGGAATTAAAAGTATGATTTTTATATATTGAACTTCGAATTAAAAATATGATTTTTATATATTGAACTTCGAATTAAAAATATGATTTTTATATATTGAACTTCGAATTAAAAATATGATTTTTATATATTGAATAGCGAAGTAAAAATTCGATTTTTACATATGTAGTGGCTACAGCAACGAAGATGACGAAGATGCGATAGCAATGAAGATTTCTATCAATGAAGTGCCGTGGAGCTAGGATAGCTATATGTGAGAACTTCTCACCTTTCAATTTAATTTTTCTAGTTATATATATATACTAGGATGCAGACGGTGTTTAGTAGCACCCGACACAATCGTCCACAGACCATGGACTTGTTTGTTTGGTTGCATAGATTAGTTGGATATTTGATTTGAATTTGGTTGTTTGGTGAATTTGATTGATGTGTGAATGGCGTGGGCCTTCACTAGACCGGGGATAAGGCTAGGCCTCGTCCCGTTTCTAGTATCGTGCCGATATGCCGCCGAAATTTCCTAAAATAAGTTAGAAAATAAAAATATCATTCTATTTAAAGAATGAACTGAATAGAAATTCATATGTTAAAATAAAATGTTTTATCGTCAAAAATATAATTTTTAACGTGAATATGAATATAGTGAATGTGAATAAAATAAAATATTCATTTACATACCGGACGGTTTGTTTGTGTACACCTATTTGAAAGACATTGATTGGGACGATAAATTTCACACATCGCCCAACTGCACAAATAAAATCTGTGTTTGATTGTTTGAAACCCCACACGGGTGTTGGGATGAAATTTGAAGTTCACTCATCCTGATTGATTAAATATGTCGATCGATTGATTGACAGGCTGTTATAAGCGTTAGATATCTATATTTGATGCTTATACAGTGTAGTGCACTTTGGTTGATGGTTGATTATTTTTCAAGGCTATTATACATGTGTTGTATGAAAATCCATATAATTAACTTTATATGGTAATTGATTGGGCCTCATTCCAGTTTTAAAATAGAAATATTTGAAATAGAAATATTTGAAATAGAAATATTCGAAATGGAATATTTGAAAATGTCAATATATGAAGCCGTGTTGATTAGATTGACGCCATTTTGACGTGAACGATATTTATATCGATTTTATTCATTTTAAAATGAATATTAAAAAGTAATTTTGAAATCGATTTCGAAATGAATTGAATTGAAAACGATTTCGAAATGAATTGAATTGAAACGATTTCGAAATGAATTGAATTGAAAACGATTTCGAAATGAATTGAATTGAAAACGATTTCGAAATGAATTGAATTGAAAACGATTTCGAAATGAATTGAATTGAAAACGATTTCGAAATGAATTGAATTGAAAACGATTTCGAAATGAATTGAATTGAAAACGATTTCGAAATGAATTGAATTGAAAACGATTTCGAAATGAATTGAATTGAAAACGATTTCGAAATGAATTGAATTGAAAACGATTTCGAAATGAATTGAATTGAAAACGATTTCGAAATGAATTGAATTGAAAACGATTTTGAAATGAATTGAATTGAAAACGATTTCGAAAGGAATTGAATTGAATATGAATTCAAATTGAATTGAAATTTGAATTGAATAGAAATGAATTTTAAAACGAATTTATAAAGAAGAATTCAATTTTGAATTGAATTGAAATGGAAGTTGAAATTGCTTTTGAAACGAATTTAAAACTGTTTATATAATTCGTTTTAAATAGAAATCGACGAACTATATTATATATATTATATATATAATATAATGGCCTGAATAGAACGCGCCGCGCCGCGACAGTTCGTAAATTTCGACCATTTATTTCAAACGGACATTACGGGAGATCCGACCGTCGGATTCTCCTAAAACCGGAACCGTTGGGTTCGTATCGAAAAGAGCTTTCTAACGAATGTTAGAAATTTGAAATCTAACGGTTGGATTTGGAATTATGTCCAAATCAAAATTGAAAAAGGTCGCTGTAAGTGCAGTTCGATGGCCGTTGATGGAAATCGACTGTACGGGCCTTGATAAAATTATTAAAAATAGTAATAATTTGTGTAAAATCATAAGAAATGATTTAGAAAGGATTGGGATGAAAAACTCCATATTTGAAAGGATAAAAATAGATTTTTATCGAAATGAACTAGTTTTGAACTAGAATTATAATTCTATTTATTTTTAAATAAATAAATTGAATTTGAAAAGGGTTTTGAAATTAACCAAAATTTCCAATGATTGCATTGGAGTGGATTTGAATCGAAATTGTCTTCGGAATATTTCGATGTTGGAATTCGTGATTATACAGATGTTGTTATGGAAATTTGAAAGATATATATTTATATCGTTATTTCCAATACGACATTTGTTAGTCGTAGAATTTGATATTGAATATAAGCCGATATATTTTCTATTCAGAGCCTCGTATTGAATATCAAATGTGATTTGGGTTTGTCGTGAATGGTGTCTTCACTAACACTGTTCTTGAACCCAGTTGAGAAAAAAATTAAATCTTTTTATTTAGATTTAATGAAGTGTACCAATTAAATGATATTTAATTGGAATTGAATTGGTATTGATTTTTGGGTTTATCGTGAACAGTGTTTTAAATAACACTTGTTCTTTAACCCGATAATTAATGGAATGTGATTTTGGGTTTATCGTGAACCGTGTTTTAAATGACACTGATTCTTTAACCCAGTTAAAGATTAAAACTAAGTGGAGTTTTAATGAATCTTTCATTAGATTGAAATGATCGAAAATGGAGTATCACCAGTTTTGCTCCAGGCGATGGTTAAATCTTTAATTAGATTTGAACGTGAAATGGTAATTGAATTTACCGATAACACTGTAGTGTTAGATATGAAGTATTACCAGTTTTACTTCATGGGATGAATAGGTTGGGATTGGGAAATAAAATAAATGATTACTTCGGTGTGGTTCGCTAATCCCGACTAGTTCGTATTGATATTCAAAGGAGATTAAAGAATGAATTTAAAGAATTTATCTTGGATAAAATTAATGGGAACTTTTCCCAAAGTATAGGAATGTTTGAATAAAAGAATATTCTGAATTGGAATGAGGCGTATGTTGTGTTTGTGTAACACTTTTATAATATATACGCGAGTTATTCAGAAAGACCGGGTTTATCCCATTCTGAATAACTGATTCGACGTGGTGTCGAAGATGAAGACGGTGGTCGAAGACCGGAAGTCTTCACGTCGTTTGGGTGATTACTGATGATCTTGATTGGGTTGTACACCCAAGAAGATGGAAACAGTTAGTGATCGTCCAGGCGTGCTTGGAGATCGATGGATATGCGGGGTACTAGGTGCCTCCGGTTTCGTTCAGACCCAGAGCGAACTTGTAAATGGACTGTGTGTCTGACATTGGATTTTAGTCCGTGTGATTGATCTCTATTAAATATATATCTGTTTGGCGGCGGAGAATTTATTCTCTTGCTTAACGCCCTTCTCTGAGACGTACGAGCTCAGGGGTTATATATTGATGGATATCAAACGCATGGAGTGAATTGCCTGTGTGGCATGCCTAAGTGGCAATTGATCGAGGCTTCTGTTGAAAAGCAAAGTCTTGTGGTGATGATCAAAGCACGGCCTTTGTGGCGTAGCTTTGTGTAACGTTTACTTCGCGAGTTTCGCACCCCGGTTGTGAACCAAAAACGGGAGAGGACCTCAGGGAGGGCATGCGTTTCCTTCTAGCTAGGGTGGTGTCAGTGACCTACCAGCCCTGACATTTATATACTTTTCACCTGTGTGGTTGTTGCTGTTGCGAGGCGCCTCGGTTTGATCGGACGATCCGGGTCCGATGGAGTCATTCGTTGGCTCATTGACACCCCAAAGGGTGGGGAAACGCAGTGTTCAAGAATTTTAATCCACATCGGTGGACCGGCCCTGACGATCCAAGGGTCACTCGAGCTCTGATCCTGAGACACGGGCTAGAGCGTCTTGAATCGGTTGAGGACTATCTTTTGCCTCGGTTCATAGATGGAAATCCAATTTCCAAATACGTGACATTTGCGGTTTTATTTGTAAACCTATATATGGCAACATAGTGGCATGGGACGCTCATGCCGCCTATGATTGATACTTATGATTTGAAGTTGTTTTATACACTATGCACTTATAATAGTATCAAACGATTTGTTTTAACCGTATCAAGCATTCTTTGGCTGTTATAAGGGAAAACC
The DNA here is from genome assembly GCA_030737875.1 of Allium sativum. Classification (NCBI taxonomy): domain Eukaryota; kingdom Viridiplantae; phylum Streptophyta; class Magnoliopsida; order Asparagales; family Amaryllidaceae; genus Allium; species Allium sativum. The sequence goes on along the minus strand of CM060919.1, from coordinate 513,772,560 downwards.
CTATCCTCGGCTGCGTTGCATTGTGTGATGGGACCTGGGTCTTATAACAGCTTCATTTTTCTTTATTTAGCATTGCGCTATTGTTTTATGCACTGGTGTTCTTGGGAGGAAACCCGTTCCGTGTTACGGCGTGGTCCCTTGATTTACCTAACTTTAAAAATAAAGATTAATAACTGTTTTAGTTCTCACACCATTCACATGACTGACCTGGAGTTTATTGTTTTAACCTAAACTCTGGGTGCCCTTATTTTGACACGGGCAGCTAGTAGTTTTGGGTTTTGCAGATTTTTATTCACAGGATCCTAGTTTACAGCTGGAACGATATCCGGAAAGCTTTGTATCCGCATATCTCTTCTAGTTGTGTATTGTATAATTTTCCGCTGCTATGTATTTAAATGTAATTTAAATCTCTGATATTTCTATGTAATATTCATTTATACTCTGTATATTCTTGTAATCTGATGCATTGTTGTAATATACAATGAAATGTTCTTTCGTATGCGTTCTGTTTTGTCGTGTTCTCAAACGATAGGGCGTTTCGAGCGGTCTGGGTCGGTTTAGCGACTGGTTCGGACCGAGCGAAATTCCTTGCCGTCACAGTTGGTATCAGAGCTTCGGTTTACAGAGCTCGAGAACAAGACACATTAGAACCATATGAAAGAATTCATCAGAAATTGGATTAGTAATATCCAATTAGAATGACTCATTAGAGATGGGATCAGTAGTATCCTAGAACGAGTGTGAAGCGTATATTTTTAAAAATGAAAACAAATCTTGTTTTGAAATATAAATCAATTATACGTATTTGATTATTTATTTATATTGATGTGGGCAATCCAGTATATATAGATTTTGCGTATACGTCTGATCCGCGTGTATTCAAAATTTTAATATATTGGATAGATATAGCATCACACTCTAGTCGCCCGAAGATGATATTGATGATAGCGATCGCATCATCAACATTTATGTTCGAGTTTCAAAGGTGTGATTTTCTATATATTTCCATTAGACTGGTGTGAGAACCAAAACTTATATAGCTAGAATACATTGTTGTGATTTGGCATCAAAACATGATTTTCTTTATATATATCAAAATTATGAATTTGAAACTCTAATTCACTAATTGATTGATGTTTGTGTTGCTTGTTTAATTGTTGGATAATTTTGAACCATTATGCCTAATTGCATAAATTTTGAACTATATTGAAAATTGGTCGCATTTGCTTGCATATACTTGTACTTACATTGAACAGGTCATAGCAAGGAGGCTAGAGCCGAAGAATAAAATTTGTTTGCCCGACAAATAGGTACATGTTTACTACATAATTTACTGTTTTTTTTGGGTGATGATGATTTTATTAGCCTATTGGCTAGCCGCTTGGCTTTTTCTTTTTCTTTTTGAGATCTGAAGGACCGGGGAAGCTATTTGAAATTCCCCGATGCTCCCGGTGCAGGGGAGGTTATGGCGAAATTTTTCAAAAATTTAGGGTGTTAGCCAAATTTTTGAAATTTTGAAAATTCTCAGAAACTAAAGAGTTGGAGAATGGAAGCCAGATCGAACGTAGAGTTGATTAATCAAACCACTTTCGACTTTGTTCCTTTTCGGGGACGAAAAGTTTTAAGTGGGGGAGATTGTAACAACCTGGAAATTCTGGGCCAGTTTAAAATTTTTATTTTGGCGATTTTAGCGAATTTTGATTATTTAAAATGGATTATTTTAAATAATATCGACGAGAAATTTATTTTGAATAGAATTCGAACGTATATATTATACGCGTCGTCGTTAGAATATAAATAATTATATATAATTATAAATAGAATTGAAAATGGCGCGGTAGTTCGATAATTCGATTTCAAACTTCAATTGAATGTACCGGGTGCAAAACAATCCGGATTTTAATGAAACCAAAAATAATAGGATCTAATTGATAATATCTTTCCAACGAATCCGACTAATCGAAATTTCGTAGCGAGAATCAAAAGATATGTCCAGTTGAAATTTCTGAATAGTCGCTATGGAATTCAGGCCCTTAGAAATTGACATTTTGCAAATGACCTCGGATCTCGACGAAACTGGTTTCGTTGGGTCCGTAATGTCGAATTATTGCTAGATTCCAAATTTCATGATTTTTCGAATCAATATGTGACCGTGGCAAAGGAAAGCGTGTTTGACCAAATTCAGTTGATTTTAATCGACTGGAAATTGTCCATTTTTCAAACGGTCTCAGAATTCGACGAAATTAGTTTTGTTAGGACCGTATCGTCAATACGAAGCTAGAAAATATTTTTCTGGAATTTTTAGGATTAGTATGTGACCCCGGTAATTTGAAATGTACGGTTAAAATTCAATATAGTGATTTAAACGTAAATTTAACGGAAACTGATTGTAACAGCCGAATCAGCTTACGATACATATCACATTGTGTTCAGAATGGGGGTAATTAGCTAGGGATGACAGTCGTTGGGCCTCGTTTGGAGATCGAATAGAAAAGTCAACTTTTGGGAAAATTAAAATAATATAAATATAATTATATATATTTAACTTCCCTCTTCTCTCTCCTATTTCCCTCTATCGCTCAGATCTGAAAAGAAAGAAAAAAATCCCGTAACCACCCTCGTCGCCCCCGCTCCCCCGAAGCCACCATTGCCGGAACCCGGGCGCCGCCCTCCACCAACGTCGAGCCACCGTCCCCTTCCAGCCCTAGCCCGAAACCCTAGACCCCCTTATCCGCTCGCGAGCCGAAGCTTTGACCAATGGAACCCACCCCTTCACGCCACCGTGGACCCAGCGCCTCCACCCGCCTCCTCCACCCTGGCGTGCGACACCAGCTAGCCCCCGACGCCGGCGATTCCTCCTCCCCTCCTGACGTTGAGCGGTGAGTTTTCCCCCTTTTTATTATATAAATTACTTTTTTTTTAATTTAATAAAAAAACATATATTTAAAATCAGTGTATATAAAAATAAAATTTGCTTTGTATATATTTAAAATCAGTGTATATAAAAATAAAATTTGCTTTGTATATATTTAAAATCAGTGTATATAAAAATAAAATTTAATTTGTATATATTTAAAATCAGTGTATATAAAAATAAAATTTGCTTTGTATATATTTAAAATCAGTATATATAAAATAAAATATACTTTGTTTTGAAAATAGAAAAATATACTTTGTTTTGAAAATAGAAAAATATACTTTGTTTTGAAAATAGAAAAATATACTTTGTTTTGAAAATAGAAAAATATACTTTGTTTTGAAAATAGAAAAATATACTTTGTTTTGAAAATACAAAAATATACTTTGTTTTGAAAATAGAAAAATATACTTTGTTTTGAAAATAAAAAAATATACTTTGTTTTGAAAATAGAAAAATATACTTCGTTTTGAAAATGTAAAAATATGATTTTTATATATTGAACTTCGAATTAAAAATATGATTTTTATATATTGAACTTGGAATTAAAAATATGATTTTTATATATTGAACTTCGAATTAAAAATATGATTTTTATATATTGAACTTCGAATTAAAAATATGATTTTTATATATTGAACTTCGAATTAAAAATATGATTTTTATATATTGAATAGCGAAGTAAAAATTCGATTTTTACATATGTAGTGGCTACAGCAACGAAGATGACGAAGATGCGATAGCAATGAAGATTTCTATCAATGAAGTGCCGTGGAGCTAGGATAGCTATATGTGAGAACTTCTCACCTTTCAATTTAATTTTTCTAGTTATATATATATACACTAGGATGCAGACGGTGTTTAGTAGCACCCGACACAATCGTCCACAGACCATGGACTTGTTTGTTTGGTTGCATAGATTAGTTGGATATTTGATTTAAATTTGGTTGTTTGGTGAATTTGATTGATGTGTGAATGGCGTGGGCCTTCACTAGACCGGGGATAAGGCTAGGCCTCGTCCCGTTTCTAGTATCGTGCCGATATGCCGCCGAAATTTCCTAAAATAAGTTAGAAAATAAAAATATCATTCTATTTAAAGAATGAACTGAATAGAAATTCATATGTTAAAATAAAATGTTTTATCGTCAAAAATATAATTTTTAACGTGAATATGAATATAGTGAATGTGAATAAAATAAAATATTCATTTACATACCGGACGGTTTGTTTGTGTACACCTATTTGAAAGACATTGATTGGGACGATAAATTTCACACATCGCCCAACTGCACAAATAAAATCTGTGTTTGATTGTTTGAAACCCCACACGGGTGTTGGGATGAAATTTGAAGTTCACTCATCCTGATTGATTAAATATGTCGATCGATTGATTGACAGGCTGTTATAAGCGTTAGATATCTATATTTGATGCTTATACAGTGTAGTGCACTTTGGTTGATGGTTGATTATTTTTCAAGGCTATTATACATGTGTTGTATGAAAATCCATATAATTAACTTTATATGGTAACTGATTGGGCCTCATTCCAGTTTTAAAATAGAAATATTTGAAATAGAAATATTCGAAATGGAATATTTGAAAATGTCAATATATGAAGCCGTGTTGATTAGATTGACGCCATTTTGACGTGAACGATATTTATATCGATTTTATTCATTTTAAAATGAATATTAAAAAGTAATTTTGAAATCGATTTCGAAATGAATTGAATTGAAAACGATTTCGAAATGAATTGAATTGAAACGATTTCGAAATGAATTGAATTGAAAACGATTTCGAAATGAATTGAATTGAAAACGATTTCGAAATGAATTGAATTGAAAACGATTTCGAAATGAATTGAATTGAAAACGATTTCGAAATGAATTGAATTGAAAACGATTTCGAAATGAATTGAATTGAAAACGATTTCGAAATGAATTGAATTGAAAACGATTTCGAAATGAATTGAATTGAAAACGATTTCGAAATGAATTGAATTGAAAACGATTTCGAAAGGAATTGAATTGAATATGAATTCAAATTGAATTGAAATTTGAATTGAATAGAAATGAATTTTAAAACGAATTTATAAAGAAGAATTCAATTTTGAATTGAATTGAAATGGAAGTTGAAATTGCTTTTGAAACGAATTTAAAACTGTTTATATAATTCGTTTTAAATAGAAATCGACGAAATATATTATATATATTATATATATAATATAATGGCCTGAATAGAACGCGCCGCGCCGCGGCAGTTCGTAAATTTCGACCATTTATTTCAAACGGACATTACGGGAGATCCGACCGTCGGATTCTCCTAAAACCGGAACCGTTGGGTTCGTATCGAAAAGAGCTTTCTAACGAATGTTAGAAATTTAAAATCTAACGGTTGGATTTGGAATTATGTCCAAATCAAAATTGAAAAAGGTCGCTGTAAGTGCAGTTCGATGGCCGTTGATGGAAATCGACTGTACGGGCCTTGATAAAATTATTAAAAATAGTAATAATTTGTGTAAAATCATAAGAAATGATTTAGAAAGGATTGGGATGAAAAAATCCATATTTGAAAGGATAAAAATAGATTTTTATCGAAATGAACTAGTTTTGAACTAGAATTATAATTCTATTTATTTTTAAATAAATAAATTGAATTTGAAAAGGGTTTTGAAATTAACCAAAATTTCCAATGATTGCATTGGAGTGGATTTGAATCGAAATTGTCTTCGGAATATTTCGATGTTGGAATTCGTGATTATACAGATGTTGTTATGGAAATTTGAAAGATATATATTTATATCGTTATTTCCAATACGACATTTGTTAGTCGTAGAATTTGATATTGAATATAAGCCGATATATTTTCTATTCAGAGCCTCGTATTGAATATCAAATGTGATTTGGGTTTGTCGTGAATGGTGTCTTCACTAACACTGTTCTTGAACCCAGTTGAGAAAAAAATTAAATCTTTTTATTTAGATTTAATGAAGTGTACCAATTAAACGATATTTAGTTGGAATTGAATTGGTATTGATTTTTGGGTTTATCGTGAACAGTGTTTTAAATAACACTTGTTCTTTAACCCGATAATTAATGGAATGTGATTTTGGGTTTATCGTGAACCGTGTTTTAAATGACACTGATTCTTTAACCCAGTTAAAGATTAAAACTAAGTGGAGTTTTAATGAATCTTTAATTAGATTGAAATGATCGAAAATGGAGTATCACCAGTTTTGCTCCAGGCGATGGTTAAATCTTTAATTAGATTTGAACGTGAAATGGTAATTGAATTTACCGATAACACTGTGGTGTTAGATATGAAGTATTACCAGTTTTACTTCATGGGATGAATAGGTTGGGATTGGGAAATAAAATAAATGATTACTTCGGTGTGGTTCGCTAATCCCGACTAGTTCGAATTGATATTCAAAGGAGATTAAAGAATGAATTTAAAGAATTTATCTTGGATAAAATTAATGGGAACTTTTCCCAAAGTATAGGAATGTTTGAATAAAAGAATATTCTGAATTGGAATGAGGCGTATGTTGTGTTTGTGTAACACTTTTATAATATATACGCGAGTTATTCAGAAAGACCGGGTTTATCCCATTCTGAATAACTGATTCGACGTGGTGTCGAAGATGAAGACGGTGGTCGAAGACCGGAAGTCTTCACGTCGTTTGGGTGATTACTGATGATCTTGATTGGGCTGTACACCCAAGAATATGAAAACAGTTAGTGATCGTCCAGGCGTGCTTGGAGATCGATGGATATGCGGGGTACTAGGTGCCTCCGGTTTCGTTCAGACCCAGAGCGAACTTGTAAATGGACTGTGTGTCTGACATTGGATTTTAGTCCGTGTGATTGATCTCTATTAAATATATATCTGTTTGGCGGCGGAGAATTTATTCTCTTGCTTAACGCCCTTCTCTGAGACGTACGAGCTCAGGGGTTATATATTGATGGATATCAAACGCATGGAGTGAATTGCCTGTGTGGCATGCCTAAGTGGCAATTGATCAAGGCTTCTGTTGAAAAGCAAAGTCTTGTGGTGATGATCAAAGCACGGCCTTTGTGGCGTAGCTTTGTGTAACGTTTACTTCGCGAGTTTCGCACCCCGGTTGTGAACCAAAAACGGGAGAGGACCTCAGGGAGGGCATGCGTTTCCTTCTAGCTAGGGTGGTGTCAGTGACCTACCAGCCCTGACATTTATATACTTTTCACCTGTGTGGTTGTTGCTGTTGCGAGGCGCCTCGGTTTGATCGGACGATCCGGGTCCGATGGAGTCATTCGTTGGCTCATTGACACCCCAAAGGGTGGGGAAACGCAGTGTTCAGGAATTTTAATCCACATCGGTGGACCGGCACTGACGATCCAAGGGTCACTCGAGCTCTGATCCTGAGACACGGGCTAGAGCGTCTCTAATCGGTTGAGGACTATCTTTTGCCTCGGTTCATAGATGGAAATCCAATTTCCAAATACGTGACATTTGTGGTTTTATTTGTAAACCTATATATGGCGACATAGTGCCATGGGACGCTCATGCCGCCTATGATTGATACTTATGATTTAAAGTTGTTTTATACACTATGCACTTATAATAGTATCAAACGATTTGTTTTAACCGTATCAAGCATTCTTTGGCTGTTATAAGGGAAAACCCTATCCTCGGCTGCGTTGCATTGTGTGATGGGACCTGGGTCTTATAACAGCTTCATTTTTCTTTATTTAGCATTGCGCTGTTGTTTTATGCACTGGTGTTCTTGGGAGGAAACCCGTTCCGTGTTACGGCGTGGTCCCTTGATTTACCTAACTTTAAAAATAAAGATTAATAACTGTTTTAGTTCTCACACCAGTCACATGACTGACTTGGAGTTTATTGTTTTAACCTAAACTCTGGGTGCCCTTATTTTGACACGGGCAGCTAGTAGTTTTGGGTTTTGCAGATTTTTATTCACAGGATCCTAGTTTACAGCTGGAACGATATCCGGAAAGCTTTGTATCCGCATATCTCTTCTAGTTGTGTATTGTATAATTTTCCGCTGCTATGTATTTAAATGTAATTTAAATCTCTGATATTTCTGTGTAATATTCATTTATACTCTGTATATTCTTGTAATCTGATGCATTGTTGTAATATACAATGAAATGTTCTTTCGTATGCGTTCTGTTTTGTCGTGTTCTCAAACGATAGGGCGTTTCGAGCGGTCTGGGTCGGTTTAGCGACTGGTTCGGACCGAGCGAAATTCCTTGCCGTCACAAGGACCCAATGTGAGAAGTTGGTCATGTTGTACCTTGAACCCGAGGTTAGACCAAGTTGTGGTGTAAAGCTACCCGGAACCGACCGGCTTAACTAGTAACCACAACAAGGTCTAATGTGAGAGGTTAAGGCGCATTAAATTAACTAATGCCTCGTGATTAGGGTTAAGTCATGGTCCACTTAATACTTAACCAATTTGGGCTTGGTAGATTAGTCAGGGTTAAGTCGTGAACTCATCGTTACACTTAACCAAGTTAATCCATGATTATCAAGAGGGTTAAGCCGTACTTAACCCACTAGAAAAATCCTAGCAATGGGGGCCCACTCCAGCAGTAATCCCAAGTTTGGATCATTAAGGCCCTAGGGACTAGGCTAGGGAGGGGGCACGATTACTGGGCTGGAGGTAAGCGACCAATAAACGACGGTAGGGTGGTACGCCGATGTAGTTCCGGACGGACTATGGTCATGCACGTAGTCCGTATTTGGAGAAGTCAAGCATGGGTACCAGTAGATCGAGACTGTGCACTCATGTTTATGGTGTCCAGGGGTTGGCACCCTAGGGCTTGATACACCCGAAGGTGGACCCGGCACAGTTCGACTACAATTATGTTTGGGCCGTATTGACACCAACACGTGACGAGTTAGGCTTAGGGAGCCGATCGACTAGACCGTTTGGTTGGACCTCGTGTTAGGGTCACTTCATGTTATTGGACCTCGTGTTAGGGTCACTTCATGTTATTGGACCTCGTGTTAGGGTCACTTCATGTTATTGGACCTCGTGTTAGGGTCACTTCATGTTATTGGACCTCGTGTTAGGGTCATTTCATGTTATTGGGCCAAAGCTTGGGCCAAGGGATCAATACTTGTTTATTCCAGTCATGTTAGTTTGTTAGTACACCTGTGGTGCAAAACCTTAAACCTGATTATGCGATGACACCTTTATCTACCTTGTTAGTTAATCACCATGCTAGTATGTTGTTATCCTTATGATCATACCTGCTTCTCATGCCAGTTAACTTTATCAGTTTACATTGATTGTAGTAGGGCTTACTCAGTCTTTTTGACTGACCTGTTTTCTTTTGCCTCTTTTCTTCCGTTCCCCCCCCCCCCCCCCCCAGGTTCTCAGGGAGGGAATATTGGAGCTTAGCTTGGATTTCTGATCGCTTGCTTGTGGGATTTTAGCTCATGTACGGTCTTGACATGAAGCTAGATATGGTTATCACTTATTTTGGGGATAGTACTTATGTATTTCAGTTTTTCAGCAATGTTGTTTTATCTAGACTTGTTTATTTGGAAAGCTATGTTGTACCAGACTTGTTTTGAAATGGTTTGAAATCTTCCGCTGTTTTATCTATGTTATTTACTCTGTTTACATATATACATATGTTCTTGTTCTGCCTTGATATATCATTATGCATGTTTACCTGATTCAAACGCCCCTCCAAAGTCAGAGTGCTTGCAAGAGACACCCTGGCGGAGGTGGGGTGTTACAATCTGTTCTAAAAAAAAAATAAAAATGGCGTCGCTACTCTACTGGAATCAAAACTAGAAGCTAATCAACATCAACATAAGCAACTCATTTCAAATTAGAGATTAAAGCTTCTGCAACGATTCTACAACAATTAAAGTTCTTTCTTTAATCCAATCAAGGCAAGTACAGTTATTTTCCGATATAAACGTTAATTCTGATTGTGACATGAATTATAAATCTGAATCTGAGGTTATATCTGTTCTGTTCTGTTTAGATCTTATTTTGTATCTCTTTCCTCTTTCTGTTTTATAGCCAGGCTACCACGAGCCTGAGCCAATCTCATAAGAGATTAACATACGCTAAAATGTTTGGGACAATAAAATGAATGATGCATAATTTGGGCATGACCAATAGGTGACTGATTTGAGGAAAGAACATGGAATGTGGCTAGAACATAAATTTGAGACATATGACTGGACATGTTATATTTATAACATAAATGGTAATTGAACATATGACTTGAGATAAAGAGAATATGGCTTAGGTATAAAGATTTACATGAGAGTAGGGTATCTATTAATGTAAATAAACAACTAAGTAAGGGATCTTTGGAATATATGACATGCATAGTAGTCGATAACTATATTTGGTATAATTTATATATGGATCTTCTGTACTATGCAAGTTTAATAAAAATTGAAACATATGGTATATGGTAAATTATGACCATAATCTATGCTATGTAAATGTAATGCAAACATGGGGTATATGATCATATTGTGAATCAAGACTATTATTTATGCATGTGAACTTAGGCAAGATTTATAATTAGGCAAGATATGTTTGTGAAACTTTAAGAAATGATTAAATCTGTTATATTTGCCTAATTTGTTAGTTTTGTTACATTGCCTAATCTGCTAGTTCTGTTATATTGCTTAATCTGCTAGTTCTGCTCTACTGCCTAGTCTGCTAGATTTGTTCATCTGCCAAATCTATCATCTGCTAAGTCTGTTGAAAATGCTAGATCTGCTAGTTTGCTTAATCTGCTAAATCCGTTAAGTCAGCTAATCTGAAAAATATGTTATCTGCAATATCTGTTGAGTTGATATAATTAGTCCGCTATTGACATAATTTGAATTGGCTATAGTTATGAATGATTGACATGTATATTAGGCGTGGGTATAAATGGTAAATCATTAATTAATTGGACGCAAAGACAAACATGGCTAACTCGAGGTTAGAATGAGTTTGCGGCATAATTCTTCCCGGAACCGCCCGGTATATTCCAGTGGTCGCAAACAATAGGTTCTAATGTGAGAAGTTAGTCATAACGTGCTTGAAAACCCGAGGTTAGACTCAGTTTGCGACGGAAACCTGCCCGGAACCAACCGGCCTAACTAGTAGCCGCAAACTGTCAGTCTAATGTGAGAGGTTTGGGCATTAATATTTAATTAATGAAAATCTGAGATAATTATGATGTCTAAAACGTGTTGGGTAAGGCTAAACCAATTGGACCAATGAATCTGATAAACCCGTTTCGTGAATCCGTAGGCCCAATACAAAGTTAGATAATCTGTAACCAGTTAATCTGTAAGTCTGTTAATTTGTAACCAGTTAATCTGTAAGCCTGTTAATCCGAACATCTGATCCGTTAGTCTGAAAACATGTTAACTTGATTGTCTGATCTGTGAACTAGTTAATCTAAACTTTGTATGTCTGAAACTTGTAGACAAGTTAAGCTGAAATATGTTAGTCTGGGGACACAAGGTTAGGAGGGGAATTACTTGTGTCATCTGTTGTTTGGGACCCATATTAGTCAGTAACCCTTTCTGGTATCAAAACTTTGACCCAACAGTAAGTAGGGTCCGGACACGCTTACTGAACTAATTATAAGCGGTTCATTCTGATAATGGCGAGGGGTGTTGATGGTGCGTTCCAACCGGGTCATGTGCGTGCATGGATCCCGGTCTACCTCTGAGGATGTAAGACGTCGTGACATCTGTAAATTGGTCTGTGCCAATTGGTTGTCACTTTAGGGAGTGATACACCCTACTGTGGGGCCGACACAGGATATTTATGTATTAGGGAGCCGATCGCTTAGGGTAGGGTTTTAGGGTACACTTAGTTCTGTCTGTTTCTGTTGGTACCGTCTGTTTCTGTTGGGTGGTAACAACTGTCTGTTTCTGCGTGGTACCGTCTGTTCAGGTGGTAAAGGCCCATTACTAGTGTACACCTAATTCTACATTTTCTTTCCGTAGGGATTAATCTGTTTCTGCTTCTGCCTGTTTCTGATCGGGTAGTAAAGGCCCCTTTATTAGCATTCTGTTTCTGTTAAATTATTCTGTACCCGTTTCTATTTTAGTTTAGACATTAGGGTGACACCTAATTCTGTTATACTAGTATTAGTACAGAGAAGTGTAAAACAATAGCTTATATCATTCTGTTCTTCTGTTATATCTGTTACACCTGTTACAGTTATCTCTCATCCAGTTTTATTTTCATGTCATGTTATTATTATCTGTTCATAACTGAAAATCACTGGACTTGCCAGACTTTTTGTCTGGCCCTTGTTGCTTCGCCTCCTTTCTTCCGTTTCCCCCTAGGTTATCCAAGGAGGGAATATTTAGCTTGATCCGGATTTCTTCTGCTTGAAGTGCTTAAAGTATGGCTCGGCTCTGTATAGCTTCCGATCTATGGGGATTATGATTTTAAACTATGCATTCTGAAGGCTTTTGTACAAGACTGATATTTTGTACTTGAATTTTGATAATGTGATTTGAAAGGATGTAACCAAGTTTATTTCGGTTTCTGTTGAAATAAAGTTATAAATTTTTCAAGTACTATTTTATCTGTCTTGTAAGTTTCTGTTCTGTTTACTAAAATGCTCCACCAAAGTTAAGGCATTCCCTTTTTGAGTGACCTTAACGGAGGTGGGGTGTTACAATCGGTGGTGGTCTCGTTAGGTGCGGTGGCCGAAGGAAGGCGCATCGATGGTGGGAAGTCGGCGACTTTGGGTCAACGGATCTCGTCGATGCGGCGACGATAGGGGTCAGGGGTTGGTCGGATTTTAAGAGGGGAGGGAGGCGCGTCGATTCAGGGTGGTGGCGGCGTCGGTAGGTGGCTGAGGCGGCGGCGATTTGCCTGGGAAGTGGCGAAGTCGACAGTCGTCGAGAGCGATAAAGGGAAAAGGGTTTCCGATATTTTTTTATTTTTAAAATAATGAAAGGAAAATTTTGATTGGCCAAGGGCTTTATTAAATTTTTTAAATAGTGTTTCTCCACACGGGCACCAATTCAAACCCAACGACTGTCGTCCCTAGCTAAATACCCCCATCCCGGACACAATGGGATATGTTTCGTTGGCCAATTCGACTGTTATAGTCAGTTATTCTTCAAATTAAAGTTTAAAACATTTAATATCAACTTTGAACGTACATTTCAATTTGCCTGGGCCACAAACCGATTCGAAAAATTCCAGAAAAATAAATATAGCTATGTTTTGACGCTACGGTTCCAACAAAACTAGTTTCGTCGAATTCTGAGATCATTTGAAAAATGGCCATTTTCTGGTCGATCCAATTTAACATAAATTGACCAAACACGTTTTCTTTTGCCACGCTCACATACTTGCTTCAAAAATTATGAAATTTGAAACCTAGCAATAGTTTGACATCCCGAACCCAACAAAAGTGGTTTCGTCGAATTCCGAGGTCATTTGCAAAATATATATTTTCAAGGGCTATATATTCTATATAGCGACCTTTCTGAAAATTCATTTGGCCATAACTTTTGATTACCGCTATGAAACTTCGATTTTTCAGATTCGTTAGAAAGGTATTCACTAACAGATTTAAAATATTTTTGGTTTCACTAAAATCCGTTATATTTTCCACCCGGCACAGTCAGTCAAAGTTTGAATTCAAATTTTCAAATTGACTCACTATTTCTAATTCACTATTTTATTGAAATATTCTATTTCAATTGTTCAAATTCCTTTGAAATAACCAATTTAAAAATTTTAAATTGGCTCGTATTTTCCGGGTTGTTACAATCTCCCCTACCTAAAACTTTTCGTCCCCGAAAAGGAAACAACAGTAAAGTAGGAAACAAATTGTAAATGCAAAGTATTGTAAAGGTACCTTGCACCGGAGTTAGTCAGAGATGTCCACTCTGCATTTGGGGTAAGCTTGCTTAATGCTTTCCTCAGTCTCCCAAGTACAGTCTCTAGGATCACTACTCCACTGCACTTTAACTAAATGAACCTTTTTGCTTCTTAACTCTCTAGTTTCTTTGCCAACAATCTTTAATGGCTCTCTTCTGACTACTAATTCTGGAGTTATTTCCAAGTCCTGTTGCGCTTCTTCTTCTACAACAAGATCCGGATCATGCACATGTCTTCTAAGTTGTGATACATGAAATACATCATGCACTCTAGGCAACCAATCTGGTAATTGAACCCTATAAGCAAGAGTTTCAATTCGTTCAAGTATAGGAAAGGGGCCAATAAATCTCGGTGCCAACTTCCCAGTTTTGCCAAATCTGATTACTCCTCTCATCGGAGAAACTTTCAAATAAACATGGTCACCAACAGCAAATGTCAAATCTCTTCTTTTAGAATCTGCGTAACTTTTCTGTCGGCTTTGTGCGGTTCTCAATCGCTTTTTGATGAAGTCGACTTTATCGGACGCTTCTCTAATCATATCGGGTCCTAAAACAAGTCGTTTGCCAGGTTCTACCCAACATGCTGGAGATCTGCACGGTCTACCGTATAATGCTTCAAATGGCGACATTCCCAAACTTGCTTGGTAGCTATTGTTATATGAGAATTCTGCCAAATGCAAGTGATCTTCCCATGACCCACCAAAATCGATTATACAAGCCCGCAATAAATCTTCTAGAATTCTATTCACCCGCTCATTTTGGCCATCTGTTTGAGGGTGATAAGCAGTGCTCATATTCAGTTTCGTTCCCAATTCTGTATGGAATGCCTCCCAGAATTTTCTTGCAAATATTGGGTCTGTATCACTGACTATGCTGATGGGAATTCCATGCAGCTTAACGATTTCTTTGAAATATATTTGTGCTATACTTTGAGCGGTTCTATTGGATCTGACAGGTATAAAATGGGCAGTCTTCGTGAAGCGATCTACGATTACCCAAATGCTGTCATTACCTTTCCTGGTTCACGACAAACCATCTATGAAATCCATGGAAATCTGTTCCCATTTCCAACCTGGGACTTCCAACGGTTGCAACAATCCAGCTAGCTTCTGTTGGTCACTCCTGACTAATTGACAAGTAGGGCATCTGCTAACATACAAAGAAATATCCCTTTTCATTGCCTTCCACCAGAAAGTGCGTTTGATATCGTTGTACATTTTACTCACGCCAGGATGAATGCAAAGTTTGGATTTATGGCATTCATCTAGCACCTCTCTTTTGAGCTCAGGAATGTTGGGAACACATATTCTCCCTTTCAGTCTCAGAACTTCTTCTTTATCTATCTGAAAACTTGAGGGCTCTCCCTTTTGGATTCTCCCTCCGATCCTTTGAATGAAGTGATCATTCTTCTGGAGAGCAGATATCTTATCAATCAAGCCAGGTGTAATTATAAGATTGGCAATGATTGCGGTTTTTCTACTAAGCGCATCCGCTACAACGTTAGCCTTTCCCGGCGTATACAGGATATCAAGATTATACGCTGCAAGAAATTCTAGCCAACGCTGCTGTCTCAAATTCAGATCTTTCTGGGTGTATAAATACTTCAATGATTGATGATCTGTGTACAGTACAAATTTCTCGCCCAATAAATAATGCCTCCAGATTTTCAAAGCAAAAACGATGGCTATCAACTCAAGATCATGAGTTGCATAATTCTTCTCATGCGGTTTCAGTTGGCGGCTTGCATAAGCGACTACTTGTCCTCTTTGCATTAACACTGCACCAAGACCTCTAATAGATGCATCTGTCCAAACCGTTAAATCCTGATTGCCATCAATAATGGTTAACACTGGAGCAGTTGTTAGTTTCGATTTCAATTCCTAGAAAGCTTCTTCACAGTCGGAAGTCCACTTAAATTTCTCATGCTTCTTTGTGAGCTTCGTTAACGGACCGGATATCTTCGAAAAATCCTTAATGAACTTTCGATAATAACTAGCCAACCCCATAAAACTTCTAACCTCTGTGGGTATAGTGGGTTGTTTCTAGTCTTGAATCGCTGTTATTTTGCTTGGATCAACAGAAATCCCTTTCTTTGACACGACATGGCCAAGGAACTTCACTTCTTCTTGCCAGAAGACACATTTTGAGAATTTGGCTTTGAAGACGTTCTTTCTTAGAATCTCCAATACTTGTTCTAAGTGTTTTTCATGCTCGGGTTTTGATTTGGAGTAGATTAAAATATCATCGATGAATACAAGGACAAATTTATTCAGAACTCCCCTGAACACTCTATTCATTAGATCGACAAAGTATGCTGGAGCATTGCACAGGCCGAACGACATTACTAACCATTCATAAAATATGTCTGGACCTCTGGAAGCTGTCAAAGGAACACACTCCTCTGCAATTCTCAATTGATGAAAACCTGTAGCTAAGTCCATTCGGGAAAATACTCTCGCCCCATTTAATTGGTCTAGCAGATCATCGATGCGGGGTAATGGGTATTTGTTTTTGAGCGTCTGTTTATTGAGGTCTCGGTAATCAACACACAATCGAAGAGTACCATCTGACTTTGGGACAAACACTACAGCTGCACCCCAATTAGAAAAGCTAGGTCTGGTTAGACCCTTCCACAACAGTTGACGAGTTTGATCGCCTAATTCTTCTTTTTCCTTTGGAGTCATTCTGCGAATTGGATGTACCACTGGTCTGGCATTGGGAATTAGATCGATTTTGAATTCTATTTCTCTTTGCGGAGGTAAGTTTTCGACTTCTTCAAACACATCCGCATAGTTTCTAACAACAGGAATCTTTTCTAAGGAAGTGGGGATAACTTCTAACGCAGACCAAAATTCCTCTCTATTTGGATTCGAACCATGGCATGGTATAGTAATATATCCAAGCTTCGTTCGAATTTTTACTATCCTTTCTGCACACTTCACTTCAGCTTCATATTTCGTTAACCAATCAAGCCCAAGAATGATATCGAATTCGGGAAAATCCATAACGACTAGATTGAAAGGAAACTGGTATCGGAAGAAAGAAGTAGGCACTTTACAACACGAACTGAGAATAATAGAACCCCCTATCGGATTATGTACTTCAACCGATTCTTTCAGCTTTCTTTATTTTAACTTTAATTTGTGAACTGTGTTACTAGCAATAAAACTACGTGATGCACCCGTGTCAAATAATACAGAATCAGGAATATTTTTAATTGTAAGGGTACCTCCCAAAACATCGGGTTTACCTGCTCCATCGGAAGCAGCTGGCAGGTTCGTCCCGTCATACACGTGAGCTACTGCGGCCTTCTTAAGCAAAGGACGGTCTTTGACAAGATGATCCATCTTGCTGCAATTAAAGCAGGAGCGAGGGTTCTGAAAGCCCTGGCTTGAACCTTGTGAATTTGTCTTCTGCCTCTTCGGGGCTGTGCAAACATTGAAGTAGTGCCCCATCTTGCCACAATTATAGCAGCTTCCTTTTGGATGCCTGCCAGACTGTGGTTTCGATGATGCTGCTTGGCTTGACTCAGCCTGATTCACAATAGGCTTGCGTTTGTTTCCAGCTTGGCTTTTAGCACGATCCTGTTCCAGGTGCCTTTGATCCAGGTCTTCGTAGTTGCACATCATTTCCACCAATTCGTTAAATCCCAGCTTGATGTGGGCCATGGCTCTATCATGATACTGTCGCTTCAGGCCGAGGATGAACCTCTTATTCTTGGACTTTGCAGTGGCGATGAGCTCTGGAGCATAGCGGGACAATTGTGTAAATTTATTCAGATAATCCTGCACCGAGAGATCCCACTGCTGGAGGTTGGCGAAGTCATCGTGCATGCGCTCTAGGGCTTGCTCTAGGACATATTTCTCTTTGAATAGTTCTTTGAATCCATCCCAGGTTCTACCAGCTTCTCTATTCCCAGCAGTGAGAGCTTCCCACCATAGTTCAGCTTCTTCTTGTAGGAGCCAAGCGCCCATAAAAGCTTTATCTTGATCTCCCAGCCTTAGGCCTTCCAGTATCTTCTCGCATGTTTTCAGCCATGCAAGGGCCTCTATTACTGTGCTAGTTCCCGAGAAGGTTTTGCCTCCTAGGTTCTTGTATCTCTTAGCTACGCGGTCCAGCACAAATTGTTGAGCGGCCGGGGGTTGTATCAAGGGTCCTTCTTCAACTGGGACTTCTCCTCGTCATCTGCCATGGCCAGCTCGGCCACCTCTAGCAGCGGCTGCTCGGGTAGCCATTTTTCAAATTCTGTATAAGCAAGAAAAGAGTCAGCCTACAGAAATGATAATTTTATATGGTTAAGCAAAAAACTTAAGGAAAGATAACGATAGACTGATCAAATTGTTTTTCTATTCTTCTTGGCTCATTCTAGGACTTTACTAGTCCTATCTCTAATGAGCTACTCGCCTTAGAATACTACTGATTCTATTTTGACGAAGTGTTTAATGTGTTTGACTCCAGAACTAAGGTTAACCAAAGCTCTGATACCAGCTGTGACGATCCCAAAACCCCATGACATGGTGTTAAGGACAATCATTGGAATATAACACATTAATCATCATTAGCAGATCACATATATTAGCATAAACGAGAAATAGAATAATTTACACACATATGACAGCGGAATCATATAGATATCACCACATCAGAGAGCACAGTGCAGGATACAACTTAGTGCATAATAATACATAATCAGTCATCATCGCCAGAGGCGGAATCATACATAAAGAGTACACAAAATAAATATCAGTCTAAATCGCCAGTGGTGGAATCATAATACATATACAATAATGGCGGAAAGAGTCAAAGTCAGCACGGTGTAGTCAAGCCTCGCCATGAGCCAAAAGTGCACCAGATACCTGTAACTAGGCTGCCCGTGTGAAAATGAGGGCACCCGAGTTTGCAAGGTGAAACAAACTACGAGTAAGTCATGGGACTGGTATGAGAAATCTACTTAACTTATTAACAACTATAATAAGGCAAATCAAAGGACCACGCCACTTTCGCGGAACGGGTTTACTCCAATGAGTGCTAGTGCATGAAATAAAGTAAATGATTAAATCATCGCAATGCTTTTTATAAAATGAAGCCATTAGAAGACTCAGGTCCCATCACACAACGCAACGCAAGCCGGAGGATAGAGTTTTTCCTTATAATGGCCAAAAATGCTTCATACGTATAAACAAAAGTGTTTGATATTATTACTAGTGCATATATGTTTCAAAAGCGATTTCAATCGTAAATATCAATCCTAGATGGCATGGGTACCGTATATCATGTCGCCATACTAGTAATACAAACACATCCGCATATTTCGTATTGGAAATTGGATTCCATCATGAGTCGAGGCAAGGGGCAAGCTCCTCTCCGTTCGAGACACTCTAGCAAATGTCCTAGGATCGCACACAGCGGTCCCTGGAATCGGCTGGGCCGGTCCTCTCTTACTTTTGAGGATTAGTTATTCCTGAACACACGTTTCTCGGTCCTTACAGACCTATAATCGAGGCGCCTCGCATTCCAACAACCACACAGGTGAAAAGTATATATAATGTCAGGGCTGGTAGGTCATTGACACCACCACAACTAGAAAGAAACGTCGTGCTCTCCCAGCGGTCCGTGTCCCGTTTTTGACTCATACTGGGGTGTGAGGCTCGCGAATTCACGTTATACACAAAGCTACGTCACACAGACCATGCTTTGATTATCAACCACAAGACTTTGCTTTGCAACAGAAGCCTTGATCATATGCCACTTAGGCATGCCACACAGGCAATCCACTCCATGCGACTGATTTCTATCAATATATAACCTCTGAGCTCGTACGTCTTAGAGAAGGGCGTTAAGCAAGAGAATAAATTCTCCGCCGCCAAACAGATATATATATTTAACAAAGATCAATCAGCACAGAATAAAATCCAATGTCAGACACACAGTCCATTTACAAGTTCGTTCTGGGTTTGAACGAAACCGGAGGCACCAATTTCCTTGCATATCCGCACAATCAACAATACGTCCGGACGGCTACTACTTCAACTCCTTCAAGGTAGCTACTCCAATCATGAGCATCAGTAGCGCCCATCCATCCAATGTGAAGATCGTCGGTCTTCTACCGTCTTCAACTCTTCGACTTTTCAACGTCGATCGATTATTTGAAATGAGAATGAACTCAGCCTTTTCAAATAACCTACGTATATTTAGATTTTCAAATCAATTTATCACATGGTTAAACTATTCAACATTCACATTTCAGTTCTTTAGTATAATTTTCATGTTAAATACATTCAACCATTATATATCAAGCAAACACAACAAAATGGGTTTATTTCCACTCTATATCGTTTATAGTATTTTATAACGATATATCGCCATTTTTATTTATTTAAAACGGCCATATTTAATTAAACGACGTTTCAGGTCGTGCCGAGGCACTGGCGCTGTTTTTCACTAAATTTGTTTTACACATATCTAAAAATCTAACCGTTGGATCTTCACAAATTTTACATCATTAGAAAGATCATTTCAAAATGAATCCAACGGTTTCAGTTTCAGGAAAATCCGACGGTCGGATCTTCCACACTAGTCGTTTGAAGTTACGATTTCAAATTACGAACTACAGCATTGTTATTCGATTTAATTTAATTATATTTATATTTATATATAAATATAATCGTTTCTGGCGCTGTTTTTCTTTAGATTTGAATTAAACATTCCAGAAAATCCAACCGTCGGATCTTTACAAAGTTGGTGCCGTTGGAAAGATATTTCCAAGGCGAACCCAACGGTTGCGGTTTCGGGAAGATCCAATGGTCGGATTCCCCACACTAGTCGTTTGAAATCACGGTTTCAAAACACAAACTGCACGGCCACGTTTCGTTTTAATTATATTTATATTTATATAAATATAGTTCATTCGAAAATTCCTATATCGTTTTCACTTCAAATATTTCACTAACGCCTTTAAATTTTGGAAAATTTCGCCATAACCTCCTTTGTACGGGAGGGGCTGGGAAAATTCCCAAATAGCCACACGGGCGTCTCATCTCAAAAAGAAAAAGAAAAAGCCAAGCGGCTAGCCAACAGGCTCATAAAATAATCACCCAAACAAAACAGTAAACGTGTACCTATTTGTCGGGCACAAAATTTTATTCCTCTTCTCTAGCCTCTTTGCTATAACCTGTTCAATAAATATGCATGTACATATATGCAATTCTTATCACTTATCATTTTCCATTCAACTTCATATTTGTTTCAATTTGGCTTAAAAACACCATTCATTCTAATGTTGCATGCATATGCAAAAATCATATCATTAGCTAATTAATGAATATTTCAACTCATGCATATTTATTTGAACAAGTGGTTATTTTTAACACTTCACATTTCAAAAATGATAATTTTGGCGAACTAAAATATATTTCAACACATGACAATTTTATTTAGTTACCATGCATGTTAAAATTAATATTTCTTTCCCAAATATTTATTTCAACGCTCGCATATCTTTAGCATATCACATATATGATAAAAATGATATTTTTATCATCTAAAATATTTATTCAACACATGAATGTTTTTAACACTTCATAATTTCAATAAAAAGGTAATTTTTATTGTTCGATCTTTTTATTCAACACATGAACTTTTCCAATACACACACTTCTCAACACATGAGCATCTCCACACATGGATATTTTATATATGTTGTTCATATAAGAAAGATGAAATTTTTAATGTTGAAACTATTTATATATAAGGCGAATATTTTACATACTTCATATATATTATAAAAATGTGATTTTTATTGTTTATACACTTTATTCATTCACACATGAATTTAATTTTCACACATCACTTCTCAACACATGAGCATTTCCACACATGGATATGGTTTCAACACATGACTTTAATTTCAACGCATGAAGATAATTTCAACATATGAAAATAATTCTAACATATGAAAATAATTCTAACACATGAATATTATTCAAAATTTAGGTAGCATAACGGCAGGGTAGTTAAAACCGGCACCGTCCCTAGTACGGCTCCTCGCTCTACCTTAAAACCTCGCGGTTTTTGACAATGTGGATTCATGCGTCTGATTCACACGCAGGCGGCATGTTTTATTTTAATTTCCACAATTATTTCCAATTCATTTCAATCACCAATGGGTATTTTTCAACCACAACCAATCAATATCAACCACAAACAATTATTCAACCATTCGCATTTTTCATCCAATATTTCACACCAATTCACGACAATAAATATCGTCCATGGTTTGTGGACGAGGGGAGTGTATATATATATATATATATATATATATATTATTTCTATATTTCTCTTGCATTTCAACACACATATCATTTATACTATGCATGTATAATTCATACTTCGCTCATATAGCTTACACAACGCATGTACATGAGGTATACAACACGTGTATAATTTATATTTCGCTTGCATAATTTATACATGACATTTTCCATTCAAATTCATTAAATTTAGATTTCTCACATTGGTTTTCGGAGTGCTAAAAATCGTAGATGGCTCAGGGAAATCCGCGGTCTCTTCTATGTGGTAGAGAGCCTCCTTGCGGTCCCGATGTTTCCTGTTTCATCGAATTTCGTCAACACACCATAAAGATATGATTTTTCAAAGTTCAAACATCATAAAGGACTCACCTTTCACGATGGTTCAAAACTAGGGTTGCAGTTTTCGCGAAAACCGAGGAACGATACTACGATCCGAAGGTACAGCATGGAAGAGGGAGGAGAGGGGAGTCGATCGGTGGAGGTCTCGTTGGGTGCGGTGGCCGGAGGAAGGCGCAGCGACGGCGGGAAGTCGGCGACTTTGGGTCGACGGATCTCGTCGATGCGGCGACGATAGGGGTCAGGGGTTGGTTTGATTTGAAGAGGGGATGGAGGCGCGTCGATTCAGGGTGGTGGCGTTGTCGGTAGGTGGCTGAGGCGGCGGCGATTTTCCTGGGAAGTGGTGAAGTCGACAGTCGTCGAGAGCGATAAAGGGAAAAGGGTTTCCGATGTTTTTTTATTTTTAAAATAATGAAAGGAAAATTTTGATTGGCCAAGGGCTTTATTAAAATTTTAAATAGTGTTTCTCAACACGGACACCAATTCAAACCCAACGACTATCATCCCTAGCTAAATACCCCCATCCCGGACACAATGGGATATGTTTCATTAGCCAATTCGACTGTTACAGTCTATTATTCTTCAAATTAAAGTATAAAACATTTAATTTCAACTTTGAACGTACATTTCAATTTGCCAGGGCCACAAATTCATTCAAAAAATTCCATAAAAATAAATCTAGCTATGTTTTACGCTACGGTCCCAACAAAACTTGTTTCGTCGAATTCTGAGATCGTTTGAAAAATGGCCATTTTCTGGTCGATACAATTTAACAAAAATTGACCAAACACGTTTTCTTTTGCCATGCTCACATACTAGCTTCAAAAATTATGAAATTTGAAACCTAGAAATAGTTTGACATCCCAGACCCAACAAAAGTGGTTTCGTCGAATTCCGAGGTCGTTTGCAAAATATCTATTTTCAAGGGCTATATATTCTATATAGCGACCTTTTTGAAAATTCATTTGGCCATAACTTTTGATTACCGCTATGAAACTTCGATTTTTCAGATTCGTTAGAAAGGTATTCACTAACAAATTTAAATATTTTTGGTTTCACTAAAATCCGTTATATTTTCCACCCGGCACAGTCAGTCAAAGTTTGAATTCAAAATTTCAAACTGACTCACTATTTCTAATTCACTATTTTATTGAAATATTCTATTTCAATTGTTCAAATTCCTTTGAAATAACCAATTTAAATTTTTTAAATTGGCCCTTATTTTCCAGGTTGTTACAATCATCAACATAGTTAAATAAATCATAATTGTGCACAAGCGTTATAACACTAACGCTTAATAGTGTGTGTGTTCTAAACTACGCATCCATCATCCGTCACAACAAACATCAATCATCATTAACCACTAATAATTCATCACTATATTTAAATTCTTCTAACTACTAATTAAATATATAAGCCGTGGTTAAAGAGTTCTCAACTAACAGCTTTCTAAATCTTCACGGTACGCGAGCCTAGCTGAGTGAACCGTCGGAAAGTATTTCGGCGCAGCGTCTTCTTCACCAATATATATATATATATAATATACACTAATATCTCTCTCTATACATTATAAGAGGATGAGGAGGAGGATGACGACGAACTTTGGCAAGGTGGTGGTGGAAAAGAGGAAGACTTATGCCATGGAAACCATGGCCATAAACTTAAGAAGAAGAAGGAAGGTAGGAAAAATGAAAATGGATGATAAAAAATGAAGTAAAGAGCTCCTTCTATAGGAAAGGAGGAGTAAGGAGGTAAAGACACATAAGGGGGCAAGTGGAAACCATGCATGAAAGCTTACAAGCAAAATTACAAGTGTCCATACACTTGCCTAAAAAAGAGAAGGTGAACTTTTGGTAGCATTTTCCCTTAAATGCTATGAAAACTAAGGGTAACACTTGATTCAAATGCTACTAATTCATGTTATGGTTTGACGAATCCGATCGAATGACAAATAGTATCAATAAACCCAAACTCATTAATAATCATTCTCATTTATAATTCAAGCAAAACTTATCAAAATTATTAAATTTCTTAACCATGTATATTTATGTCAAATTCAAATTAAGAAATAAAAATTCCAATTTTAATTTGGTTAAAAATTCTGGATCGTTACACTTGTGATAGTTGTTTATGTGTATAGTTTATGTTATGTGGTTAATGTGTTTATATATTTGATTTTTTTTCATTTTTGTAATAAGAATATGGTCATTCTTGATGTGATTTATTAGGGAATCAATGAATAGTTTGCTTATGTTATTTTAGTAGTTTAAGTAATGTTATTAATTAATTGTAAAATATGGTACTAAACGCAAAATATTTGAAAATAATCGAGAGTGACTTAAATGATTATAGAAAATTTAAAGTGTAAGTACTTGAATCTAAAAAACATAATTTTATTATTTTTAGTACTCAAAAGAAACATTAATCAATTAAATTTATTTTAATTTCTTAAATCTTGGATTTTGTAATTAATTAAATATGTGGTCTTAAATATAAAAGTGAAGAGATAACTGTTAATAAATAATTGTATAAACTTTGAAATGTTCATATTAAAATGACAATAAATAAAATAATGTGAGAGAGATAGTAAATAAGTATAAAGTGATAAACTAATCTATCCAAAGAGAATTAAGGAGAAGAGAGAAAATTTCTAGAATTAAGGAGAAAGCTTTAAAAGGTTCTGCTTTACTATTATTTAATAGATTAGTAAAAGTACTTCCCTACTTTTTCTTCAATCCTTTTATATTATTAAAATGTACAAATTGGTAGAACACTAGAGCATGCTTGCCTTAAAAGTAACATCACTTTTAGGGAATATGGATTAAGGATCATAAGGCAAAACTAACACTAGAGGGGGTGAATAGTGTTTTAAAGAGATTAAGGAAAATTTAAACAATCTTGAATTACTAAATGAATCACACAATGATTATCACACCAGAAACGATCACAAACACAAAAACAATCACAGACGCAGATATAAGTAAATATAAAATGCAAAAAGGAAAGAACACACTAGATTTTATATTTGTTCGGATTACTCCTACGTCTAGTCCCGCGCAACGCTAGATTGCGCAGAGTTTTATTAATACTAGTACCAATCTTACAACACCCTTGATTTCATGGCTACTAGGTTAACACTGATTCCACCATCCTTGATTTCACAGCTACAAGGTTCACACCGCTCCCTTTCCTTGATTCCGGGCTACAAGGAACACATCCTTTACCATACAATTCCAAAATGATTACAAAAGCCCTAGAACTCTTGAATAGCACTTCCAAACATATTCTAGTTGTAGAGACTGAGAAGAGAAAGAGAATGATATATTTTTTGCTAAAATCAGCCGAGTATAAATGTAGAAATCAAGAAATTAAAGAATAATAATCGTGGTTAGAGATAGGATGAAGATGGAGACAAAGAAGTGATAAAAAAATCGAACTTGACCCCTATTTATAGTCTTTGAAAGGTTGCAAAATTTCTAACCCTTTTCAAAATATGAAAAGACACTTCTTTTTAGAATTGAAAATATGATAGTTATATGTCGACATGTTGAATTATGTATGTCAACATATGCCTATTATTTTGATTTTTAAAATCATTTTTCAAATGTATAAACCAATATATACTACAGAAATTCTTGAATCAAAACTAATATTTCAAAATGAATTTTCTAAAGTGTAAAAACATATAAAAATATAGTAATATATATTATAAACATATTTATAAATTTATATGATATAAAACATATATTTTAAACATATATATATATATATATATATATATATATATATATATAACTTTATAAACTATAGACATATTTGTATATTTGAAATCATAAGTAAAATCTTGAAAGGTATTTGAAATAATTTTGAAATCAATTTGAAATCAATTTGAAAAGGAATTTGAAAACAGAATTTGAAAGTGCTAACTCGGAGTTTTACATATAAAATAGACTCTATTACTTGATATTATTGAGCTCTTGAAATATTGATTATCTTGTTACTTATGAGTCTTGAATTCCTTGATATCTTAAATCTCTAATACTGTACAGGCTTCAATATTTATATCCTGCATATATATCCTACTCACATATATATATATATATATATATATATATTCTGGAATAATGTGTTGGTATATATTTTATAATTAATAATGTTATTAATTGAAACAAGGTTGTTGCCATTAAAATTCCATTCTCCAACGATCTCCACCTTTTTGATGATGACAACCTTGGTTTACAAAATATTCATACGTGATATTACCTGTTGATTTGATTCCGTGAATACTCCCCATTTCATTATGAATCTTTTCTGACTCCCCCTTAAACTATGCCTATTTCTTATTTTATGATTTCTCCCCCTTTGTCATTATCAAAAACTAACTTAAACTATAATATACCTATAATATCCTATATTAAACTAGACTAAACTAAATATACTCCCTCTAAATCTGTGTATTACTATACTAAACTAAGCTATATCTAAATAACTCCCCTTTACTCTATTGCAATACTAAAGACACAAAAGTATATTCAAACAATCCAATAAGATATGTTCAAAACAATTTGTTCAAATACTTACATCCAAGTATTTCAAGCCAATCAATATATACAAGTTTCACAAATTCAAACAAATTCAACCAAATTAAAACAAATTCAAACAAATTCAACCAAATTCAAACAATGCATACCAATCAATTCAAACAGATTCAAATGTCTCTTGGAACTTCTACCCAGCCATCTCCTCCAAAGATTAGATCCTTCATGATGACTTCCCAATCTTCATCGTCTTTGTTTAGTGGTGCTTTAGCGAGGTTGTTGTCTTCTTCTCTGAAAAGAGAAGAGATTAACTAATAAATGGCATCAAAGTGTTTCTCTTGATGTTTAACCATCTTTATTTGACTCAATTCTAGGTGGCGTTGATTACGAAGTATTATAGAAAGGATATTCTTGAGTGAATTGAGTGTTTCTTCAAGATCCTCGCTCAAATTGTGAATAGGATTGGCCATTATTTGATCACATAGATAAGGAATGATTAGAGAAGAAGAAGTGGGTTTTAAAATGAATTTTTATGGAAGAAAAGGGTATTTATAGAGTTTGGAATTCATTTAAAAAGAAGAGATGTAAGGTAGTCATTTTAAAATTGAAATTTGAAACAATTTGAATTTCCTGATAGTTATATGCCGATATGTGCATTTCTACATGTCGACATACCACTTTTGATTTATGGTATTTGAATTTTCACACATTTTTAAGTTATTTATTATTATATTATATGAATTTATTTAGTTCTAATGTGTTTTTATAGTAAATAAAAGATTGATTTGACAGAAATAAATATCATTCATTACTACTAGAAAGCGAATACATTCAACGATATAAGGTACTAAATATGAGATTCGAAAAGGAAATACAAGCAAATATGAAAAGATAACTTAAACTAATAAACTTAGATTTCGGCGGATGAAGATGAGGAAGATGATAATCCAAATTTTCTTTCTATTTTGCCAAAGAACTTGTTCATTTTAGAAGACATTTGGGTAATAATCTACTTGGTCTTCTTTTAGTTTTTGGCCAACTTGGCTTGGTTTTTGACAAGTGTTTCTTTGGTTATGGTTCTACTATTTGTTAGACACTCCATACTTTCCAAAGAAGATTCTTCTTCTTCATCATCGATTTCCATTAGATTTTCTACTTGTTGCATTCAAGCTTGTTTGTCCTCAAATGTTTCATAGGGCTTAAAATTGATTGGAATTTGCATAAGATTTGTATTTCCCAAATTAAAAACCTATCTTGGGACAAATTCCTCTCTATTGAGATTGAATCCAAAATACTTAAAAATCCGAGTAAGATGAATTCCATGATAGAGAGTGTTTTCTTTGGTGGGCATTTCTTTAGGCTTAAATTCTTTCAAAATTACATCAGCCCGATTAGTATCATAAGTGTTGAAGATGGAAAAAGAGCTTTTTGGACCTTGAGGGTAGGGTCATTGAAATTTCCGGAATGGGAAGTGAGAGCGTGTTGAAGGAGGTTGACGATTCTTGGTTTTGGGCGGAAAAAGAAAATTTTAATTTCCATATATTCATCGCTTTCAAAGAAGTGATGAAAAGTTTCCAAATCCATTTCATCGATTTATTTTTTGAAAGTTAAGCACAAAATTTTATTAATCACTAAAGATAGTTACAATACATACCCATGCATACAAGTATGCTATAACTATAGAAAAAACAAAATCTCACAACAACATTCTCTCACTAAAATCAAAACAATTACTCAGTATGACAGACTATCAACTAAAGAAAAATAACAGTAACAAAAACCTGAAAATTTCATTACTAGTGTTTGCAAAACCACACTACCAAATTTAACTCACTATGCTCTTACTTATCACCAATACTTGCTGTCTTCGACCAAATAAACCCATACTCATGTGAAGAATGGATCAAATAAAGGCGAAGGATTGCTTCGCGTCTCATTGTCTTCGCATTACTTCCAACAGGAAGAATATCCTCGATGTTGAACTCATGGCCCTCTTCTAAATCATCATTTTCCCAAAATTTTCTTTTGGAAATTTGTGCCTTCAGATTTAGCTAAGGGTACGTAAGGAGGACTGAGCTAAGAAAAAAGTGACAGGATGTTGTAAAATATTGTGATCAGGAGGCTTAAGATGTACATTAGGGGATTGCTTAGCTCCTGAGCATGTTGCACTACTCATAGCAGAAGTCTTCAAATAGGAAGATGTAGGCAAGCTCTGACTGAGTGTACTGAAGCAAGACATAGTGCTAGAGAAGGAAGAACTCATTGCAGCCAATGAAGCGGAGGAGTTAGAAGAAGTAAAAGAACCCAAACTTACAGTTTTAACTGAACGTGAAGATGAAGAAACCTTCTGTGCAGTTACTGAAGAGATATTTGTGTCATCAAATAAATTCCCAACAACATCAACATCCTCATTTAAAACATTACTTGCTTTTTCCGTGTTAGCCTGGTAATCCTTGTTAACAGTAACTTATGGATCTGCACCATTAATATTTTCCTCTACTTGTTCAACTGCATTAGATCCACCCTCTTTATTATCCATGTCATTTGTAGCTCGATTAGAAAAAGGATTTGCAATTTGATTTCCTACACCATCTACATTATTTCCATCAACCGTATGTTACCCCCTACTTTCATCCTCTAAAATTGTGTTTTCTTGTTGTGTACATAATTCCATTTATTCTAACTATCATATGAATTCTTATATGTATTTTGAGTGTGCGCATTCTCCTCTTTATTGATATCCCTCATATAACATTAACTTGATTATGCTTATCCCAATTGTTCTGTTCATGTAGCTCACAATGAATCGAATTATGGCTAAAATGTTTGCAATTAAGACATATCCTAGGCCTCCAATCATAACTAATTTTCACAATAGGGCGAATTTTCCCAAGCCACCAACCTCTATCAAATCTAGTATTTCATGTTCTGGAGATATTTCGACCAAAGCTTTTGCATATCTAAACCTTTCCATTCTCTCATTGTATCATAACATTTAAGTCTTCCTACGTGGTTAACAAGCCAGTTAATACCAATTAACATCCATAAAACCATGGGTATCCTATAAAGATGGATCCACAGTGGAATTTTTTTTGATTTGTGATTGAGCACAACCTATTAATGGATCCCACACTGAAATTATAAACATCTTACCACGTATGAAAATAGGATCTGATCTAAGTATCTTTTCTCTATCTGATTCATTTGTGAATTTGAAATAAAAATGTAAACCATCAGATTTAATGTTGAGCTCTCCAGATAACTTCCATCGCCTTCATAAATGCTAGTAACTACTTGAAAAGATAACGTACTATTGAGGAAAAAACTGATTAGAAAGTCATTCCAGTTATTGAGGCCTTCCTACATGACTCGATCTGGAACTGTCTTTTTCTTTCCATCTCTCGTGATCTCAAAATTGATTGGCTTATACGATCCTACATTACAGGGAAAAGATCGAAAAAGGGAAGCATAATCCAATTTAAGGAATGATGGAAAAGAAGCCCTCAATGGAATGTTCGCATTGATATCAGGAGCTCCTATCGAAGAAGAGGGATTGTCGGTAGAAGGTGGTGGATCAGGGGGTATAGGAGGTGGAAGGCGGGATGGATGAGGGGTGAAGGTAGTGTCGATGGAAGAAGATATAGATGCAGAAGAGAACAAAGTTTTCACCGCCGCCATTAACAGCTGTTTTGATTATTCGAACGATGATTAAATCAAGCTTCCGTTTCATCAATTTCAAATTCTAAAAAATCCAAGCCTGTGCACTTACAATTTAAAATGGAACCCAAAATTTCATAATCTAAAACAATTTGAGTGCCTTTTACACTACTCCACAATTGATTCTCAATTTCTTTGTAAAAGCCACGATTCATATTTACATAAAACATTTTGCAAGATTCGGGTAACATACTTCATCGTTATCCCAAGAGTCAATCAAACTTAGAACTTTATTTTGATGAAAAAAAGAACAAAGATCATAAGAAGGGAAATCTTCAAAGATAGCAAAGGCCCCCGTATTGACTTTTTCATTTTCCATATAGTCAATATTGGCTTGAATAGATTTCGGATCATTGTAGAGATGACCTTTGAGAGTTTTGGTCAATCTCATGGTTTTTGGTGTACTTGAGGAAGCCATTGGAGACAATTTTTTTGAAGAGAGTAAAATGAAGATATTTGTTTTGAATTTTGAATGAGAGGTAGAGAAAATAGAATTGAATAAATAAATAAATAGAGAGTGAATGGTCGTTACTTTTCTGAAAATAAGGACACCTTTTCAGACCTTGGTAGTTAGTGAAAAGATGGAGGGAAGTTTGAAAGTTCAAACTCTTGAAATTCAAAATTTGAATTTCAACTACTGGCACATAAGTCGACATGTTGATTTGGGTATGTCGACATATATTTGTATTTTTAAAAAGACATCTTGATTTCTGACTTTATTTTATTATTTTAATGTTTTATATTTGCAAATTTATTATTTATTGAAATAATATTAATCTAAACAAACATCTAAAATTAGTGTTTATTATATTATTATTATTTTATTATTATCTTGAATTTCAAAATTTAAATTTCATATTCGAATTTTAAAGTTGAAGTTTGAATTTTTAAATTTAGTTTTAAATTCAAACAAGGCAAGCAATCAAAAACATCCAAAAGCATCCATTCAACCAATTCAATCAAAAATTAATAAAGGCGTGCCTGGTTTTTAGATCCATTTGTTCAATATTTCCTGAATTTTGAATCGCTGTAAAGGACATATTTGAATTTCCTGCTTCTGGCTCTTCATCGCTTGATGATTAGTCTGAATCATGTAAACTTGCTGCATATGCCCTTTTTCTTTTCTTTGACGAATTATTATTATCATCTATTTGTTGATTTAATTTATCTAGATATAGACACATTCTCTTTATATGTCCTGGTTTGCTATAGTTGTAACATCTTTCATCATTTCTTATCGAACTTCCTTGATTATTTCTCTGAAAATTATTTTTCTTTTTATATCTCAGAAATTTTCTAAAATTCCTTGTAATTAAGGCAATTTCTTCAACATCCTCACTATTTGAATCAGAACTGTCAGTTGTTGCTTTGATTGCTATGGATTTCTTTTCTGTCGACTTATTCTCCTTTCTTTTCTGTAACTGAACTTCGAATAACATCAAATTTCCTAATAACTCCTCAATCATTTTTTCAGTAAAATTGTTTTCCTCTTTTATTGCCGGTGTTTTATGATCCCATTCTGGAGTTAGTGAATTGAGGATTTTCTGACTTGTTCCTCCTCAGAATAAGTTTTTCCCGAAGCCATTAATGAATGCATGATTTCCCGAAACCTGCAGTATATATCCGAGATGGATTCATTCTAACTAATTTTAAATATCCCAAATTGATTAGTTAACATGGATATATTAGTCTGTTTAACTTTTTTGGTTCCTTCATGAGTAACTTGCAATGTTCTCCATATTTCGTAAGTAGATTTACAAACTGACACTCTATTAAACTCGTTTCTGTCTAATGAACAGAATATCATACTCGTAGTCTTAGAATTACTCTGTGCAGCAGCCTTTTGTTCATTAGTCCATTATGCCAAATTAGTAATAATTTGAACATATGCAGTTTGTGTTCTATTCCAAGTGTCCAATCCTACGGATTGCAAATATATTTTCATCCTACTTGACCAATATGAATAATTACTACCATTGAATAATGGTGGTCTAACGGTGGATAGAAAAGAAATCCACAAATGAACTACTATTACTAGAAATTCTAATGTTGGTTGCCATTTAATATTTTCAAAATTCAGATGATCAACTTTTGAAAACTTATGCTCTGACATTAATTATTAAGGAATGCGGATTAAGGATTTAAAGGCAAAAATAATACTAGAGGGGGTGAATAGTGTTTTAAAGAGATTATGGAAAATTTAAACCATCTTGAATTACTAAATGAATCACACAATGATTATCACACCAGAAATGATCATAAACACAAATATAAGCAAATATAAAATGTAGAAAAGGAAAGAACACACCGATTTTACATACTGGTTCAGATTAATCCTATGTCCAGTCCCACATAACGCTGGATTGTGCAGAGTTTTATTAATACTAGTATCAATCTTACAACACCCTTGATTTTACGGCTACAATGTTAAATCGATTCCACCATTCTTGATTTCACGGCTATAAGGTTCACACCGCTCCTTTTCCTTGATTTCCAGGCTACAAGGAACACACCTTTTCCCAAACAATTCTCAAATGATTACAACATCCCTAGAACTCTTGAATAACACTTCCAAATAGATAGTAGTTGATAAAGATTGAGAAGAGAAGGAGAATGATATAATTTTTGTTGAAATCGGCTGATTATAAGTGTAGAAATCAAGAAATTAAAGAATAATAATGGTGGTCAGAGATAGAATGAAGATGAAGAAGTGATAAAAAAATTCGAATTCAACCCCAATTTATAGTGTTTGAAAGGTTGCAACGTTTCTGAATCGTTTTAGAATATGAAATGTCACTTCTTTGAAAATTGAAAATTTTAAAGTTATATAGAGATAGGATAAAGATGGAGAAGAAGAAGTGATAAAAAGTTCGAATTTAACCCCTATTTATAGTTTTTGAAAGGTCGAGATGTTTCTGAACCATTTAAAATATGAAAAAACGCTTCTTTTGAGAATTGAAAATATGACAGTTATATGTCGACAAGTTGAATTATGTATGTCGACACATACCTATTATTTTGATTTTTATAATCATTATTTAAATGTTTAAACCAATATATTCTTGAATCAAAAATACTATTTTAAAATGAATTTCTAAAGTGTAAAAACATATAAAAATATAGTAATACATATTATAAACATGTTTATAAATTTATATAATATAAAACTATTGAACATATATTTTAAACATATATAAAAACTTTAGAAACTATAGACGTATATGCATATTTGAAATCATAAGTAAAATCTTGAAAGGAGTTTGAAATAAATTTGAAAACAAAATT
This sequence comes from Allium sativum, assembly GCA_030737875.1. Classification (NCBI taxonomy): domain Eukaryota; kingdom Viridiplantae; phylum Streptophyta; class Magnoliopsida; order Asparagales; family Amaryllidaceae; genus Allium; species Allium sativum. Next base: position 513,738,565 of record CM060919.1, on the reverse strand, counting down.
TGAAATCAAAATTTGAAAGTGCTAACCCAGAGTTTTGCATATAAACGAGACTCTATTATTTGATATTCTTGAGCTATTGAAATCTTGATTATCTTGATACTCATGAGTCTTGAATTCCTAGATATCTTGTATCCCTAATAATGCACAGTCTTCAATATTTATATCCTGCATATATATCATGCATATACATATATATTCTAGATAAAGATGTTAATATATATTTTGTAACTAATAATGATATTAATTGAAACAAGGTTGTTGTCATCAAAATTTCATTCTCCAAAAATCACAAAAATGGGGACTGAATTTGAAGTAGACCCTATCTACTAATAAATATTGATGTTTTACCTATATATGCACACAAAGTATGTTATTTAATATTTTCACTTTTTTAACAAGTCCTGCCAAAATGCATTTGTTATGTCCGACTTAATATAATTATTTCCTTACCTCACTTCCATATGTTTTGGTTTGTATATGTTGTTTCCAAATGCATCTGTTCAGTCTAATATATTGCTATTTCTTTTTGCAATTACACCGTGAGAGAAACAACTTGACAGTTCAAGAATAGCCTAAACAGAATGAAAGGCATGCTAAAAATGAGCCCAAAAAAAGTAAAATATTGAGTTAGGGAAAAAAGTTGTTGTAGAAGGAACGATGGTATCCACTGATCCAAATCGTTTGGTGCACTTTAAAAAACTTGGACTGGAAGCTTGTAAAGTATGGATTGATGTTGCGGTGGATCCAGAAGCTTTCCTATAGAAGCCGAATTCCGAAATGAGTACCACTGGAGAAGCTACTGGATCAACCATGGGTTGACGTAAAGACTTCGTTTTCATCAGCTAGTGTACTCTCGTAGGGTGTGCAATATTTTGTGGACAAAACTTTTATGTTTCATATGTACTTTTTATGTTGTATCGATGTGTATATTTTGGAATGACTATGTTTTTTGTAATGGTTTAGTTGGTGATGTGAATAACTACTTTAGATTGTTTTGTTAGGTATGTATTGTATTTTGATCGAGTACTATGATTATTAATATATATGAATGAACCCGATTTAGTTATATTTGTTGCATTGATATATGAATTATATTATTATTAATATATGAATGAATTATATTATTATTAATATGTGAATAATTGGTGCACATATTACTTTTTGAGATTTAAAATGCAACTATCAATTATAGTTGTAATAAAATGTATTACAAATGTCAGATATAGTTGTAAATATTAAAAAGTCACAAACGGTGCCCAAAAGTTGTAAAAGATTTTAATCTATTATAACTTCTTAATATACGATGGTGTAATCACCGTTGTAAAAAGTCATTTACAACTGTTTTACACTATTGTAATATGATGATTTTGTTGTAGTGAACTTGTCCACGTAACGATCATATTTAATAATTATTAGATGGAGCCAAATAGTGCTCTAAAGGTCTTACGAATATCATATATTACATATTTTATGCTTGTTAAAAAAAATTGGCTTTCGACATTTAAGCTAAATAGATTAACATTTACTTTAAGTTAAACCTAAATTAACAAAGCAAGTACTATCCAGTTTAATATTTAAATTGGTTTTTGATCAACACACCATTTATACCTAAATTAACATGTTTTTTATAGAAATAAAAATCAAAATCATGGAAATTTTCCTCTTTTGTAGTTGCCAGTAATTTAATAATAAACAATGTACATATTAAAAATCAACTTATACGATTGTTTCTCTTGTTATCAATTAAAGTGAAGCATCAAATTTTAAATCAAATTTGGCTTGCGGGGCTTAATTGCAACCTAATTACGCATATACAGAGTTTATCACATATACGCAAATGTTTGAAACTTTAATTACCTCACCGTGCATTATATAAAATTAATTATCGTTTTCGATGTTTTATAAAATGCATAAACTAAATAATGTTCATACACACTAAATAATACAAACAGTTTTTAAAACACTAAATTATTCAATTCATATACATATAATTCTATTATCACGCAAACTATAAACTTGCAATACCTATATATAGGCTAATAATAGCGATTAAGCTTCAATAAACCAAACAACAAGGCAACACAAACATGTAAATTAACAAACTAACCCTAAATTAACAAATTTATATAACTAGGATTTAGCTTTATTATACCGATTCTTGAGGAGATTAGAAGGTTGATGAGAAAGAGAGACAAGTTTCACGGAGCTGGAGAAGCTAATGAAGGGGTACATGGTGGTGGATGGAAAAATTGGGGAAGGAGGAAGGGTTTTGGCCCTTTTTTGTGCAAAGGTGGAATGAGAAAGAAGAACCGGGTCTTGGCTGTTTTCTCGCGAATTATCAACAGCTACCAACGATTGCAAATGGAGTTATTTCTAGGATATCATCTCCTTTCAATGGTTAATTTTTTAATTCGTAAAAGAAATTCAGAATGCACTAACCATCGACAGTTGTTGCAGACTTACTGTTAGTGGCCTTGCTAAGGTCCGTTGATATATACTATTTGTTTAGTAGTGGTTACGCTTTGCAATACTTTGGTATTATTGCCATAAATATTTTGTGCCCACTTATTAAGTTTATAACGTCATAACAACTTTATGAACACAAGTTAGATAGGTTGATGTATGTCTTTGTTTGGACGTACCTTAACATAATGTCATATGAACAAATTTGTAGTCTATTCTTATTATTTCACTTGCCACACTAATATCTAACCTCTTTCCCTATGTTTCTTTTTGTTTATTTTTTGAGATTTGAATCGAATGATCTATCGTATAATATCAAACAACGATGTAGAGAGAAAATACTGAAGAAAGCATTTTATTTCAAGTATTGCTTTTGAATTGATAATCAAACGAATAGAGTGTATAGAGTCCTTTATATTTATAAAATACAGATACAAAAGATACAAAGTTAAATAGGTTGAGAAGCTTTTCCCAGACGTAGAAAATAAATGACAGAGCGGCGGATGGGCTTGGACCGGCTGCTAAACAATATGATCTGATGTATTTATATATGCTTAAGCCTCCAGAAGATAGAATCGAGCAGCCATTCTAACACCCTTTCTCAAATTTAGGGTTATCCAAACCCTAAATTTACAATTTTTATTTGAGCTTTGACATAATATCAAAAGAAAAATAGTGAGATTCTCGGATTGGTGCAGAAGCTATCTGCTGAGTTATATTTCAGAGTAAAATAATGGTAGCATAGAGACAACGTGAGAACAACAAGAGATGGTGGCTACATGTTTAAACTTTCCTTTCTTTTACCGATACTAGTATCTTTTGAAACTCTATCTTCTTCCTTGCTGCTTTTTATGCTCTTTGCTTCAGAAATGTTAAGTTCAGATCTGAATCTCTTGAAGTTTGTTGTTGAGATAGCTTTTGTTAATATGTCTGCATGTTGCTGTATTCCTGGAATATGATTGACTTGCTGTTCTCCTCTTTGCTGTTATTCTCTAACAAAATATAAGTCAATTTTAATGTGTTTATTTTTGAGCGTGTTGAACTGGATCTTCAGATATGTATACAGTGCTTTTGTTGTCACACCATAGTATAGGCTTAGCTTCACTTTTAATCTTTAGTTCTCTTAATAAGGATTATATCCATTTGATCGCTATTGTGGCATTAGACACACTTCTATACTCAGCCTCTGTACTTACCTAGATTTAGTGGCTTGCTTTTTGAAAAACTAAGAGATCGGGTTTCTCCCTAGATAGATGCAGTACCCTCTTATTGACCTCCTATCATATGGGTGTGAAGTACGTTCAGCATAGCCAATTATATTGAGCTATTTACATGCCTATAGTGTTAATACATAGTTGATTGTTCCCTTCAGGTACCTTAGTATTCTTTTAATAGCCTCCCAATTCTCATTCAGTGGGTTTTGCATGAATTGAGACACGTTGTTAACAATATAAGCAATATCTAGACATGTTATAGTTGCATATTATAATGCATCTATAGCACTACTATATTATTTATTTTAGAAATAGCTTCCCACCTATATTTAGGAAAATGTTGGCTGCTAATCATGGGTATGGGTAAAGGTTTGGCATTGTCCATTTTTTTCTTTATTAATAGATCTGATATGTATTTACATTGGCATAAAAAAAATTCTAAGTTTGAATGTTTGACTAGTTCTATGCCTAAGAAGTACTTCAGCTCTCCAAGTTCCTTGATAGAGAATTGTTCACTGAGGTACTGTGTTATACTTTCTATATCTGTAGTATTAATACATGTAATAATTAAATCATCAACATATATTAGAATATAAATAGCTAATGAGCTATTTGTTTTAACAAATAGTGAGTTATCTGACTTGGTAGATTAATAGTCAAAATTTAACTAAAGCACTTTTCGATCCATCAAACCAGACAAGTGGAGCCTATTTTAGACCATAAACGATATTTTTTAACTTGCAGACCTTAATGGGATTTTGAGTATAACCCTGATGTTGTTGCATATAAATTTCCTGTTTCAAAATCCCATTAATAAATTCATTATTAACATCCAAGTGCCTAATACACCAATTTTTACTTAAAGCACCAGTAAGTACAAGTCTGATTGTATTGGGTTTCACTACAGGTGAGAAGGTTTTATTAAAGTCATACCCACATTCTTGTGTGAAACCCTTTGCTACAAGTCTAACCTTGTATTTATTTATGGAACCATCTAGATTTTTCTTTAGTCTATGTGTCCATTTGCAACCAACTATATTCATGTTGGTTGGAGCATTGACTAATTCCCATGTCCCATTTTTAATGAAAACAATGTTGCTTATGTCCAGTTATGGTACTTGATAGCTTGATCAAATGATTCTGGTTCATTAGGAAAGGATGTGACAGTTAAGATGTTAGGTTTGAAAATTCCACCGTCGTCCCTTGTAATCATGTGATGGAAAGTTTGAGTTGGCTGAACATTTGGTGGTGATTCATTTTGATTTGTTGACCTTAATGTGCATTTAGTTTCAGTCACTTTATTGCTTGTGTTATCTTCAGTGTTGTGTTGATTCTGGGGCGTAGCTGATATGCTGTGGTGATTCAGTGCCTACTGGATTGACAGGTGGTGAATTTAAACAGTCAGCAGCCCCAGAATTCTCCGAATGGTTCCATGTTTCTTCCCACTTTGGTATATCAGGTAAAAATTTACTGGAATTGTGAACTTTTTTGAAGTTTTGATGTCTTTAGTGCTGAGTAAGAACACTTTTTCATTAAACACAACATGTTTACTTATGTATATTCTCCCTGATTCGTTAAGACACTTTAACTAGTAGAATAACCCAAAAATGTACATGATTTGGAACTGAATTCAAGTTTATTGCTATTATAGGGCCTCAGATATGGATAACAAAGGTAACCTAATATCCTGAAGCTTTTGTCATTTGGTTTAACTCCTAGTTTATTTTAATAGGTGAAATCTGTTTCAACACTTTAGTAGGCTCTCTATTAATTAAATAGACGGCAATGTTAAAAGCCTCTGGCCAAAATTTAAGGGGTAAATGTGCTTGAGCTAGTAGAGTTAAACCAGACTCAAATATGTGCCTTTGCTTCCTTTCAACTATGCCATTTTATTGAGAAGTGTATGAACATGTTGTTGTATGTGATATGCCCTTATTTTTGAAATAAGAGCTTAAAGTTTTGAACTCACTACTACCATTTGATTGAATAGTTTTTAATAGTTGAATTGTTTTTTTTTTCAATCATGGTGATTAAATCAGTTAGAACATCATGTGTATTAGACTTGTATTTTAAAAAATAAATCCAAGTGAATCTGTTACAAGCATCAACAAAAGATACATAGTATTTAAAGCCATAATCAAAGAAAATCAGTATAGGTCCCTACAAATCATTAAAAATAAATTGCAGGGGTTCAGTGTGTATTGTAGTTTCACAGATATGTGATGTAAACACAGAATTCAGATTAATATTGATTTCATCTAAAACTTGTTTTACAATCTTTTCACTAGAGTGCCCAAGCTTACAATGCCAAAGATCAAAAATATTTTAGTTGTTAACATCATTGTTAATCTCGGTCAAATTATAAGTTTTCTATCCATTAACACCTTTATGGCACCTAACAGGATTTAGTTTGTATAACCCCTTGGTAACATCACCCATGTAGAAGAATATTTCTAGATATAGTGTCTTTAACGAAGCAATACTTGGGGTAGAATTCAAAGCAAACATTATTATCATTTGAAAATTGGGATATGCTAATTAGATTCTTTTTTATTTTGGGTACCCAAGCATATTGTGTAAGTATAGTTGCTTCTTGCCATTGATTTAAGAATTACCTATATAAGACATGGAAACACACTTATCATTACCCATACATATGGATTGATTACCTTTGTATTCCTTGCACTCAAGATTCAAATTTTCTATATTATTTGTGATGTGATTGGTAGCTGTAGTATCTGGTACCATGCTCATCTTGAATGAGATCCATCCTTTCTATTTTATTACTGTTCTTGCTAACATCTGATTGGTTGTTGCCATCACTTTGCATGTGAGCCAGGTTAGCAGTAGGGTTGTTCCTTTCATTCTGACTGGATACATAATTGGAGTTAAACCTGAAATTACACTTTATAGAAGCATGTCCAAATTTTTCACAGATTTTTCATTGGGTCTATTATTATTTCCCCATCTTCCTCTCCCACTGGCTCTGTTGGAATTACTGCCTCTTTGGTAAGATTGTTTACCTTTGTTGTTGTTTTGATTCTTGCCTTTAACTTCAATAGACAAATTAACTGAGTAGTCAGGTTCTTACATCCTTTTATTACTAATTATGGCTTCATAAGATAATAACATTGCATGAACTTCATATAGAGGTAGGGTAACCCTTTGAGATGTTATAACAACAATGATGGATTCTTTTTCTTTATTTTGACCATTCATCAAAGTTAAAACTTATTCTGATTCTTGAACACTATTACCTACTGTAGCCAGTAAATCGCGTATGTTTTTCAGATTAGCAATATATTCCCTTATAGACATATTGCCAATCCTAACACTTTGTAGTTGTATCTTATAGTACAAAGACTTTGGTTATTGACTGTTTATCAAAACTTTTCTCAATAGTTAGCTAGATCTCATTGGATGACTCACTTCCTATGACTTGTGGCAGAAGATTGGTACTGGTATATGATAATAAACAAGAAGGGATTAGTTTGTCTTGACTTATGTACTTGGTGTATTCCTCATTGGTTACAATACTATTGCTTTGGTCTGTAGTAAATCTGGGTGGTATAGGTAATGTTCCAAGCAAGAAACCTTCTAGCCCATATCCATGTATTGCAGTTTCGATTTGGAATTTCCAAATAAGGTAGTTGTCTTCCTCAAGATGGATAGTAATAAACTGGCTTTAAGGACCGATTCCAGCTTTAACAAGCTGTTGAACAGAATTGGATGTTTGTTTGCTTTCAGTGTTGTTGTAACACTCCACATTTCTTAACATTGCCCGTATTAGGATTCCAATAAGAATTATGAAGCGTTTAAGTATAAGATTAAATCATAAAGGCTAAAATTCACAAGGCAACATAATAAAAAGTAAAAACACAACGGAACTTAAAATTTTCACTTAAAGAAAAATAAAAAAGTGTCATTACGTCATAAACCATAAAAACCAAGGCTGTCTCATAAAACTGCACAATCAGAATATCATGATAAAAATCCTCCGCCAAATACAAAAATAAGTAGAACGTGGAAAAAACATGTAAAGATAGAGAACTAGACAAATGATAAACTCTAATGGGTTGAGCTGGGCCAAAGCTCTCTTAAGCACTAGATCCTCCACCTTGAGAACCTAGAAAGAAAAAAAAGGAAGAAGAGAAAAAGAAAACTAGTCAAACATAAAGCTTGGAGAGTTCAGCAGTTACTAGCATGAGTGATAAAAGAGGAAATCTAGATATGATAAAAATTTGAAGCTCAACATAGTAAATAAGGACAAGAATATACTTCAATGAATATAGTCAATTGTCAAATCATTCGGTTTCTGTAGCAACTTATCAACTAGGATATAACCTAATTCTACACATCGATCGGCTCCTAAACCAAAACTGTGATAACTTGTGTTGATTATGGCCCTTGGTTTATCAGCCCGACCCATCATCTCTAAGAACATAGCATAAATCACTAGCGTCACAATGTCTTATCTACCATAATCGACACGATGCATAATCATTGCCCCACCGGAACGCGCCCGTACCCACCTTGTTTGGACCACTTACTATCTAGTACAGTATAAGCATGCCTCCACCTCCTCGTTAGACCTCAGTGTAGTGTGATAAAAATGAATACTGACTGTTACGGATCCTAACCAAAAATGCAAATTGACATAAGTCACCCCTAGGCTAAGTCGCCAATTTAATTTACTAGTGCTAAGCCCCCAATAGAATTATTGTTGACCGCCTAGCTACCCTAGACCCCTAAAATATTGTCAACAAATGCCTAGGTTACTAAATATTAATTATTTTAATTGGTCTCTTATTTTCCCTAATAAGTCTAACCCTAAAGCTGGAACGGACTAATACTATGATCCCTTTATTTTCCCTAATCAGCCACCGCCGCCGGAACAGACTCCTATTACACATTTTCTTAATAGGTCGCTTATTTTCCCTTATTAGCTTATGCTACCGGAATGGACCACTACTAATCATGCTTATTAATTTGTTTATTTTAAACTTACCACCAATCTCATGTTTATTAATAAGCCTATCTTCTTGATGTAACTTTTGTCATATAATAAACTTCAATTTATAGATTGTCTATAAACATAACTTTTATTTAATTTCATTGTATAACCCAACCCCGCTGTTTAGCATTTATTCAAATGTCATTTATTCAGTTTATCAAAGTTAATGTTCAATTATCTTTTTATTGCATAATTTCAATAAGTCCAATTTATCCCTTTTGTACACATTTCTTATACTTCCCAATTGCGTTTTTATTGTCAATTTCATATTTTAACCCAAATTGTGCATAAATAAGAAGAAATAAATGATTTAGGCCCTTGAAGGCCTAACCTCAATGTCAAAATATAAAGGACAATGGCGTAGGCTCTCACATAGCATAAGGCTTAGAAAATAAGAACATATTTGAAATAAAAATAAACTGAAATGTAATAAAATTACATACGAAGAAAAAGAGGTATATATAAATTGAATAAAACTACAGTAACGGAAAAGATTACCAAATTAGGTAGAATAAAGAATAGAAGCAGTAACCAGATTTGTAAGATTATTGACAGAAAAGAAAATAGAAATCAGAAGGAATTTATAACTTATTATATTGTCAAGAAAAACCTCAATTTGTACAGAGTCTTGCAAGTATTGAAATTACTCACAATTTTTAAGCAAATCGAATTAAGCATCCGGTAGGAAATCTCTATCTATGAATATTCTCCAAAATATGTGCAAACCCAAGCCTCGGTACTCCATTAAATATATGTGAGAAGAAGGTTGTTTAAGGTGGAGGCAGAGAATTGAGGAAATGGAGCTGGGAGGAATATGTTAGGTTTGGAGCAATATTTATAATAGAGATAGGGGATTTAGGGTCGTTGGGTTTCCGGTTAAAAACTTATACCCTTAGATCTGAAGAATTCTCCAGAAGAACACACCAAAAAGTTAGCCGAATTGACCAAAACATGCGCACCAGGTTGCGCCAGCTGCCAGGGTGGGTAAATCCATCCTATTGGTAGGACGACCCAGCAAGAGGCTGGGTCGCCCAAGTTGATCGTGATTTATGCTTAAATTAATTTCTAATTAATTCGATGCTTATTCCAATTTCAAATTTGAATTTTAAATTTATTTCTTTCATATCTTCTTCGTTTTAAGTCCGCTTTTAGCAAACCAAATGTTTATCTTAGACAGAATTTCATAACGGACCTAATGGTAAAACCCCATTGCCCATTTCCCATTAGTTTTTGATTAATATTTATTATAGTAATATTTTAGTAAAAATGCTTTATTAAAAATTTAGGTTGTTACATTCTCTCCTTCTCAAAGGATTTCGTCCTTGAAATCATCCAGGCTAGAAGAATTTCATAAATATTATCACTACATCATCTACATCCATTTATTCATCCACCAAGCATAGGCATCCACTTTCCTTAGGATTTCAAATGCTTTTCATGAACATATGCAATAGTGTAGTGTATTTGTCTCTAACTAATGCAAAAAATTAGGTAGTCTACTGAATCATTCAACCTCCTTTTATGCAATTTATGTCAGTGCCATGCATCCAAAATGTACGCAGGAGAATGCTAATAGTACATAAAGTTATGTATGCGTGTTACAACTGTCATCACAAAAAGGCAACATTCATATTATAATTAACCATCTTTCATTCGTAAATTAAAAAGTGCACATACATGCATATGTAATCATGTTAGTGTCCTAGTTTGCCAATCACTAAATAGTTTCTAGTGTGTATATATGCATCTATTGCATCTACAAGTAACCACTTGCATCCACTTGAATCCATCAAACATAACATGTCATAATAACATGTTTAAACCATGTCTAGCCATTCATAGGATTTTCTATGACATGCCACATCAAATGATAGGAAATGGATAAGGTTTGAATTCAAAACCAAGAAGGGATTGAGAGCGTACTATCAAAAAGGAATGGAAAAGATGTGTGAATCCTCTCCTCTGGTTCCCATTTTTCTTTGATTTTATCCTCTCCCAACTAAACCTTGATGAGTCTAGTCTCCTTGTTCCTTAACTTCTTTATTTTAGAATCCAGAATTTTTGTAGGTACTCGCTGACAGAAGCTTCCTTCTCGACCTTGACCTCCTTTAAAGTGCTCGGTTCTACTACTACCACAGAATCATGTAGGAATTTTCTTAAATGCTAGACATGAAATACATCGTTAACCACTGACAGTCTCTTTGGAATACGAACTCTATAGGCCATTTGGCCTATCCTCTCTACTACCAAAAATGGTCCCACAAACCTTGGTGCTAATTTCCCAACTGAAGCAAACCTCTCCACATTTCTAAAGGGAGACACTTTAATGAAAACCATCTCCCCCACGTTGAACTCAGGCTCTGATCTTCTTTTACCCGCAAAAGATATATGCCTGTCTTGAGCCACCTTCATCCTTTTTCAAATTAAGTCGATCTTGTCCAAGGTTTCTCTGATCATCTCTAGTCCAAAAAGAAGTCTATCTATAGTCTCACTAAACAAGACGGTGATCTACAGGGATGTTCATACAAAGCTTTGAAAGGTTCCATGTCAATAGTTGCCTTGTAGCTATTGTTATAAGAAAACTCAACCAAGGGAGGATGCTCCTCCCAACTCCCTATGAAGTCCAAAGTGCATAGACGTAATAAATCCTCAAGAATCCGATTAACCTTCTTGGTTTGTCTATCTATCCGAGGGTGGTATGAAATACTAAATCTCAGTTGTGTCCCCAATGTTGTAACGAACTGGGATTTTCGACACCGAAAATCAACACAAAACTACCTTGTTGACTATTCAGACATCGAAAATACCTGATCATTAATAGAAAGAAGTCAGAGGGTGAGAATAGATAAGACAGAAAATTAGAATAGAAGAAGATGAAGATCACCAAAGAACAGAATCAAAGTAATACGAATCTCATAGCGGAGAGAATAAAATATAATATAATTTATCTATATATATGCCATCCTATTTCCTAAACCCTTATTTTTCCATTCCACTGGTCAAAACATCGGCCGCCACTTTTTCTTCAAGAACAAATCAAAACCCTGGTTTGGAAAAATTCCTATAATCCAAATAAAATGCTACAAATCCAAATGTATACATGTTTAAACTCGCATCAACCTACTCTTCAATCCAGTATGAGTTATGTGGAGTCCGATAAACATTTTGGTCCGCTGGTTTTGTAACAGTGACCTAGGGCTTAGGATTTCTGACAACATCGTGCATCGCAAGACGAGGTGACGGAAGGGAAAAGGAAGCAGATGGTCCGACGAAGGTCTCAGTGGCGGTGCGATCAACTAGTATGGCCGGAGGCGATCGTTTTCGGATGAAGAAGGGTTTCCATTCGAGCTAGATTTATGGCTCCACCGTGGTGTATTGGGGATCGTCAAATGCTGGTGGTGGCTGGGCTTGGTGAGGTGAAGGGATGGGTGAAGTCGCGACAGACCGTGGTGTTAGAGGCGGTGGAAATAACGATGGAACGGTGGTGATGTGACGACCCTCAGTCCGGCCCGGCCTAAACCGAACTAGAATGAAGATTGTTTTGAGAACAGAACACATCAGAACACAAACAAGAGAACATTTCCATTGCTTATTACAACAATTACATCAGAGTACAAGAATATGAGTACATGAATAAATACTTTACAACTTGAAAATATAAAATCTGAGTTATTACATAATACATTGCAGCGGAAAGATAATAATACAAAATAATACAGCGGGAGACTAATATGCTCTGGACACAGCTTTAAGCTTCAACCCAGAATCCTGTTATAAATGAAAATCTGCAAAAACCAAAACTCCAACTGCCCGTGTGGAAAATAAGGGCACCCAGAGTTTAGGTTAAAACAATAAACTCCAGGTCAGTCATGGGACTGGTATGAGAACTCAAAACTAATTTAGCTAATAAGACAAATCCAAGGACCACGCCGCTAATGCGGAACGGGTTTTATTCCAATGGATTGTCGGTGCATAAATTAAAGTAAATCGTTAAACAACGCAATGATTTTTGGAAAAATGAAACCATTATAAGACCCAGGTCCCATCACACAATGCAACGCACACCAGAGGATAGGGTTTTACCTTATAATGATCAAAAGATGATAAATACGTTAAACCGATATTATCATTAGTGTGTATATGTTTTAAAAGCAATTCAAAATAAATGTATCAATCCTAGATGGCATGGGTACCATATATCATGTCGCCATACTAGTTATACAATCAAAACCGCAATGGTCGTATCGGAGATTTGAATTCCATCATGAGTCAAGGCTAGGGAGGAGCTCCTTACCGATTCGAGGCACTCTAGCGGATACCTCAGGATTCCCCGCAGTGAACCCTTGGATAGCTGCAGGGCCGGTCCCCGCCTATGGGCAGTGGATTAGTTATGCCTGAACACACGTTTCCCGGTCCCTTTGGACCTATAGTGTGACCACCAACGGCCTATAAAAATAACGAGGCGCCTCAAAATCCAATATCCACAATGAGTAAACTGTCAGCGCTGGTAGGTCCCTGACATCACTCTAGCTAGAAAGATAACGTGTGCACTCCCTGCGTTCCCTTCTCCCGTTTTTGACTCATACCGGGGTGTGAGGTTCGTGAAGTTACGTTATACCCACAAGGCCTGCTTTTCAACAAAAGCCTTGATCAATGCATCTTGGCGTGCCACATTGTCAGACCATACCATATCATTGATCATCTACCAATATATAACCGGGTGTTAAGCGAAGAATAAATTCTCCACCACCACACAGTTATACGTAAAACAGAGATCAACAAGTACAATATAAAGGAATACCATGTCAGACACGCAATCCATTTACTAGTCCGTTCTGGGTCTGAACGAAACTATATCCGGTAGAATTCCCAAATACGTCTGAATGATCACCAACTTTCCCTCATCTTGGGTGTACGGTCCAATCAAGATATCAATAATCATTCATTCAATATGGAAATTTCCCGTTCTTCAATAACCGTCTTCATCGTCGATCTTCAATCATCGTATGGATTTATTCGGAATGGGTTGAACCCGGTCTTTCCGAATAATTCGCGCAATTTAAAAAACGTGTGTTAAAGTAACACAAACAATGTCTCATTCCAAATCAAGAATATTCTTTTGATTAAATGATCTTTTCTCTAGGAAATTTTCCCCTTAATTTTATCAAAGATAAAATTCCTTTAAAACATATAGTTAAATAATCCTTTGGATATCGTTTCAAAAGATTTAATCTTTTCTCAACTACATTAAGCCCTATCCATCTAGTCGGAATTTACGTCTTACCGAATAAATCATTTATTTCATTAGCCCAGTCCCAACCTATTTAACCCATGGAGTAAAACTGGTGGTACTCCATTCTCGATCACTTATTGAATTTAGTAAATTCAATTTCTTTATTCCTCTTTAATTCTGATTAAAGGTTCGTTAAAGCTCTATTTGGTATTAACCTTCCATAAATTATTATTTAATGATTTTTCAACTTTAAGAAATTAATCTTATCTTAATTGGGTTAAAGAACAAATGTTGCTTAAAACATTGTTCACGACAAACCCCAAAATCCAATTTCTTTAAATTTCAATTTAATGTATTAAATTGGAAACTTCGCTCTAGAAAATTTCATTAAATCTTTAATTAAAAGATTAATGAATGAAAAATCATAATTTCACTATTGATTTGGGTTTCAAGAACTAATGTCATTTAAAACATTATTCACAATCAACCCACCATCAATTTCCAAATAAATTTTCAATTTTGTTTAATAATTGAAAAATCTCTTCTTTAAATATTTATTAAAAGATTTATTCTTTCTTAAGTAGGATTCAAGAACAGTGTTATTTAAGACACCATTCACGACAAACCCAGCATCTTATTTAATATTAAATATAAAACTTTGAATAAAATATATCGACCTATATTCAATATTAAATTCTAAACCAACATATTTTAGCGTTCCTAACTTTAATAAAAGAATAACTTTTATTAACAAACATTATATAGCGTTTCTAATCATTAATAAAGGAATAACTTTTATTAACAAACAATATTTAGCGTTCTAATCTTTAATAAAAGGATAACTTTTATTAACAAACATTATTTAGCGTTCTAATCTTTAATAAAAGGATAACTTTTATTAACAAACATTATTTAGCGTTTCTAATCTTTAATAAAAGGATAACTTTTATTAACAAACATTATTTAGCGTTCTAATCTTTAATAAAAGGATAACTTTTATTAACAAACATTATTTAGCGTTCTAATCTTTAATAAAAGGATAACTTTTATTAACAAACATTATTTAGCGTTCTAATCTTTAATAAAAGGATAACTTTTATTAACAAACATTATTTAGCGTTCTAATCTTTAATAAAAGGATAACTTTTATTAACAAACATTATTTAGCGTTCTAATCTTTAATAAAAGGATAACTTTTCAAAATGCAAGCTTTCAAAATAAATTAATCATTTATTGTTTCATTTATTCTTTTAATGTTCAATTTAATATTGCAATAAAATGTCAATTTTGAAATTTTAAACTTTATGTATTAATTTAATCATTAATACAACATTTATTATTACAATATTATATTTTCAAAATGTATAACTTTTGAATTTCAATTTATATATGTTAATTAAGTATTGATTATTGCATTAACCTCTCACATTAGATATATATTGTTGCGGTTGCTGGATGTGCCGGGCGGGTCCGGGCAGTCTTATACCACAACTCAATCTAACCTCGGGTTAAGCAATACTCATTTTATTATAATAATTATTAAAAATTCCAAACGTTACATTTCAAATTTCAAATCTTAAATCTTCATTCCTTTATTGTATAATAAATATAATTCATGGAAATATCCATTCACGTATAAAAAGCGCAATTTAACTAATTGGTTTAGTGTACATCAAATTATATTAAAACGCATTAAAATTACATTTAATTCTTTAATTGTAAATTCTTTTGAAAACTTTTGAAATTCCCACCTTGGAATGAGACTCACATCAAATACCATTAAATAATGGATTTTAAATCATACATGTAATCAACAATAACATTCATCACATAATAACATTCATATAATGTCCACATCACATTTAAACAACATTTAAGGAATAATTTATTAACTGTGCACTTGGGCGATGTGTGAAAATATCAGCCCAATCAACACATATGAGACAGGTAACTCATATATGGCAGTGTAGCAAATTCCAATTATCATAATGAATTATCATAAATTAGTTAATTACAGAATTTCAATTCAACATTGAATCAATACACAAAAATCAGGCATTCCATAGCAACAATTTACAACCAAACATGCATATCACAGAATTAATTCCCAGACATTCATCACAGACATTTAAAATATATTTATTTCAGAAAATAATTAATTACTGAAAATAAAAATTGAGTGAGAAAAGAGTTCTCACCGAGATTTGACTTTATCGGGTCCAATTGGGTGGTTTTGGACCCAAATTTGGCCCAAAATTCAACATCCTCAGAATTTAGCGAAATTGGTGTCTATGCATTGCTAAAAATATACCGATCATGGCAAACCCTGTTTTGAGTCATTTCGAGTTCATTACAAAAAGTTATGATTTACTGAAGTTTGGATAATTTTAAATAATTATTTATATTCATGAAAAATACCTAAAAATTTGACTGTCTTTAAATTGGACGAAATTAGTGTCCACGCGAAGCTCTCGTCACCACGATCGCGGCGAACCTGAAATCGTCGAATTTCGACTTAGTATGCAAAAGTTATGCGCGTTCGAACATTGGATATTAGATTAATTAATTAATCAAATAATCAACCTTTTCTCTCTCTTCATTTTCTGGTCAAACCAGTGCTTTTAGAACTTTGACCGGACTTTCCCGCCACACCGTTGACCTGCACCGCCGCCGCCACCCACCATTGGAACCGCCTCGACGAGGCGAAGCTTCGCCGGAAGTGGGCCCCCCCCAGGCCACCGCCGACGGCCGGAAATCGCCGATTTCCGTTCGTCAGGTTGCGGGCCCCACAGGCCACATCCTTGCTCCGTTCTACCTGAAATTTTTACAGCACCTTCCTCTCGCGCATACGAACAACTTTCCTGTTGGTGACTTTGTCCAGTTCTTCTCTGATTTGCGGGAAAAAATTCATTTGTGTTTGCTGCTCCGTTTTATCAGTTTTGCCGTTGATCTGAGATTCCGGCGAATCCGTGCGACATTAGACGCTGAATTTTTCGTGGAAGGTAGATAATAAGATGATGATCAATACCCAGAAGGGGTTTGATTTATTTTGCTTTGGTTTGGGAGAAATAAAATTTTCAGTTTGAGGGTTCTTTTTGCAAAGAAGATTTTAGGTGGAGAAGCCATTGAAATTGAAATGAGGAAGAAGGTGGTTATGGTTTGTTTCTCTAGGTTATGGCTGAAATAAGATAATATATAGGCTGGTGTACTTGGGTTTTAAAACCCTTGTTTATTTTCACTTATTGGATAATAGGCCCATGTTCATTTTTTAATTCAATTTCTTGCATTTTTGACCGTTTAAAAATTACTAAGCTCACATACTAATTTCAAAATTAATGAAAATTTAAACATAAATAATATTTGACATTACAAACCTAACAAAACTAGTTTCGTTAAATTTCGAGTCCATATGAATATTTGGTGAATTTTTTTATTTATTAAAATTGACCGTTTCTAGAAAAAAATCAATAACTGCCACAAAATGACTCCAAAAATTATGAAATTTGGAATTTAACTATATTTAAATATTCCTGATCCATGGAAACTGGTTTCGCCGGATTCGGAGGCTGTTTGCAAAATTTCCATTTTTGGCGCATATATTTTAATATTAAAAATACATAAAATAATGAAAATTTTCCGAAACTCAAAATATCTCGATGCTTATACTTTTTCTTTATGTAAACGTCATTCTGGACTCAATGGAAGTAGTTTCGAGTCCAAATTCAGTCATATGCAAAAAGTAACGTTTTGGGCCTTTAAATAATATTATATTATTAAATTCTACAGCGTTTTCTAAAAACTTGAATTTTTCATAACTTACAAAATAAAAACTGAAATTTTAATTTCTAAAATTCTTTGGATAAATATTTTCAATACGGTCTCTATGTGTCCAGTTTTATCCAATTCCAATTTAATATTGATTTTATAAGATTTTCCCAAGTTCAAAGTTGAAAACTGAAATTACCGCGCTATTTAAAGTTCAGTATAGAATTATTATAATTTATAATTTGCAACGTCGTATTAAATGGATTTTAATCGTTATTATTTAAAATATATCATTTTAAATATCAAAATCCATTAAAATAACCAAAAACAATATATTCTTTTTGTTCCAAAAATCCGGGTTGTTACAATCTCCCCCACTTAAAATCTTTTCGTCCTCGAAAAGGAATAGAGTTAAAAATTATTTTATAAATCAACTCAACTTTCAATAATTTTAATATGGCTTAAGTTCATCAAATTTTCAACTTATAATAATTTATTAATTTTCCTAAAATTTGGCTAACACCCTAAATTCTAGAAAAATTTCGCCAGAGTCTCCTTTGTACGGAGAGTATTGGAAAAACGCAAACTGCCTCATAGGGCTCTCATCACCCCAAAAAGAAAAAGAAAACAGAAGGGGGGAAAAGAAGAAAGAGAATGCAAAGAGGCTAGCCAATCGGCTCATAAAATCAAAACCCACAAAATAAAGTAAATATGTACCTATTTGTCGGGCATACAATTTTATTCCTCAGCTCTAGCCTTGCCATGACCTGTTCAACGCATATGTATATATTTGCATGCAATTTCAATATTTTATTGGTTCAATCGACCAGCAATCAGCACAGCCAGCAATCAATTAGTGGATTAATTTTTCAAATGCGTAACTTTCATATATATATATATATATATTCGAAAATCATGTTTTTGTTGCCATGTCACACACTAGCTAGGTTTTGGTTCTCATACCAGTCAATGTGGAAATATATAGAAATCCCACTTTCGAAACACGAACATGAACTAATGATGCTGACATGTCAATCACTAGTGTCATCAGGGTCATCTCCGGGCTACTAGAGTGTGATTCTATATCTACCCAGTATATTGAGATTTCAAATACACGTTGATCAGACGCATATGAAAAACCTACTAATACCTGATAGTCCAAAATATAATAATCAATTACGTATAGTAAGTTATAGATTTTCAAAACTAATTTTGGTTTTAAGAAAATGGCACTCTTTAGACTCATCCTAGGATACTGCTGATCCCATCTCTAACGAGTCATTCTTATAGGATATTACTAATCCTATCTCTGATGAATTCTTTTGTTCGGTTCTAATATGTTTTGTTCTCGAGCTTTGTAAAACCAAAGCTCTGATACCAAATGTGACGACCCTCAGTCCGGCCCGGCCTAAACCGAACTAGAATGAAGATTGTTTTGAGAACAGAACACATCAGAACACAAACAAGAGAACATTTCCATTGCTTATTACAACAATTACATCAGAGTACAAGAATATGAGTACATGAATAAATACTTTACAACTTGAAAATATAAAATCTGAGTTATTACATAATACATTGCAGCGGAAAGATAATAATACAAAATAATACAGCGGGAGACTAATATGCTCTGGACACAGCTTTAAGCTTCAACCCAGAATCCTGTTATAAATGAAAATCTGCAAAAACCAAAACTCCAACTGCCCGTGTGGAAAATAAGGGCACCCAGAGTTTAGGTTAAAACAATAAACTCCAGGTCAGTCATGGGACTGGTATGAGAACTCAAAACTAATTTAGCTAATAAGACAAATCCAAGGACCACGCCGCTAATGCGGAACGGGTTTTATTCCAATGGATTGTCGGTGCATAAATTAAAGTAAATCGTTAAACAACGCAATGATTTTTGGAAAAATGAAACCATTATAAGACCCAGGTCCCATCACACAATGCAACGCACACCAGAGGATAGGGTTTTACCTTATAATGATCAAAAGATGATAAATACGTTAAACCGATATTATCATTAGTGTGTATATGTTTTAAAAGCAATTCAAAATAAATGTATCAATCCTAGATGGCATGGGTACCATATATCATGTCGCCATACTAGTTATACAATCAAAACCGCAATGGTCGTATCGGAGATTTGAATTCCATCATGAGTCAAGGCTAGGGAGGAGCTCCTTACCGATTCGAGGCACTCTAGCGGATACCTCAGGATTCCCCGCAGTGAACCCTTGGATAGCTGCAGGGCCGGTCCCCGCCTATGGGCAGTGGATTAGTTATGCCTGAACACACGTTTCCCGGTCCCTTTGGACCTATAGTGTGACCACCAACGGCCTATAAAAATAACGAGGCGCCTCAAAATCCAATATCCACAATGAGTAAACTGTCAGCGCTGGTAGGTCCCTGACATCACTCTAGCTAGAAAGATAACGTGTGCACTCCCTGCGTTCCCTTCTCCCGTTTTTGACTCATACCGGGGTGTGAGGTTCGTGAAGTTACGTTATACCCACAAGGCCTGCTTTTCAACAAAAGCCTTGATCAATGCATCTTGGCGTGCCACATTGTCAGACCATACCATATCATTGATCATCTACCAATATATAACCGGGTGTTAAGCGAAGAATAAATTCTCCACCACCACACAGTTATACGTAAAACAGAGATCAACAAGTACAATATAAAGGAATACCATGTCAGACACGCAATCCATTTACTAGTCCGTTCTGGGTCTGAACGAAACTATATCCGGTAGAATTCCCAAATACGTCTGAATGATCACCAACTTTCCCTCATCTTGGGTGTACGGTCCAATCAAGATATCAATAATCATTCATTCAATATGGAAATTTCCCGTTCTTCAATAACCGTCTTCATCGTCGATCTTCAATCATCGTATGGATTTATTCGGAATGGGTTGAACCCGGTCTTTCCGAATAATTCACGCAATTTAAAAAACGTGTGTTAAAGTAACACAAACAATGTCTCATTCCAAATCAAGAATATTCTTTTGATTAAATGATCTTTTCTCTAGGAAATTTTCCCCTTAATTTTATCAAAGATAAAATTCCTTTAAAACATATAGTTAAATAATCCTTTGGATATCGTTTCAAAAGATTTAATCTTTTCTCAACTACATTAAGCCCTATCCATCTAGTCGGAATTTACGTCTTACCGAATAAATCATTTATTTCATTAGCCCAGTCCCAACCTATTTAACCCATGGAGTAAAACTGGTGGTACTCCATTCTCGATCACTTATTGAATTTAGTAAATTCAATTTCTTTATTCCTCTTTAATTCTGATTAAAGGTTCGTTAAAGCTCTATTTGGTATTAACCTTCCATAAATTATTATTTAATGATTTTTCAACTTTAAGAAATTAATCTTATCTTAATTGGGTTAAAGAACAAATGTTGCTTAAAACATTGTTCACGACAAACCCCAAAATCCAATTTCTTTAAATTTCAATTTAATGTATTAAATTGGAAACTTCGCTCTAGAAAATTTCATTAAATCTTTAATTAAAAGATTAATGAATGAAAAATCATAATTTCACTATTGATTTGGGTTTCAAGAACTAATGTCATTTAAAACATTATTCACAATCAACCCACCATCAATTTCCAAATAAATTTTCAATTTTGTTTAATAATTGAAAAATCTCTTCTTTAAATATTTATTAAAAGATTTATTCTTTCTTAAGTAGGATTCAAGAACAGTGTTATTTAAGACACCATTCACGACAAACCCAGCATCTTATTTAATATTAAATATAAAACTTTGAATAAAATATATCGACCTATATTCAATATTAAATTCTAAACCAACATATTTTAGCGTTCCTAACTTTAATAAAAGAATAACTTTTATTAACAAACATTATATAGCGTTTCTAATCATTAATAAAGGAATAACTTTTATTAACAAACAATATTTAGCGTTCTAATCTTTAATAAAAGGATAACTTTTATTAACAAACATTATTTAGCGTTCTAATCTTTAATAAAAGGATAACTTTTATTAACAAACATTATTTAGCGTTTCTAATCTTTAATAAAAGGATAACTTTTATTAACAAACATTATTTAGCGTTCTAATCTTTAATAAAAGGATAACTTTTATTAACAAACATTATTTAGCGTTCTAATCTTTAATAAAAGGATAACTTTTATTAACAAACATTATTTAGCGTTCTAATCTTTAATAAAAGGATAACTTTTATTAACAAACATTATTTAGCGTTCTAATCTTTAATAAAAGGATAACTTTTATTAACAAACATTATTTAGCGTTCTAATCTTTAATAAAAGGATAACTTTTCAAAATGCAAGCTTTCAAAATAAATTAATCATTTATTGTTTCATTTATTCTTTTAATGTTCAATTTAATATTGCAATAAAATGTCAATTTTGAAATTTTAAACTTTATGTATTAATTTAATCATTAATACAACATTTATTATTACAATATTATATTTTCAAAATGTATAACTTTTGAATTTCAATTTATATATGTTAATTAAGTATTGATTATTGCATTAACCTCTCACATTAGATATATATTGTTGCGGTTGCTGGATGTGCCGGGCGGGTCCGGGCAGTCTTATACCACAACTCAATCTAACCTCGGGTTAAGCAATACTCATTTTATTATAATAATTATTAAAAATTCCAAACGTTACATTTCAAATTTCAAATCTTAAATCTTCATTCCTTTATTGTATAATAAATATAATTCATGGAAATATCCATTCACGTATAAAAAGCGCAATTTAACTAATTGGTTTAGTGTACATCAAATTATATTAAAACGCATTAAAATTACATTTAATTCTTTAATTGTAAATTCTTTTGAAAACTTTTGAAATTCCCACCTTGGAATGAGACTCACATCAAATACCATTAAATAATGGATTTTAAATCATACATGTAATCAACAATAACATTCATCACATAATAACATTCATATAATGTCCACATCACATTTAAACAACATTTAAGGAATAATTTATTAACTGTGCACTTGGGCGATGTGTGAAAATATCAGCCCAATCAACACATATGAGACAGGTAACTCATATATGGCAGTGTAGCAAATTCCAATTATCATAATGAATTATCATAAATTAGTTAATTACAGAATTTCAATTCAACATTGAATCAATACACAAAAATCAGGCATTCCATAGCAACAATTTACAACCAAACATGCATATCACAGAATTAATTCCCAGACATTCATCACAGACATTTAAAATATATTTATTTCAGAAAATAATTAATTACTGAAAATAAAAATTGAGTGAGAAAAGAGTTCTCACCGAGATTTGACTTTATCGGGTCCAATTGGGTGGTTTTGGACCCAAATTTGGCCCAAAATTCAACATCCTCAGAATTTAGCGAAATTGGTGTCTATGCATTGCTAAAAATATACCGATCATGGCAAACCCTGTTTTGAGTCATTTCGAGTTCATTACAAAAAGTTATGATTTACTGAAGTTTGGATAATTTTAAATAATTATTTATATTCATGAAAAATACCTAAAAATTTGACTGTCTTTAAATTGGACGAAATTAGTGTCCACGCGAAGCTCTCGTCACCACGATCGCGGCGAACCTGAAATCGTCGAATTTCGACTTAGTATGCAAAAGTTATGCGCGTTCGAACATTGGATATTAGATTAATTAATTAATCAAATAATCAACCTTTTCTCTCTCTTCATTTTCTGGTCAAACCAGTGCTTTTAGAACTTTGACCGGACTTTCCCGCCACACCGTTGACCTGCACCGCCGCCGCCACCCACCATTGGAACCGCCTCGACGAGGCGAAGCTTCGCCGGAAGTGGGCCCCCCCCAGGCCACCGCCGACGGCCGGAAATCGCCGATTTCCGTTCGTCAGGTTGCGGGCCCCACAGGCCACATCCTTGCTCCGTTCTACCTGAAATTTTTACAGCACCTTCCTCTCGCGCATACGAACAACTTTCCTGTTGGTGACTTTGTCCAGTTCTTCTCTGATTTGCGGGAAAAAATTCATTTGTGTTTGCTGCTCCGTTTTATCAGTTTTGCCGTTGATCTGAGATTCCGGCGAATCCGTGCGACATTAGACGCTGAATTTTTCGTGGAAGGTAGATAATAAGATGATGATCAATACCCAGAAGGGGTTTGATTTATTTTGCTTTGGTTTGGGAGAAATAAAATTTTCAGTTTGAGG
Source organism: Allium sativum (assembly GCA_030737875.1). NCBI lineage: Eukaryota > Viridiplantae > Streptophyta > Magnoliopsida > Asparagales > Amaryllidaceae > Allium > Allium sativum. Next base: position 513,714,661 of record CM060919.1, on the reverse strand, counting down.
GTTCTTTTTGCAAAGAAGATTTTAGGTGGAGAAGCCATTGAAATTGAAATGAGGAAGAAGGTGGTTATGGTTTGTTTCTCTAGGTTATGGCTGAAATAAGATAATATATAGGCTGGTGTACTTGGGTTTTAAAACCCTTGTTTATTTTCACTTATTGGATAATAGGCCCATGTTCATTTTTTAATTCAATTTCTTGCATTTTTGACCGTTTAAAAATTACTAAGCTCACATACTAATTTCAAAATTAATGAAAATTTAAACATAAATAATATTTGACATTACAAACCTAACAAAACTAGTTTCGTTAAATTTCGAGTCCATATGAATATTTGGTGAATTTTTTTATTTATTAAAATTGACCGTTTCTAGAAAAAAATCAATAACTGCCACAAAATGACTCCAAAAATTATGAAATTTGGAATTTAACTATATTTAAATATTCCTGATCCATGGAAACTGGTTTCGCCGGATTCGGAGGCTGTTTGCAAAATTTCCATTTTTGGCGCATATATTTTAATATTAAAAATACATAAAATAATGAAAATTTTCCGAAACTCAAAATATCTCGATGCTTATACTTTTTCTTTATGTAAACGTCATTCTGGACTCAATGGAAGTAGTTTCGAGTCCAAATTCAGTCATATGCAAAAAGTAACGTTTTGGGCCTTTAAATAATATTATATTATTAAATTCTACAGCGTTTTCTAAAAACTTGAATTTTTCATAACTTACAAAATAAAAACTGAAATTTTAATTTCTAAAATTCTTTGGATAAATATTTTCAATACGGTCTCTATGTGTCCAGTTTTATCCAATTCCAATTTAATATTGATTTTATAAGATTTTCCCAAGTTCAAAGTTGAAAACTGAAATTACCGCGCTATTTAAAGTTCAGTATAGAATTATTATAATTTATAATTTGCAACGTCGTATTAAATGGATTTTAATCGTTATTATTTAAAATATATCATTTTAAATATCAAAATCCATTAAAATAACCAAAAACAATATATTCTTTTTGTTCCAAAAATCCGGGTTGTTACAGGTGAGCAGTACCAGTTTGCCTGGGAAGATTTAATCGATGATTAAGGAAGTAGGCAGGAGGTTTTAAAGTGGGATTTTGGTGTTGATTTTCTTTTGAAAGTTTAGTTGGATTTTATCGTGAAGTAATGGAAATGATATAGTTTGATGGATGGAAGGAGGTCGGTTGGGTGGATTTATGAAGGGGAAGGCGTTAGTATTTGTTAACTGGAAGAAGGATTAAACTTGATTGAGGTTCACTAAGGTTAATCACATCATTTGGGAGGAAATTCAGGTTGCAGTTTGGACGAGGAAGTATGCGTGAATGGCTAAATGTTGGGGAAACTGGTTTTCGTATGTTCTGAAGGAAGAAGGCCTAGGCCTTATGGATTTATCGTTAATAATGGGTTAGTTGTGAATAAGGTAATTAGTCAAATGAATGGAAGTATGGTGGTAAGGGGGATTTGCCAGTTGTGTTCACTATTACTGTAGGAGTTGAGGATCAACATTGTTTTATCGAGAAGGAAGTGAAGAAGTGGTAGCAGGTTGGGGCATTTATAGGCCGTTCAAATTCGTGTATGGCCCGTTTAGAAAAGGAATTAAGTTTATTAAAATTAAAAATAGTATATAAACTTGTAAATATTATAACTTTATCATACATGATCAGAATCTGACGAAATAAGATCTGTTGGGATCGTATGGACGGACACTACACAGTGGAACTGACTGGGAGTGGATTGGAGCTCGTTACAATTTATAGCAAAATAAATTGTCTGATCTAAATCGACAACGGTTATCGCTATCTAATGATTTCCGACCAATGTGAGTAAATCTCACTAACTCTGATCAATTTATATTTTTATGAAGTATTTTTAGAATTGATAAATATTGGTTGATTTGCTGTGTGTTGGCTGTTTGGTTGAACTGCTAGTTAATTAGTTGAAATTATAGAAGATGATATATATATAAATCGTTAATCAAATATTGATTCTGTTTAGCAGAATATTTCATAGTGAAATGAAATTGATGTTTATTTTATTGTTTAACATCTGTGGATGCAGGGAAACAGGTCGGAGGGACCCAACTGAGTTCCTCGACATTTATTCTATGATTTTTTTCATAATTGTGTTATATGATGTGATATGAAATCTGTTGTTGAATTTGTATGGTTGAATGATACCGATCATTGTTATATGGTACATTAAATACCATAACGAATATTGGAATGTTAAAATGGAAATTTTCAATGTTATATTGAAAAAGAAATATTTATAAAATTAAAAGATTTTATAAAAAGAAAACTATTTATTTAGAAAATAAATAGATTGAAAAGGAATATTTATTTGTTAATCAAATAGATATGATTGAAGGGAAATATTTGTAAAACATTTACAAATAGAATTGAAAAAGAAATATTTGTAAACTATTAACAAATAGAATTGAAAAGGGATATTTATTGGAAAAATAAGTTGAATAGAAATAAGAAATATTTGTAAAATAAATAGAGAAGGGATTTATTTTGTAAATAAATATATTATAAAAGGAAATACTTGAAAAGTGACTAGAATTGTATAAAAGGAGAATTTTACATTTGAAAGGTTTAGACCCGTGCTTCGCACACGGGTTTAACATGATATGGATTTAAAGCAAATATTTTAAATAGAATCTATTCTGACCGATAGATTGAGAAGATAAATTTATAAATAATATTTTATAAACCAAGTAAAATATTTATCATTGGATAAATAGAATATATAAGTCAGGACTTATATAGAGAAGTAAGAATCGATTTCAACATCGATATTTGGAACTCAATATGGACGAAGAGTTAGTCGAACTAGAGTAATCGATTATAGTTAATCGAATTAGAGTAATTGATTAGAGTTAATCAGTTAGAGTTAATTAGATCGAGTTAACCAGATAGAGTTAATTGAACATAGTTAATCAAATTAGGATTAATTGAATATAAGTTATTCAATTAGAGTTGATCGAATATAGTTATTTGAGATAGAGTTAGTCAGACATAGTTATTCAGATGTGTTGCCATTTCATACGACTGCTAGAGTAATTTGCATGGCTGTAGATAGCCTACGGCGGTCAGATGTTTCCTGAGGGAATCGAGCATAACCATTGTGATCGCTGCGATCTAGAGTCAAGCAAATGGTGTAAATTGAATATTAGCCATTCGAAATAAAGTTAAACAGACATAGTTATTCGAATATTTGTTATTCGATAGGGGTTAAATAAGTTGAGTTAAATAAATTGAGTTAATCAAGTAAGTTAATTAGGTTGAGTTAATCGAGTTGAGTTAGTCAAGATGAGTTAATCAAAAGGAGTTATTCGAAATAGTTTATTCGAATAGAATTAAAGGGGTTATTCGAAATAGTTTATTCGAAAGGAGATTAATCGAATGTAAATCATTCGAAGGGAGTTAATCGAATGTAAATCATTCGAAGATAGACTATTGAATATAGTTATTTGAAGAAAGAGTTATCGAATATAGTTTATTCAAAAAGGAGTTATTGAACAGAGATTTTTCTAAAGAGAATTATACGTTGAATTCGATTATATCGAGTTCGGGAAAGTCATATTTACTTCCATTTTCAATCAAGATTTACTTATTTATTAATAAATTTGTGGTTTTGTTACCTAGTTAAATTAAGGAATAAAAGTTATACTATGAAGTTGGATATTAAAGAAGAATGGATTATAACGTTATAGTTATAATCAATGTTTTAAAATAAAGAAGTGGATTCATAAATAAAATCCGAGTTACATAAGGAAGTTGGTTAAAAGATTTAAAAGAGTGAACTTTGTCTATTTCGAGGTTAGAAATGTTGTTCAGTTGAGGTCTGAGAGATAATTGTACCCCAACTTGATTGACTTCGTTTTTAACTAAGGGATGGGTAAGGTTCGATAGTGAAAATTGGCTAAGTGAATTTAGTTAATGAGTGTAATGGTTTGAAATGGCTTAGTGATGTTATATTTAAACATCTATTTAAATCCAATGAACGAGTTTTGGAAATGTTTTCCAAATAAAAGAAATCAGAAATGTTTTCTAATTTAGAAAACAAGAAATGGAAGTAAGTGTGGACATGTTTTCGAATGATTAATAAAGTATATTTTCTAAATTTAGAAAATAAGAATTTACAAATATATAGAAATGGGAAATGAATAAATTAATGATAAATTAAATTAAAGGAGATTAATGTTGATTGATGATTGATCGATCGAATTCCTGTCTGGAAATAAGATCGTTGGTTGTACACCTATTTTCCTTTGGTAGTTAAATCATTGACTATCGACGTTTTTGACCATTTTTCCGTCGTCAATACACAGAGACCGGGATCAGATTCATTATCTGAAACTACCCTGCATGGACGTTAGCGTTGCGATCAAATATGATGAAGATAATTGAAGACGGAGTTATGCAAGGGCTATCCTGTTTACATAATAGTGCCTTCGGTTTGTCCAGTCCCAGGACAACGAGAATGGACGAATGTCTGATAGAGTATATCTAACGTACTTACGTTTGGTGGCGGAGGAATTCGTTTCTCTTAGCTTTATATCCGTGGTATTTTTGGGGAAATCAATTTATGATTTGGCGGGAATGACGATGTGCATTCAAAGTGAATGATGGTAAAATATTCCAAAAGATACGTTATGACCTCAAGCCTCATCAACTGGAAAATGATAGAAATCGGGCAGGAAGCATGGCTGGGTGGGTGTAACGACCCAGAAAATCTGAACCAATTTAAAATTTTTGAATTGGCTAAAATAATGGATTTTAAATATTTAAAATAAATATTTTAAATAATGGCGATGAAAACTGAGTTTGAATCGACGATTGAAAACGAATATAATTAATTATAATTATATATAGAATTGAAAATGGCGCAGTAGTTCGATATTTCGATTTCAAACTTCAATTGAATATACCGGGTGCAAAACAATCCGAATTTTAGTGAAACCAAAAACATTAGTATCTAATTGATGATATCTTTCTAACGAATCCGACTAATCGAAATTTGATGGCGGGAATCGAAAGATATGTCCAGTTGAAAATTCTGAATAGTCGCTATGGATTTCAGGCCCTTAAAAATGGACATTTTGCAAATGACCTCGGATTTCGACGAAACCACTTTTGTTAGATCCGCAGTGTCAAGTTATTGTTAGATTCCAAATTTCATAATTTTTCGAATCAATATGTGAGCGTGGCAATAGAAAACGCGTTTGACCAGTTTCAGTTGATTTTAATCGACTGGAAATTGGCCATTTTTCAAACGGTCTCAGAATTTGACGAAACTAGTTTTGTTAGGACCGTATCGTCAATACGAAGCTAGAAATTATTTTTCTGGAATTTTTCTAGTTAGTATGTGACCCCGGTAATTTGAAATGTGCGTTTAAAATTCAATATAATGATTTAAATGAAAATTCAAAAGGAAACTGATTGTAACGATCAAATCAGCTTGCGATACATATCCCATTGTGTTTGGAATAGGGGTAAAACGCTATGGGCGACAGGCGGTGGGCCTCGTTTCGAGGTCGTATGTGAAAGTCAACTTTTTGAATAATTAAATAATAAAAAATATATATATATATATATTTTTATTTCCTCCTTCCCTCTTATCTTCTGCTTGCCCCCCCCCCCGTTCGTTTTAATTCCAAACGAAGAGAAAAAAAAAAGAAACCCTAAAGATTATCGACAGCCCCCCCCCCCCCCCCCCCGAAGCGTCGCCGCCCATCACCGTACCCCCCCCCTCCCTCGTGCTTCGAACCCCCACTGAAGCCACAACCCACCGAAGCCCCCAGATTGCACGAGCTCCGACGAAGATCAGCGACCCAAGCCAGAAGCTGCCACCACCGATCGAAGACCCAAGCCGCCGACGCCTTCTTTCCCCCCCTCGCAGCTAATCGGTGAGCGTTTTCCTTTTTTTTTTTTTTATTTGTTCTGAAACAAAACTGATTTGTTTGAAAAAAAAAAAAACTGATTTCTCTGAGATTATACAAACTGATTTTTAAACAAGATAAAAACTAATTTTTAAATAAAATAAAAACTGAAATTTTTAGAAAAGTTTAAAACTGAGAATTTTTAAAAAGATTAAAACTGAAATTTTTAAAAAAGTTTAAAAACTGGATTTTAATTAGTTTAAAACTGATTTTCTTTTTAGAGAAAAAAATGATTTTTATAAATAAAGTAAAAACTGTTTTTTTTTAAAAGTATAGGACTGGTTTTTATAAAAGAATTTTTAAACTGATTTCTTTTAAGGAATTTTAAAACTGATATTTTAAAAAAAAAGAAAAAGAAATTAAAACTGATTTTAAAAAGAAATTAAAACTGATTTTAAAAAGAAATGAAAACTGATTTCTTTAAAAAGTAAAAATCATATTTTTATATATTGAAAGCCGAAGTAAAAATCATATTTTTATATATCGAAAGTCGAAAGTAAAAATCATATTTTTATATATTGAAAGCCAAAGTAAAAATCATATATTTATATATTGAATAGCATCGTAAAAAAATTCGATTTTTACATGTGTAGAGAATACGGGCGAAAGCGACAAAAGGCGAAGATTTCTATAAGTGAAGTGTCGTGAAGTTGGATAGCTATAGGTGAGATTTCTGATTTAAAATTTATATATATATGTGTGAAGTAAAAGTGAATTGCTATATATAAATATATATATATATATATATACGCCCCTCGTCCACAAACCATGGACGATATTTATTGGTTGAAATTGTTGTGAAAATTTGATTGATAGCGAATGATTGTTTGGGATTGTTTGTGATTGATATGGGTTGATGGTGGTTGAAAAATACCCATTTGTGGTTGAAAAATATTTGGTTGAAACCACATAGGATTAGTTTGTGGAAATGAAATAAATATATACATGCCGCCTGCGTGCGAACTAGATGCATGATCCCCATTGTCAAAAACCGCGAGGTTTTAAGGTAGAGCGAGGAGCCGTACTAGGGACGGTCCCGGTTTAACTACCCTGCCATTATGCTGCCGAAATTTTGAATAATATTTGTGTGTTTGAATTATTTTCATATGCTTAAACTATATTTATTCATTGAATAGAAAACATTCATGTGTTGAATTGATATTCATTCGTTGTTTAGCAATTCATGTGTTGAATAGTATTCGCGTTTTAAAAAATAAAAATCACATTTTTATCTATATATAAAATCTATTGAAAACATTCATGTGTTGAATTGATATTCATTCGTTGTTTAGAAATTCATGTGTTGAATGGTATTCATATTTTGAAATAAATTGTTCGATAATAAAAATCACATTTTTATCTATATATAAAAACTATTGAAAACATTCATGTGTTGAATTGATATTCATTCGTTGTTTAGAAATTCATGTGTTGAATGGTATTCATATTTTGAAATAAATTGTTTTATGATAAAAATCCCATTTTTATCACCAACTTGAACTATATAGAAAAATAGTGTTTTGAAATGAATTGTTTTACAATAAAAATCACATTTTTATTGTATGCATAAATCGTTGAAATGTGAAGTGTTAAAAATAGCCACTTGTTCAAAATAAACATATATGAGTTGAAATATTCATTAATTAGCTAATGAAATGATTTGCACCTATTTATGTAACATTAGAATGAATGGTGTTTTTAAACCAAATAGAAATCAAATATGAAGTTGAATAGAAAATGAAAAACGATATGGACTGTATATATATGTACAAGCATATTCATTGAACAGGTTATAGCAAAGGGGCTAGAGAAGAGGAATAAAATTTGTGCCCGACAAATAGGTACACATTTACTGATTTGTTTGGGTGATGATTTTGAGCCTGTTGGCTAGCCGCTTGGCTTTTTCTTTTTCTTTTTGAGATTAGAAGGACCAGGACGCTATTTGCGATTTCCCGACGCTCCCGGTGCAGGGGAGGTTATGGCGAAATTTTTCCAAAATTTAAGGAGTTAGAAAAATATTTGAAGTGAAAACGATATAGAAATCATTGAATGAACTATATTTATATAAATATATAAATATAAATAAAATTAAAACGAAACGAGGCCGTGCAGTTCGTATTTTGAAACCGTGATTTCAAACGACTAGTACGGGAAATCCGACCATTGGATTTTCCCGAAACCTCAACCGTCGTGTTCGCCTTGGAATAATCTTTCCAACGGCACCAACCTTGTAAAAATCCAACGGTTGGATTGTCTGGAATGTTTAATTCAAATCTGAAGAAAAACAGCGCCAGAAACGATTATATTTATATATATATATAATTATATATTTAATCGAATAACGACGCTGCAGTTCGTAATTTGAAATCGAAAATTCAAACGATTGTACCGGGAGATCCGACCGTCGGAATTTCCCGAAACTGGAACCGTTGGATTCGTTTTGAAAAGACCTTTCTAATGATGTAAATTTTATGAAGATCCAACGGTTAGATTTTCAGATATGTGTAAATCAAATCTGAAGAAAAACAGCGCCACGGCCACGTTATGGCCCGAAGCGTCGTTTTGAATAAAATGGCTATTTTAAAATAAATAAAAATAGCGATAAATAGTTATAAAATATCATAAGCGATATGGAATGGAAATAAACTGAATTTGCTTGATTTATGTGATATTTGATGGTTGAATGCGTTTGGTGTGAAAATTACATTAAAGAACAGAATTGGTGTTGTCGAATAATTTAACCATTGAAATAAATCGAATTGAAATTCTAAATATGCGTGAATTATTTGAGAAGGCCAAGTTAATTCTCATTTCAAATAATTGACCGACGATTGAAAGTCGAAGATAAAGACGGTGGTCGAAGACCGGAGATCTTCACCTCGTTTGGATGGTAACCGAGGTCCTGATTGGGAGGCATCCCGAAATATGGATAATGAGTGGTGATCGTCCAGACGTACGTGGTGATCGATGGGTTTGCGAGGTATTTAGTGCCTCCGGTTTCGTTCAGACCCAGAACGGACTTGTAAATGGACTGTGTGTCTGACATTGGAGTTTATTCTGTGTTGATTGATTTCTGTTAAATATACATCTGTTTGGCGGCGGAGAATTTATTCTTTTGCTTAACGCCCTTCTTTGAGACGCACGAGCTCAGAGGTTGTATATCGATGGACATCAGTCGCATGGCATGAATTGCCTGTGTGGCATGCTAAGATGCAGTGATCAGGACTTCTGTTGAAAAGCAAAGTCTTGTGGTGATGATCAAAGCACCGCCTGTGTGGCGTAGCTTTGTGTATAACGTGAATTCGTGAGCCTCACACCCCGGTATGAACCTAAAACGGGAGAAGGACCTCAGGGAGGGCATGCGTTTCTTTCTAGCTAGGGTGGTGTCAGTGACCTACCAGCCCTGACATTTATATACTTTTCACCTATGTGGTTGTTGCTGTTGCGAGGCGCCTCGGTTTGATCGGACGATACGGGTCCGATGGAGTCATTCGTTGGCTCGTTTGCGCCCCGAAGGGCGGGGAAACGTATTGCTCAGGCATTTTAATCCACATCGGTGGACCGGCCCTGACGATCCAAGGGTCACTCGAGCTCTGATCCTGAGACATGGTAGGCTAGATTGTCTCGAATTCGGTAAGGACTATCTTTTGCCTTGATTCATGGCGGAAATCCAATTTCCAAATACGTGACGATGCGGTTTCGATTGTATATATATACATTTGGCGACATAGTGGCATGGGACGCTCATGTCGTCTATGATTGATAGTTATGATTTGAAATTGTTTTCGAAACATATAAACACTAGCAATAATATCAATTGCCTTTGTTTATTCGTATCAATCATATTTTGGCCATTATAAGGTAAAACACTATCCTCCGGTTTGCGTTGCATTGTGTGATGGGAACTGAGTCTTATAATGGCTTCATTTTTATAAAAAGCATAGCGATGTTTAAAAGAAAGATTTGTTTTAAAGCACTGGCAATCCAATGGAGTAAACCCGTTCCACGAAAGTGGCGTGGTCCTGTGATTTGCCATATTATATATGTGTTGAGTAGATTTCTCATACCAGTCCCATGACTGACTCGTAGTTTGTTTCACTCTCAAACTCGGGTGCCCCTTTTTCTACACGGGCAGCCTTGTATTCAGGTTTAGCTGATTCTCTTTCTGGATAGCTGGAGCTGAAGATGGATTCTATCATTTATTTCTTTTTATGCTGTTCAGCTCCTATTGTACATATTTTGTTTATTTCCGCTGTAGACATTTATGTATAGCTGAACTGTATTTGTACTAAGTAAGATCCTGTATACTGTGTAACTCTGATGATTACTTTTATCCAGTATATTTTGTTGTTCATTCTGGTGTATTTATTTAATTCTGTTCTGCTATTATCTGTTTCTGTGTTATATTCCAAAGATAACCTTGTTTCCGTGAAAACGGGAAATCGGGTCGTCTCAGTGGGTCGCTCCCATTAGGGTGTATATCACCTATCTAGAGAAAATCTATTTCACTCTTTTATCTATTTTCGATGTTGTCCCTTTTCGAGAAACGGTGGGTAGCTCCCAACCGTTGGTGATATACATTCGATACACTCAAGCGAAATGAGTGGTCGGTCATGTGTGGGCCGGGTTGCAAGATGTTCTTGTTGAACCCAGTGTATTCGCCTCTAGAGATACACTATTGGCAGGTGGTCTCATACCTTGTCATAGTTGGAATCCAATCTCCAATAAGCGCCCGCGGTTTTGTTTGTATACTATATATGTGGAACGTGAGACGCAGGCGTTCTGCTAGATTGAGATTACTTGTGATTAGACACTATTATAATATCAGAGAAATATTGTTTTCCAAAAACTATTTTGGGTCATCGTAAGGTAAAAACCATTCGTGTTTATGTGTGGATCGGTCTTACGATTATCTTTTCTCTTGAAAAGGATTTTGAAATGTTAAACCAAATGATTTGAGTTTACTCACACTAGTCCCATGACTGACCCAGAGTTTATTTTGCTTTTGTTTTCCCTAAACTCTTGGGTGCCCAAATTTGTATGGGCAGTCAAGTAGTTCTGGTCTTTACAGATATTCTTGGAAGAGCTTAAAGCAGGAGGCTTCAGTATTATATAGCTATTGATATTTCCGCTGTGTGTAAGTGTTGTACTCTGATAATGTTATTCTATATATATACTGTTTTATTGCAAAGTTATGTTATATATATTATATTTTATTCTTTCCGCTGTGAGATTCGTATTACTCTGATTCTGTTCTGTGGTGATCTTCATCTTCTTCTATTCTAATTTTCTATCTTATCTATTCTCACCCTTTAACTTCTTTCTATTAATGATCTGGTATTTCCGATGTCTTAATAGTCAACATGGTAGTTTTGTGTTGATTTTCGGAGTAGAAAATCCCAGTTCGTTATAGTGATATCAGAGCTGAAGGTTATGTGATTACCTTAGCTCTGTGGCATGACTTAGAAGAGATAAGGTTAGAAATACCCTAGATTGAGTTTGAGTGTATGTATACGAGTGAATGTATTTGTTATTTGATTTAAAAATTGTTTTATATTGTGAAGATTTATTGGTTGAGTTGTTTATGGGTTCTTATCGATCAGTTTGATCCACTGTATCGGTAGGAGTTTCTAAACACTCGAATACGATGAACTGACACAGTATGTTTTGAAAAAAGGTAAATGAAATAATTTTACCTAAACTATATTTTGATATAAAAGATTGATATCGAAACGATTATAATATATTAGATATATTGGTTGTAATTATAATCGAGTAAGATTATAAATTAAATGGTTATGTATATAACCAAGTAGAATTCAGATAAGTGTAATATATGAATTGAAAAGAATTAAATCTGAATTCAAATCAAAATTTAAATTAAAACCCTGGAAAATTGGAAAGGTGGTTGTAAATGAATTTAAACTGAATATGTGAGAATTTTAGAATCCTGGGAGATTTTAAATTGTTTTCAAGCATTGAAAAAGATATTTCGAAATGAATTTCAAAATGGAAGTGTTTAAATATGGTTTTGATAAGTGATATAGTATTGAACTCACTTGATAGCTGGCAAATAACTCTGATGATGCTGGCCACATCATCAGTGTTCATTTTCGAGTTGTAAGTGATGGATTACTACCAAAGATTTTGTGTTGAATTGTTCTGAGAAAACAAGTTGTTTTGAATCATGAAAAGGAATATTTGATTACTGAAAGAGCTAAACTGTTTAAAAACTCCCAGGAAGAGACTGTTTGAATTAAAAACAAATTTAAACAGAAATTTGTGAAACCGAGCTGGAATTGAATTGAAACCAATTAACTGGAAATTGAATTAGAATATAATATATCAAGTAGAATCAGTGTGATAGGAAATCTGAAATGGTATTAAATCGATGAGTTAGGAGTTGGAATCAAGAATGAAACCTTGGTTTGAAATGGAATTTTGGCATGGATATGTGAATGATTTGGTTTTGAGGATAAAATTGGAATTTTGTTTGGGAATGCATTTGTATATGGCGACAGGGTAGCAGATGGAAGGGATATAATGGTATGCTCGACAAAAGGTACATGTTTAAGTTTCCATATAAGGTTTTATGTGCCGAATCGGCAAGCCGCTTGGTTGTTTGATTTTCTTTTGGATTGGAGAAGGCCTAGAGAGGCGAGTTGGGGTTTGAACTGTTGACCGGTACAATGGAGGTGCTGGCGAAATTTTCCAGAAATTTAGAGTGTTAGAAATTTTTTGAAATTTTTCGTTAATCGAAATGAATTGATATTTAATTGGAATAAATTGGTTCAGTTGAACCTAAAATTAAAAGTAAACAAATAAATAATTTTTAAACCAGTTAATATGGTTGTTTTCTACCTTAGCAATTTCGAGGACGAAATTATATTAAGGGGGGAAGAATGTAACAACCCGTATTTTCAGCGATATAATAATTAATTAATTTAACTATTTAAATAGTGATTTAGAGAATTTAATGGTCGTTTAATAAAATAACTTTGAATATTTATTTAATATTAATAATAGAATAATATATTTATTTTCGAAATGGTCAAAAATAGCTGAATTCCCAATATTGTGTGAATTAGATCATTTATAAGATATAATTCAGTTTAGAGTTGAATTATAATAACGAATATATTATTTAAACGAGGTTTGAGTGTATAATTATAATATAATTAATATCGAGCCTGAAATGGCACGGCAGTTCGCTATTTGGCGATTTGAACTTCAACTGAATATACAGGGTCCGTTTTAAATTGGATTTATGTGAAACAAGAAACGCTAGGAGCTGGTGAAGTATATTTTTTTAGTGAAAGAGAAAAATCGGGATTTCATTGTATAGATTTTGTGTTATGTCCAAAATAAAATTTAGAAAAGTCGCTATGGAATTCCTTTATAATTTATATCGATTTATTTATATTTTAAAATGGATTTTTAAATATAAATCGAATATCGATGTAACACTGGATTTGAAATATCGAGTCATAAATCCAATTGGAGCTGTATGGTATTCCATTGTGAATATGTACGATAATATTTATTTTTAAATATTAAATTTAATTATTTTTTAAATATATTTATATATTTAAAAGGGTTATCTAGAACTTTAAAAATAGCTTGTTTTGCAAACGACCTCTGTTTTCGACGAAACTAATTTTGTTGGATCCGCAATATTAAATTATTATTAGATTTCAATTTCCGTAATTTTTAGGGTCAGTGTGTGGCCGTACGGATTTTAATGTGAAAAACAATCAGTATTTTTATGGTTAAAAATATGCTATGTGAGCAAACGAAGTCGGAATTCGATGAAACCAGTTTCGTTGGGTCTGTAATGTCGAACATAAGGTGTATGTCCATTTTCGCGATTTTTAGATATCATGTGTGATCATAGGAATTTTAAAGGTTAAATGTAAACAGCAATAGGTTAAAAATTGAATATAAAATCGAATAAAATATATTAAAATTTATCTATATATATATATGCAATCCTATTTCCTAAACCCTTATTTTTCCATTCCACTGGTCAAAACATCGGCCGCCACTTTTTCTTCAAGAACAAACCAAAATCCTGGTTTGGAAAAATTCCTATAATCCAAATAAAATGCTACAAATCCAAATGTATACATGTTTGAACTCGCATCAACCTACTCTTCAATCCAGTATGAGTTATGTGGAGTCCGATCAACATTTTGGTCTGCTGGTTTTGTAACAGTGACCTAGGGCTTGGGATTTATGGCAACATCGTGCATCGTAAGAGGAGGTGGCGGAAGGGAAAAGGAAGGGGATGGTCCGCGAAGGTCTGGGTGGCGGTGCGATCAGCTAGTATGGTCGGAGGCGGTCGTTTTCAGGTGAAGTAGGGTTTCTATTCGAGCAAGATTTATGGCTCGACCGTGGTGTATTGGGGATCATCAAATGTCGTTGGTGGCTAGGCTCGGTGAGGCGGAGGGATGGGTGAAGTCGCGGCAGACCCTGGTGTCAGAGGAGGTGGCAATAACGATGGAACGGTGGTGAGCAGTATCAGTTTGCCTGGGAAGTTTTAATCGATGATTAAGGAAGTAGGTTTTAAAGTGGGATTTTGGTGTTGAGTTGCTTTTGAAAGTTTAGTTGGATTTTATCGTGAAGTAATGGAAATGACAGAGTTTGATGGATGGAAGGAGGTCGATTGGGTGGATTTATGAAGGGGAAGGCGTTAGTATTTGTTAACTGGAAGAAGGATTAAACTTGATTGAGGTTCACTAAGGTTAATCACATCATTTGGGAGGAAATTCAGGTGGCAGTTTGGACGAGGAAGTATGCGTGAATGGCTAAATGTTGGGGAAACTGGTTTTCGTATGTTCTGAAGGAAGAAGGCTTAGGCCTTATGGATTTATTGTTAATAATGGGTAAGTGGTGAATAAGGTAATTAGTCAAATGAATGGAAGTATGGTGGTAAGGGGGATTTGCCGATCGTGTTCACTATTACTGTAGGAGTTGAGGATCAGCGTTGTTTTATCGAGAAGGAAGTGAAGAAGTTGTAGCAGGTTGGGGCATTTATAGGCCGTTCAAATTCGTGTATGGCCCGTTTAGAAAAGGAATTAAGTTTATTAAAATTAAAAATAGTATATAAACTTGTAAATATTATAACTTTATCATACGTGATCAAAATCTGATGAAATAAGATCCGATGGGATCGTATGGACGGACACTACACAGTGGAACTGACTGGGAGTGGATTGGAACTCGTTACTTATAGCAAAATAAATTGTCTGATCTGAATCGACAACGGTTATCGCAATCTAATGATTTCCGACCAATGTGAGTAAATCTCACTAACTCTGATCAATTTATATTTTTATAAAGTATTTTTAGAATTGATAAATATTGGTTGATTTGCTGTGTGTTGGCTGTTTGGTTGAACTGCTAGTTAATTAGTTGAAATTATAGAAGATGATATATATATATATAAATCGTTAATCAAATATTGATTCTGTTTAGCAGAATATTTCATAGTGAAATGAAATTGATTTTAATTTTATTGTTTAACATCTGTGGATGCAGGGAAATAGGTCGGAGGGACCCAACTGGGTTCCTCAACATTTATTCTACTGTTTTTTTTTCATAATTGTGTTATATGATGTGATATGAAATCTGTTTTTGAATTTGTATGGTTGAATGATACCGATCATTGTTATATGGTACGTTAAATACCATAACGAATATTGGAATGTTAAAACGGAATTTTCAATGTTATATTGAAAAAGAAATATTTATAAAATTAAAAGATTTTATAAAAAGAAAACTATTTATTTAGAAAATAAATAGATTGAAAAGGAATATTTATTTGTTAATCAAATAGATAGGATTGAAGTGAAATATTTGTAAAACATTTACAAATAGAATTGAAAAAGAAATATTTGTAAACTATTTACAAATAGAATTGAAAAGGGATATTTATTGGAAAAATAAGTAGAATAGAAAGCGGAAATATTTGTAAAATAAATAGAAAAGGGATTTATTTTGTAAATAAATAGATTATAAAAGGATATACTTGAAAAGTGACTAGAATTGTATAAAAGGAGAATTTTACATTTAAAAGGTTTAGAGCCGTGCTTCGCACACGGGTATAACATGATATGGATTTAAAGCAAAGATTTTAAATAGAATCTATTCTGACCGATAGATTGAGAAGATAAATTTATAAATAATATTTTATAAATCAAGTAAAATATTTATCATTGGATAAATAGAATATATAAGTCAGGACTTAAATAGAGAAGTAAGAATCGATTTCAACATCGATATTTGAAACTCAATATGGACGAAGAGTTAGTCGAACTAGAGTAATCGATTAGAGTTAATCGAATTAGAGTAATTGATTAGAGTTAATCAGTTAGAGGTAACCAGTTAGAGTTAATCAGTTAGAGTTAATTAGATAGAGTTAACTAGATAGAGTTAATTGAACATTGTTAATCAAATTAGTATTAATTGTATATAAGTTATTCAATTAGAGTTGATCGAATATAGTTATTTGAGATAAAGTTAGTCAAACATAGTTATTTAGGATGTGTTGCCATTTCATACGACTGCTAGCGTAATTCGCAGGGCTGCGGATAGCCTACGGCGGTCGGATGTTTCCTGAGGGAATCGGGCATAACCATTGTGATCGCTGCGATCTAGAGTCAAGCAAATGGAGTAAATCGAATATTAGCCATTCGAAATAAAGTTAAACAGACATAGTTATTCGAATATAAGTTAATCGAATATTAGCTATTCGGTAGGAGTTAAATAAGTTGAGTTAAATAAGTTGAGTAAAATAAGTTGAGTTAATCAAGTAAGTTAATCAAGTTGAGTTAATCGAGCTGAGTTAGTCAAGATGAGTTAATCAAAAGGAGTTATTCGAAATAGTTTATTCGAATAGAATTAAATGAGTTATTCGAAATAGTTTATTCGAAAGGAGATTAATCGAATGTAAATCATTCGAAGGGAGTTCATCAAATGTAAATCATTCGAAGATAGATTATCGAATATAGTTATTTGAAGAAAGAGTTATCGAATATAGTTTATTCGAAAAGGAGTTATCGAATAGAGATTTTTCTAAAGAGAATTATACGTTGAATTCGAATATCGAGTTCGAGAAAGTCATATTTACTTTCCGTTCTCAATCAAGATTTACTTATTTATTAATAAATTTGTGGTTTAGTTATTTAGTTAAATTAAGGAATAAAAGTTATACTTTGAAGTTGGATATTAAAGAAGAATGGATTATAATGCTATTGTTATAATCAATGTTTTAAAATAAAGAAGTGGATTCATAAATAAAATCCGAGTTACGTAAGGAAGTTGGTTAAAAGATTTAAAAGGGTGAACTTTGTCTATTTCGATGTTAGAAATGTTGTTCAGTTGAGGTCTGAGAGGTAATTATACCCCAACTTGATTGACTTCATTTTTAACTAAGGGATGGGTAAGGTTCGATAGTGAAAATTGGCTAAGTGAATTTAGTTAATGAGTGTAATGGTTTGAAATGGCTTAGTGATGTTTTATTTAAACATCTATTTAAATCCAATGAAGGAGTTTTGGAAATGTTTTCCAAATAAAAGAAATCAGAAATGTTTTCTAATTTAGAAAACAAGAAATGGAAGTAAGTATGGAGATGTTTTCAAATGATTAATAAAGTATATTTTCTAAATTTAGAAAATAGGAATTTATAAATATATAAAAATGGGAAATGAATAAATTAATGATAAATTAAATTAAAGGAGATTAATGTTGATTGATGATTTATCGATCGAATTCCTATCTGGAAATAAAATCATTGGTTGTACACCTATTTTCCTTCGATAGTTAAATCACCGACTATCGAAGTTTTTGACCATTTTTCCATCGTCAATACGGAGAGATCGGGATTAGATTCATTATCTGAAAGCACTCTGTATGGACGTTAGTGTTGCAATCAAATATGATGAAGATAATTGAAGACGGAGTTATGCAAGGGCTATCCTGTTTACATAATAGTGCCTTCGGTTTGTCCAGTCCAAGGACAACATGAATGGACGAATGTCTAACAGAGTATATCTAACGGATCGCGTAAGTTGACCTCTTCAAACGTACTTACGTTTGGTAGCAGAGGAATTTGTTTCTCTTAGCTTTATATCCGTGGTATTTTTGGAGAAATCAATTTGTGATTTGGCGGGTATGACGATGTGGCTTTCAAAGTGAATGATGGTCAGATGTTCCAAAAGATACAGTATGACCTCAAGCCTCATCAACCGGGAAATGACAGAAATCGGGCAGGCAGCATGGCTAGGTGGGTCGCTCCCATTAGGGTGTATATCACTTATCTAGAGAAAATCTATTTCATTCTTTTATCTATTTTCGATACTGTCCATTTTCGGGAAACGGTGGGTAGCTCCCAACCGTTGGTGATATACATTTGATACACTCAAGCGAAATGAGTGGTCGGTCATGTGTGGGCCAGGTTGCAAGATGTTCTTGTTGAACCCAGTGTATTCGCCTCTAGAGATACACTATCAACAGGTGGTCCCATACTGTAACACCCCACCTCCGCCAGGGTCACTCGCAAAGGAATGCACTAGCTTTGGAGGGGCATTATTGGTAAACATGCAAAATGATATAGCAAGGCAGGACATGACATATATATGTAAATAAACAGAGTGCGTAAATAAAACAGCGGAAGATTTATAAACCATTTCAAAACACAAGTCTGGTACATCAAAATGTCACTTTCCCAAAATTACAAGTCTAGATAAATACATCATATGATAAACTGAAAATACATAAGTACTATCCCCAAATAAGAGTGATAAACCATAGCGGCTCAAGTCCAAAGCATACTTGAGCTATCCGAGGAAGCAGCTAAAATCCAAGCTAGGCTCCAGTATTCCCTCCCTGAGAACCTGGGGGGGGGGGGGGGAAACGGAAGAAAAGAGGCGAAACAAAACGGGTCAGTCAAAAAGACTGAGTAAGCCCTGCTACGATCAGTCTATGAACTAATAAAGTTAACATCATGATGGAAACTGAGATGACCATAGATAACGACATACTGGCATGATAAAGTAACTACAAGACAGATAGAGGTGTCATCGCATAAAACAAGGTTAAGTTTTTGCACCACGGTGTACTAGCAAACCAACATAACAGGTATTGATCCCTTAGCCCAAACTTTGGCCCAATAACATGAAGTGACCTTAATAAAAGGTCCAGCCCACGGTCTAGTCGATCGGCTCCCTATAAACCTAACACGTCAAGTGTTGGTGTCCATATGGCCCACGTATGGATGTAGTTAGACTGTGCTGGGTCCCCCTTTTGGGTGTATCAAGCCCTCAGATGTCAACCCCAGACACTTAAGCAATAATGCACAGCTCTAATCTACTGGTACGCGTGCCTCGAGTTTGTCCAATATCGGACTACGTGCACGTCCGTAGCCCGCCGAACCCGCACCGCTGTACCACTCGGCCATCGCCCTTTGGTCGCTTACATCTGCCAGTAATCGTGCCCCGCCCTAGCCTAGCTTCTAGGGTTGTGTATGATACCAAACTGGGATTACTGTTAGAACAGACCACGTTGCTAGGGTTTCCCAAGAGGGTTAAGTGTGATTTAACCCTTCACTAATCCTGGATTAAACTGGTTAAGTGTGGCTTAACCCCATTCTAATCCCTTGAGCTCCCAAATGGATTAAACTAGTTAAGTGTAACCAATGGTTCACGACTTAACCACATTCTAATCCCTCGAATCCCCAAATTGGTTAAGTATTAGTGGACCCTGACTTAACCCTAATCATGAGGCATTAATTAATTTAATGCACCTTAACCTCTCACATTAGACCTTGTTGTGGTTACTAGTTAGGCCGGGCGGGTCCGGGTAGGTTTACACCACAACTTAGTCTAACCTCGGGTTTTTGGCACCACATGACCAACTTCTCACATTGGGTCCTATTGTTTGTAGCCACTAGTTAAGCCGGTCGGTTCCGGGTAGAATTACGCTACAAACTCAACCCAACCTCGAGTTGGCCACACTTTTGTTTTCTAAGTGTCATGTCCACTTCATTTCAAAACATAATCACAAGTCAAACAATTACTTGGGTAGACCTAACTTAATAGGTAAATTCCCAAGGGGTAGACCTAACTTAATAGGTAAATTCCCAATCTTATATTTTCATGTATTTTAAGTTTACCCCAAAACCCCCATCGTCATTCTATCGCTTACCTATTCGTAGTAACGCATAAAGGATAGGAAGAGGGAACTTGGCACAACGTATATGATAAACTTGCACAACAATCATGCATAACATGTTAGACTTGCACAACTTAGCATAGTGATCTTGCGTATTACCATAAAACATGCACCACTTGTCAAAACATGCGCAACTTGTCATCTTAAACTTGCATAAGTATCCATAACTTGTCAAACTTGCACAACTTGTCAAAACATGCACAACTTGTCATCTTAAACTTGCATAAGTATGCATAACTTGTCAAACATGCCCAACTTGTCTTTTTAAACTTGCATAAGTATGCATAACTTGTCAAACATGCACAACTTGTCAAAACATGCACAACTTGTCAAAACATGCACAACTTGTCCTTTTAAACTTGCATAAACATGCATGACCCAATTAACTTGTAAATCATGACTTAACAAACATGCATAAACATGCATAACTCATTTAACTTGTAAATCATGGCTTAGCAAACATGCATAAACATGCATAACTCATTTAACTTGTAAATCATGGCTTAGCAAACATGCATAAACATGCATAACTCATTTAACTTGTAAATCATGGCTTAGCAATCTTGCATAAGCATGCATAATCCATAAAACATGTACAAATCTCAATAATCACCACATGATAACTTTAGAGTTTGTAAAGTGAGGGTAAGAGGGCTTACAATGCCTATGCGGACTCAAATAACTATAGCAAATGTAGAGAACCCCTTATGCAACTAATTAAAGCCCCCAAATGCAAGCAAACTTGATCAAGACTCCTCCTTTATGATGCCAATTGAAAAACAAGCCTTTAATGCAAGCTAAGGAGGATCATACAAGCCTAAATATGCTTGTATGCATGGAAAATTACTTAGGAATTATTAATGAAGAGATTGGAGGCTAGGGTTTTAGGTGGAGGCCATGAGAGGATGGATTTTGGCATAGTTTAGTTGCTAGGATGAATAATGAATGATTTAGGGTAGGTTAGAGGCTTATTTATAGAAGATTAGAGTGATTTAGACCATAGGATTAACCCTAGGTGAATTTTGGCCCGTCAGATTTAGGAACCCTCTAGAACCAGACCACACAACCAAGCCCAAACCAAGCCCAAGCCAAAGAGGTGCGCCAGGCTAATCTGCCTGGCTACCCCCTGTCGACAGGGCTGTCGACAGGGCAGTCGACTCCCTGGGGACCCTGTCGACAGGCCTGTCGACATGGGGCCCCTGGCGGGAATTTTCCCGCCTTGGCCCAGTTGGCCCAATTCTTCAAATTTGAATCTGATTTTTACTTAGTAATTTTCTGCAAACTTCAATGGGCCTTAACTGGGTCATACGGACTCCGATTTTCGAAAACTCGGACTCTATTTCGCGTATTTTTCCGAGACGAACGCAATGGCATAGCCCGTTTCCCTTGATTCCCATTTTATAATTTAATTCTGCCTCAATTTATGTTATAACAGATTATTGAAAATACGGGTTGTTACATTCTCCCCTCCTTAAAGGATTTCGTCCCCGAAATCTTCAAGTTAGGAAGAACGTATCCTACCATCCAATCATCCATCTACTCAAAGCATCATCCACGAGCAATCATTGTCCTTAAAAGATTCTAAATGTGGTATGAACATATGCAAAAGTGTGTGTATATGTACCTATCTAATGCAAAGATCAGGCGTTTACTGATACAGTAAACCTCCTTAATGCACATGTATGTCTTATCTAATGCAAAGATCAGGCGGTTACTGATACAGTAAACCTCCTTAATGCATATGTATGTTAGTGAAATGAATCCATATGTATGCAAATTCCTACCATAATTTATGGTATCTATATGAGTGCACATAACATTCATCCATATGCAACATCCATGTGGTAGCACAACAAGTTTCAATCATGGATAAGCATAAACACTCATGCATATGCAACATGAAGAGTGTGTGAGCCGATCTAGTGCCTAATCGTGTATAATGCATCCACGAGCAACCACTTGCAAACACTTGCAGCCACTTGCAACCATCAAGCATAACATGTTTCAAACACATGTTTCAACCAAAAGGGTTTCTACCTAAGGTTCTCATGACAAGATAGACACGATAAACTAGATAAACTAGACAAACTCCTTTTTGGATTACCAGAAATCCATTCAAACTTTGACATATAGTACTAACCGATGAGTCTTAACCCCCTTATGGAGTTCACAACCGAAAT
This sequence comes from Allium sativum, assembly GCA_030737875.1. Taxonomy (NCBI): domain Eukaryota; kingdom Viridiplantae; phylum Streptophyta; class Magnoliopsida; order Asparagales; family Amaryllidaceae; genus Allium; species Allium sativum. The sequence continues at coordinate 513,692,279 of CM060919.1, read as the reverse complement.
AAGATCGGGAATGGGACCGAGAGGGTATATACAAAAGATAACTTGTAAGCAAGCTCCACGGGAAAACAAGGATCAAGGATGCGCCCCTACAAAGATATGATGCGGGTATCTAGTCTTCACTCTTCTTAGTCACGTTCCCTTGAACTTAACTCAACTGTGCTTTGACTATCTTTCACTTCATGATTCCTTGGCTTCCTAACTCCTATTTTCCAAATCCGAGTTGGAACTTATTTCATTACCACCTCTCGTCTTTCTCTTCCACTTATTCTTCTTTCTGTATACTTGGCTTAAACATACCATAACCTCATGATTTCATGCAAGCTCTCCAAAATTCACTAGTGAATCCTGGATCTCGTCCACTCACTATACAGTATTTCACGCAGCAGAACTTTTGTTGCCAATTGCCCTTATAAACGTGATTTCCTATAACTCAGGCTTAATCGACATGAACCATCCGCCTATAGGCCGTACCTAGATTCAGTTGCCTACCTATGGCTTCCTGGAGGCCATTTCAAAACTGGCCAACTTTTTGAGGATAAACCGTTGCTAACCATGATGCAGTCCTCTTGCTCTTCACCGGACTGAAATGAGCACTCTTTGTAAGTCTACCCACATACCCGTATTCCCTTTCTTTGATCTAGGTAATTTATCCACCTAATCTATCGAGATGTTTTCACACTCCCCTTGCGAAACTTCCAATGGAGGTAATGGCCCACTGGGCTTCTATGACTTGGCCTCAACCTGGTGGCACAACATGTATTCCGAAACCAACTCGGCCACCTCCTCGAGTGATGCGCATCTTCAAGAACCTTCTTTACCAAGTCTTCCACTCGAGGAACACATAATCTCTCATCGTGCCTTAGTCATCCCTTGTCATCTATAACTAACGAGGTGACTTAACATCTCGCCTCGCATCAACCGGTCCATGTTCTTGACTAACTGCGGGTTTTCTTCCTGTGAAACCCCCTTCTTGATCCAGAAGAGTAAGTCTATGCTCCGGGAATGCTAACTAACTAGTCAAACGGAGAAAGCTTCCTACTTCAATTGCCCTTCTCGGAGCCTTCAGGTCACAAACCGCAGCCACTTTAGCGGAATCCACCGCTAAGCCTTACTTAGGAACTATATGCCCAAGAAATCCCACTTTTCCTCCAAAATGACATTTGGAGAACTTGACCTCCAACTAGTGGCTCTAAGCGTATCCATCTCCTTCTTGAGATGTCCAACATGCTCTTCCTCGTTCTTATGAGGAGATCAAATATCGTCTACGACGACCCTGACAAACTTGTTCAAGGACTTCCTAGACACCCTACCCATCAAAATCACGTAATATGCGGGTGCCTTAGTCAAACCAAATAGCATGACTAGCCATTCTAAAACCCATCCAGAGTCCTAAACGCAGTCTTGTCAATTCCATCCTCAGCCATCCTAAGCTGATGGAATCCGATAGCTAGATCAAAAGAAAACAGATGCTCCTACAAGCTGATCAACAAATCATTGATCCTTGGTAACGGTTACCTATTCTTCTTACGAAGATTAACACATAAGCGAAGCAAACCGTCCCCATTAGTAACGAATGCTACTGGAGCACCCTACTCGAAAATGCTTCGTCTCAGGAAGTTCTTCTCAAGCAACTCCTGGACTTGCTTCTTAACTCTCATCTCGTGAGGTCACGTGCCTAATCAGCCACGAAACTGGCTTGGTGTTACCAACCAGATAATGCGGAAATCTATCCCACGTCTAAGGGTAACCCCTTCACTTTTCCCAAGATATCAGGATGTTCTCGGACCTCCCTCACAGATTGCAAACTATCGATAGACGAGTTGAGGGACTCAAGATAACGATCATGACGGGACCCATAGGGTTGCTAGAAATTTCTAGGGTATTACCGAGGCGAGTCATGAACCTCACACTCCTATATACAAAAACCCAGAATGGCTCCAAAACCGGACAACCATTCCATGCCCAAAACCAACCCATATCCCCTGAAACTGAGAATAAAACATCCCACGAGAATTCTATACTCAAGATAGAAATTTTCAAATCCACTCAGACCATAGACAAACGGGTAGAACCCCCAATTGGATTTGAAACACATACGGGATCATCAACTACACTAGTACTTAGGTGCAAAACTTTCAACCGGATCAGATGAAATAAAACTATGCGATGTGCCAGAATCAAACAAAGTTTGAACAGGGAAAATCAGAAAATGTAAACAAGATTTTCAACAGAAACACTACCTCTATCATGAGCTGGAAAAACGGGGTTGAGGGGATGAATTCGCCCTCCAGATAGTCCTGCACACTGAGTCTGACCTTGCCCTTGTCTCCTCGGGCAATCCTTACTGAAATGTCCAAACTCACCACAAATGAAGCATTCGACCCGCCTTCTCTTTTCCTTCTTCCGACATTCCTTAGCCATATGTCCAACGTTACCACAAAAGTTACATTTTATATTCCCTCTTGGCTTGTCCTTGCGGTTGTGGTTATTCTTGCCCCATTTCCCGGAATTTATTCTCTTGTCTTGAGACTCATTCGCCTTGACCTCTTTCTTGTCATTGTTATCTTCTTCTTGAAGTAGGGCCAAATTCACCAAATTCTCGAAAGTCGCCCCCAAGGGTATATGAGACATGGCCAAACCATGTAACGGCTCGTTTAATCCTAGAGCAAAGTGTAGGGCCTTCTTCTGAGCTGTATTAACCAAGTCTAAATCGTCCGGAGCCAGTTGATTAAACTTATCTATGTATTCCCTAATAGTCATGTCCCCTTGCTTCAGTGATAAGAATCTCAGTCCAAACCTTCCTCTAAAGTCATCCCAAGTCTCAATTGGCCTAGTAGCGGTGGTGACTACCCACCAACGTGCAGCTTCTTCCTTTAGCAACCATACTGCCAATAGAACCTTCCTGCGGTCACCTATATCAAAGGTGGCTAAAAGATCTTCGGTCTCTTTCAACCAATTCCTTGCCTCTACAAAAGTCTCGGTTCCAAAGAAATTCTTGCAACCCATCGCCTTAAAATCTCGGCAAATCTCGGCGAAGTCAATTTGAGGATGCTGAGGGGGAAGGAGGAAGAGGAACATCAACTACGGGAGGAGGAGGAACAGCGGCCTCGACTGGGGAGACAACATTAGAGACGCCCGAGACCGGTGCCGTGACTTCCAAGTACCGACGAAACCAATCGGGTATCGTTACTCCTTTGGGCAAGATGAGATTATCAGGCATGCTGGAAACGAAAAGAAAAGAGTTCAAACGAGGAGTCAATGGATAGTGCTGATGGCTTTTGGGGAATAGCCTTTTAAAAACAACTAGACTTTTCTTTGGAAAATACTTTATACTTGGTTTTGAAAATAGTTTTTCAAAAGTTTTTAAAACCTTTTTATCCCTTCTCGTAAACCATATGCTCTGATACCAAATGTAACACCCCACCTCCGCCAGGGTCACTCGCAAAGGAATGCACTAGCTTTGGAGGGGCATTATTGGTAAACATGCAAAATGATATAGCAAGGCAGGACATGACATATATATGTAAATAAACAGAGTGCGTAAATAAAACAGCGGAAGATTTATAAACCATTTCAAAACACAAGTCTGGTACATCAAAATGTCACTTTCCCAAAATTACAAGTCTAGATAAATACATCATCTGATAAACTGAAAATACATAAGTACTATCCCCAAATAAGAGTGATAAACCATAGCGGCTCAAGTCCAAAGCATACTTGAGCTATCCGAGGAAGCAGCTAAAATCCAAGCTAGGCTCCAGTATTCCCTCCCTGAGAACCTTGGGGGGGGGGGGGAAACGGAAGAAAAGAGGCGAAACAAAACGGGTCAGTCAAAAAGACTGAGTAAGCCCTGCTACGATCAGTCTATGAACTAATAAAGTTAACATCATGATGGAAACTGAGATGACCATAGATAACGACATACTGGCATGATAAAGTAACTACAAGACAGATAGAGGTGTCATCGCATAAAACAAGGTTAAGTTTTTGCACCACGGTGTACTAGCAAACCAACATAACAGGTATTGATCCCTTAGCCCAAACTTTGGCCCAATAACATGAAGTGACCTTAATAAAAGGTCCAGCCCACGGTCTAGTCGATCGGCTCCCTATAAACCTAACACGTCAAGTGTTGGTGTCCATATGGCCCACGTATGGATGTAGTTAGACTGTGCTGGGTCCCCCTTTTGGGTGTATCAAGCCCTCAGATGTCAACCCCAGACACTTAAGCAATAATGCACAGCTCTAATCTACTGGTACGCGTGCCTCGAGTTTGTCCAATATCGGACTACGTGCACGTCCGTAGCCCGCCGAACCCGCACCGCTGTACCACTCGGCCATCGCCCTTTGGTCGCTTACATCTGCCAGTAATCGTGCCCCGCCCTAGCCTAGCTTCTAGGGTTGTGTATGATACCAAACTGGGATTACTGTTAGAACAGACCACGTTGCTAGGGTTTCCCAAGAGGGTTAAGTGTGATTTAACCCTTCACTAATCCTGGATTAAACTGGTTAAGTGTGGCTTAACCCCATTCTAATCCCTTGAGCTCCCAAATGGATTAAACTAGTTAAGTGTAACCAATGGTTCACGACTTAACCACATTCTAATCCCTCGAATCCCCAAATTGGTTAAGTATTAGTGGACCCTGACTTAACCCTAATCATGAGGCATTAATTAATTTAATGCACCTTAACCTCTCACATTAGACCTTGTTGTGGTTACTAGTTAGGCCGGGCGGGTCCGGGTAGGTTTACACCACAACTTAGTCTAACCTCGGGTTTTTGGCACCACATGACCAACTTCTCACATTGGGTCCTATTGTTTGTAGCCACTAGTTAAGCCGGTCGGTTCCGGGTAGAATTACGCTACAAACTCAACCCAACCTCGAGTTGGCCACACTTTTGTTTTCTAAGTGTCATGTCCACTTCATTTCAAAACATAATCACAAGTCAAACAATTACTTAGGTAGACCTAACTTAATAGGTAAATTCCCAAGGGGTAGACCTAACTTAATAGGTAAATTCCCAATCTTATATTTTCATGTATTTTAAGTTTACCCCAAAACCCCCATCGTCATTCTATCGCTTACCTATTCGTAGTAACGCATAAAGGATAGGAAGAGGGAACTTGGCACAACGTATATGATAAACTTGCACAACAATCATGCATAACATGTTAGACTTGCACAACTTAGCATAGTGATCTTGCATATTACCATAAAACATGCACCACTTGTCAAAACATGCGCAACTTGTCATCTTAAACTTGCATAAGTATGCATAACTTGTCAAACTTGCACAACTTGTCAAAACATGCACAACTTGTCATCTTAAACTTGCATAAGTATGCATAACTTGTCAAACATGCCCAACTTGTCTTTTTAAACTTGCATAAGTATGCATAACTTGTCAAACATGCACAACTTGTCAAAACATGCACAACTTGTCAAAACATGCACAACTTGTCCTTTTAAACTTGCATAAACATGCATGACCCAATTAACTTGTAAATCATGACTTAACAAACATGCATAAACATGCATAACTCATTTAACTTGTAAATCATGGCTTAGCAAACATGCATAAACATGCATAACTCATTTAACTTGTAAATCATGGCTTAGCAAACATGCATAAACATGCATAACTCATTTAACGTGTAAATCATGGCTTAGCAATCTTGCATAAGCATGCATAATCCATAAAACATGTACAAATCTCAATAATCACCACATGATAACTTTAGAGTTTGTAAAGTGAGGGTAAGAGGGCTTACAATGCCTATGCGGACTCAAATAACTATAGCAAATGTAGAGAACCCCTTATGCAACTAATTAAAGCCCCCAAATGCAAGCAAACTTGATCAAGACTCCTCCTTTATGATGCCAATTGAAAAACAAGCCTTTAATGCAAGCTAAGGAGGATCATACAAGCCTAAATATGCTTGTATGCATGGAAAATTACTTAGGAATTATTAATGAAGAGATTAGAGGCTAGGGTTTTAGGTGGAGGCCATGAGAGGATGGATTTTGGCATAGTTTAGTTGCTAGGATGAATAATGAATGATTTAGGGTAGGTTAGAGGCTTATTTATAGAAGATTAGAGTGATTTAGACCATAGGATTAACCCTAGGTGAATTTTGGCCCGTCAGATTTAGGAACCCTCTAGAACCAGACCACACAACCAAGCCCAAACCAAGCCCAAGCCAAAGAGGTGCGCCAGGCTAATCTGCCTGGCTACCCCCTGTCGACAGGGCTGTCGACAGGGCAGTCGACTCCCTGGGGACCCTGTCGACAGGCCTGTCGACATGGGGCCCCTGGCGGGAATTTTCCCGCCTTGGCCCAGTTGGCCCAATTCTTCAAATTTGAATCTGATTTTTACTTAGTAATTTTCTGCAAACTTCAATGGGCCTTAACTGGGTCATACGGACTCCGATTTTCGAAAACTCGGACTCTATTTCGCGTATTTTTCCGAGACGAACGCAATGGCATAGCCCGTTTCCCTTGATTCCCAATTTATAATTTAATTCTGCCTCAATTTATGTTATAACAGATTATTGAAAATACGGGTTGTTACACATACCTTGTCATAGTTGGAATCCAATCTCCAATAAGCGCCCGCGGTTTTGTTTGTATACTATATATGTGGAACGTGAGATGCATGCATTCTGCTAGATTGAGATTACTTTTGATTAGACACTATTATAATATCAGAGAAATATTGTTTTCCAAAAACTGTTTTCGGTCATCATAAGCTAAAAACCATCCGTGTTTATGTGTGGATCGGTTTTACGATTATCTTTTCTTTTGAAAAGGATTTTGAAAAGTTAAACCAAATGTTTTGAGTTTACTCACACCAGTCCCATGACTGACCCAGAGTTTATTTTGCTTTTGTTTTCCCTAAACTCTTGGGTGCCCAAATTTGTACGGGCAGTCAAGTAGTTCAGGTCTTTACAGATATACTTGGAGGAGCTTGAAGCAGGAGGCTTCAGTATTATATAGCTATTGATATTTCCGCTTTGTGTAAGAGTTATACTATGATAATGTTATTCTATATATATACTGTTTTATTACAAAGTTATGTTATATATTATATTTTATTCTTTCCGCTGTGAGATTCATATTACTTTGATTCTGTTCTGTGGTGATCTTCATCTTCTTCTATTCTAATTTTCTATCTTATCTATTCTCACCCTCTAATTCTTTCTATTAATGATCAGGTATTTCTGATGTCTGAATAGTCAACATGGTAGTTTTGTGTTGATTTTCGGAGTCGAAAATCCCAGTTCGTTACATCTAATGCTTCCTGCATGCTCCACCAAAACTCACTGGTAAAGATGAGGTCTCTGTCACTAACAATGCTAGTGGGAACTACGTGAAGTCGGACAATCTCCCTCAAATATATCAAAGTTAACCTAATTGCGGTCCTCTAATTCCTGACTGGGATGAAATGAGCACCCAATCATGTACCATAAACGTCTGTATACACTGTAAACATCTTAGATCCATCTGGGAGAGTCAACGTTGGAGCAGTCGTGAAAGCCTTCTTCGATCTCATAAAGGAATCCTCGCAATCCAAATCCTATGAGAATACCAAGTTCTTCTTAGTAAGGCGGGTAAGCAAAGCTGAAATCCATACAAAGTCCTTAATAAATTTCTAATAAAACCCCACCAAACCTAGAAAGCTCCTCGTCTCAGTTGCATTTTTTGGGACTTTCCAGTCTTTCACAACAACTGTTTAGCGGGATCCACCTTGGGCAGCTTCCTTTCTTAGCAGTCTTCTTGTTACCCCCCACAAAATGGCTTGTCATGCCACATCCGTGACATCTAACATCCTTCTTTATCTGAGCTTTCTCTGGTTTCTCACCCTTCTTCTTATTAACTTTCTTGGGCCACCATTTCGTCTTTCAAACACTTTCCTTAGCCACCTTAGCTTTACTTTCCATAAAATCAACTTTCCCTTCCTCATGCATAAGCGCCATCTCAACAAGATTGTCAAACGTAGCACCTATTGGAATATGAGTCATAGCAAGTTCCTGTAGAGGTTGATTCAGACCCTTAGCAAACCTCACCGCCTTTTAATGAGTCGTATTCATCAAATCTCCAAATCTAGGAAGCTAATTGAACTGATTAACATATTCTTTCATCGAATGATCACCCTATCTCAGTACTAGATATTTCTCCAATTGCATGCCCTCTTCCGCTTGAGATAATACCCTCCTTCCAAACCTCTTCGTAAAGTCATTCCAACTCTTAAAACTACGTTCTTCCTCGGTTATCGTCCATCAAAATAAAGCTTCATCCTTCAATTTCCACCTAGCTAACTGAACTCTCCTCCTATCATCAAGCTCTAAAAGTCTAAATATGCGCTTGGTGTTCTTGAGTCAAGCGCCAGCCTCTAAAAAAGTCTCTGAAACAAGGAAGATCTTTCCATTAAGAGAAGTGAAATCCTTGTAAATCTTAGAGAAATCAACCACTGGTGGTGGGTTAGGAGGAGCCACCACGGCTGGAGCGGGAGCTTGGGGATTCCCTTGCCCTTCAACTGGTGTCATAGCTTATTCAAACCCATGGAACCAAGTCGGAAGGGGGATAACCTCAGAAAAGTTCGGAGCTCCGGATATGCTATGAATAGAAAAGAGAGAAGGATTCAGGAATCGGATCAAGGGAATATTGTAATTGACTTGAGGGGATATTTTCCAAAAACAACTTTTAATTTTGAAAACACTTTTCTTAAAACACTTTCTCTTTCAAAAACAAAAACTTTTTACCGATCTTGTAACCTTAGGCTCTGAAACCAAATGTAACATCTCACATTTCTTAACGTTACCCGAATAAGGATTCTATTAAAATTATGAAGCGTTTAGGTGTAAGATTACATCACAGAGACTAAAATTCACAAGATAGCATAATAAAATATAAAAACACAACAGAACTTAAAAAATTCACTTGAAGCAGAATAAAAAAATGCCTTTACATTATAAACCATATAAAACCACATTTGTCTCATAAAAACTACACAATTAAATTATCATAATAAAAATCCTCCTCAATGCCAAATACATAAATAAGTAGAACATAGAACAAAACATATAAAGCTAGAGAACAAGACAAATGAGAATCCCTAATGGGCTGAGCTAGCAAAAGCTCTCTCAATAACTAGATCCTTTACCCTAAGAACCTGGAGGGAAGAAGAGAAAAAGAAAACTAGTCAGACATAAAGCCTGGTGAGTTCAGTAATTACCAGCATGAGTGATTAGAAAGAATATCTAGACAGGATAATAATTTGAAGCTCAACACGGTAAATAAGGACAAGAATATACTTTCATTAACATAGTCAATTGTCAAATCGTTCAATTTCTACACCATTTGCAGCAACTCATAAATTATGATATAACTTAATTCTACCCATAATCGGCTCCTAAACCACATTGTGATAACATATGCGGACTACGACCTCGGGTTTATCAGATGCGACCCATTAGCTTTAAGGTAGGTAAATCACCTGCATCACAACATCTTATCTTCCCTAATTGGCGCGATGCACGCTCACCGCCTCATCGGATGCGCCCGTACGCACCTCTTTTGGACCTCGTACTACCCAGTACAATATTGTCACCAAATGCCTAATTCACAAAAAAAAAATGTTACTTTAATTAGTCTCTTATTTCCCCTAATCAGTTTATCGCTACTATTAGAACGGACCAATACTACAAGCCCTCATTTCCCTAATCAGCCATCGCCGTCAGAGCAGACTCCTACTACATATTTTCTTAATAAGCCACTTATTTTCCTTAATCAGCTTATGCTGCCGGAACGGACCACTACCACTCATGCTTATTAATTTTTTTTATTTTAAACTTAACACAAATCTTAAGTTTATTAACAAGCCTATCTTCTTTATGCAACTTTTGTCGTATCATAAAATTCAATTTATCGGTTGTCTATAAACATCACTTTTGTTTAATTTCATTGTACAACCCAACCACCTTATTTAGCGTCTATCCAAATGTCATTTATTTAGTTTATCAAAGTTGAAGTTCAATTATCATTTTAAGGCATAATTTCAATTAGCCCAATTTATCCTTTTTGTACATATTTCTTTTTTTTTTCAATTGCACTTTTATTGTCAATTTCATATTTTAACCCAAATTATGCATAAAAAAGGTGGAATAAATAGTTTAGGCTCTTAAAGACCTAAACTCAACGTCAAAATAAAAAGGATAATGGCCTAGGCTCACGCATGACATAGGATCAGATAAATAATAATAGATTTGAAATATAAATAGGTCCGAAACTGAATTTTAATAAAATTACATACAAAGAAAAAGATGTAAAGATGAATTGAATAAAACTACAATAACGAAATAGATTACTGAATCATGCAGAAGAAAGAATAGAAGTAGTAACCTAATTTACATAGATTATTTACAGAAAAATAGAAACCAGAAGGAATCTTCAACTTATTATACTATCAAGAGAAACTCCAATTTGTACCGAATCTTGCAGTTACTGAAATTACTCACAATTTTTAAGCAAATACAATTAATCCCCGGTAGGAAATCTCTATCTATGAATATTCTCTTAAATATGTGCAAATCTTAGCTTCAATACTCCATTAAAAATATTTGACAAGGAGGTTGTTTAAGGTGGAGGCAGAGAATGGTGGAAACGGAGTGGAGAGGAATCTGTTAGGTTTGGAGCCATATTTTGAGAGCTAGGGGATTTAGGATCGTCGGAATTTAGGTTAGAAACTTAGGTCTTTAGATCAAAAGAATTCTTTAGAAGAACGAAAATGAAAGCCAACTGAATCCACCAAAAACGTGCGTACCAGGTTGCACATGCTACCCGGGTGGGTCAACCTACTTAGGGCCTCGATCGACCCTCCGGTCGACCTAGCTGATCATGATTTGCGCCTAGATTGCTTTTTGATTAATTCGATACTTATTCCAATTTCAAATTTGAATTTCAAATTTATTTCTTTCATATCTTCTTCGTTTTAAGCCTAATTTCAGGAAACCTAATGTCGATCTTTGCTAGAATTTTATAACAAAACTAATGGGGCAACCCTCATTGCCTATTTCCCAATATTTTTTTGGTTCATATTTGTTTTATTAATCTTTTAGTTAAATTGCTTTATTAAAATTTTTGGTTGTTACAGTTTCTATTTAAAGCAACAAATGCAAGGAATGGTTTACTGTCACCCATGATGATGAGAGCACTGAAAAGAAAACAAGAAGATCACAGGGGAATCAAGGAAACTGATCGAAAATGAAGAAATTAGATAGAACACAAAGATGTAGCCTGATAACCTTCTTCTTTATGATGTGGATGATGAGAAAAGGAGGTAGGCGAGGCACTTGACTGATCTCTTTAGTAATATCTTGATTTTCTTGAATTGGTGTTTCTGATTTTAACTTGTGATCAAAATGATCTCATTAAAGATGCTTTGTTGTAGCCTTAAAACAAAGTTTTACAAGCGAGGCACAAGGTAGAATTAATGGATCTCTTCCCCAAGTGATGAAAACAAGATCTGATGGGGAAAGACTACTCAAATGATGGGGAGTAATCTGATGAGTAGATCACCAATACAAAAATGATGTTGTTAAGCAAATATGCTTTGATACCATGTTTGAGATTTGAATCGAATGATCGGCTGTATAATATCAAACAATGATGTAGAGAGAAAATATTAATGAAATCTTTTTATTTTAAGTACTGTTTTTGAATTAATAATCGAATGAATAAACTATACAGAGTCCTCTATATTTATAGAATACAAATACAAAAGATGCATAGTTAAATGGTTTGAGGAGCTTGGTCCAGTAGCAGAAAGTAAAAGAAAATAAATGACAGAGCAATAAATGGGCATGGACCGGCTGATAAACAATGTGATCCAATGTATTTATATATGCTTAAGTCTCCAGAAGAAAGAATCGAGCAGCCTATCTAACATTTATTAATTTATAGGTTATGGTGGTGGGAATGAGTAATGCAGTCAGTGCAGCTGACAAAGGCATTGCACGCACACACACACACATACATACATACATATATATATGTATATTATATGTATATGTATATGTATATGTATATGCATATGTATGTATGTATGTACATATACATTTGAAAATTGGTTCACTTTATTATCTACTAAAACCGTACAAGATAAAGGTTAGCATACAAACCATTACAAATAATAAGTATAAAAATGAAAAGTAACTGTAAAACTAACTAAAAATGTAACAGCCCATGATGAGGCAAACGACCCACCTACATATGTGCATCTTTGCACCTCACATAAGCCAAAGGCTCCTCTTACTCAAGACCTTCAACCAATCATCAACCTTGAAAGGGACACCAGAATATGAAGTCCATTACATCATGTTTATATCAGAATAGGAAGCAATGATACACCTCTTCAAAGCCATTTATAATCTACAGCATATGAGTGCAGTCAAATTTCAGCACCAAAACAGAGGTAAAGATTAGTAAACTTACCAGTTCCAGTGAAGAGATGAAGAAAATATTACCATATATACAATACTGACACTGTCTTCAAAAAATCTAAGCTGCTCATGAATTCGGACAAATCCCATCTATCCCTTTAACTAATATCCAACCACTATTTTAAAACTCATAAACGGGTTCACATGAGGTTGAAATGGCTAAATACTAATTAAAATAGAATAGATTGGATTCAAATTTTGGCCGATGACATCCATGACCTATAGTCTCCATATACCAGTATTTTTTTTTAATTTTACTCACCGAAAGACTGTAGTACCACTCTCTTGTAAAAGTAGATGAAGGAAAAATGGCTATGTCTATAAACCCATCTGCTTATAAATTCAACCAAATATCATCTCGGCTAAAGCTGAAGATTAGACATCCATGAACATAAAATATGGTATAAGCAAATGAATGAAACAGCTATGTATTCAAATAAACCCAACTGCTCCTGAATTCAACCAAATATCAACTCGGCTAAATACTGAGATTAAAGTGCCTAAATATTGGACATTCATGAACAAATATGGAACAAACCAATAGTTACCTCTTCATGTTTAAAAGTGGTTTTTGTATTAAACCTTTCCCATACCAACCAAACAACCAGTTCCAATTACACAGAAAGATCTGACCCATTGAAAAAACCAAACACCGAATATAACCAAATTTATCCCCAGAAATTCATTCCATCAACCCTTAAACAAATGGAACTGCATCTAAATCCAAAAAATTCAATTCCAAAACACTAAATCTGGATGATGATTCACAATCAACTATGAATCAATCATAGTATTAGAATTGACGATATGAATCCAAATACAATTTCTTAAACACATAGGAGCTGATCCCAGTTAAGTGTCATATTTCATGCACCGGTAGCTATTAATGTAAAGTGGTAAATCCTCTGGATGAACACAATATTATTGGGGATAATAGTGTTGGAATCCAAAAACCATAAGGTGTTAGAAGTTATGAAGAGGTCATCTACTCCTATTAACATCATATAACATTCATATCGTATAGATCTGGTAAAAACATATGTAACGAATATGATATTGAACCCATATCTCTTTCTCAACTTCAAAATGCTGAATAAATCTTTAACTGCAATCTAAAACTATTAACAACTTATAACTTCAGATCAAAATCGAACGAAACCCTAGCATATCCCCAATTTACGCAATTGTTCTACTAATCAGTAACCCACACATACCAGAATACGAAAATGGTGAAGAAACAGAAGAAACGGTTATAAGGAATTGGAAGCGATTCAACACTTACGTAAGCAATGCCAGATCCCAAATTCCTTATTGTCTTGTTATCCAACTTTCAAACAGATTTGAATCGAATTTTTGGATCTGGTTTTAAGCATAAATGCATCTGGGTGTAGGGCAGATCCAGAAATTTGGCCTTCAATAATTGATTAAAAAAAACAGATCTGACTTCAAAAGTGAAATTAAAATGGAGAGAACAAAAAGGCTTATCTGCTCAATGGATTACGATCTGTAAATCGCGTTGAAGGTTATCAGAATGAAATGAATAGGAAAGAAGAAGAAATTAGAGAATAGTAGAGGAATCACGTACAGCGAAATCAGGAGAAAATTCTCCTGTCGCCATTAAAGAGCCTCTTTAACTTAACAATGTAGCACCCCCTTTGACCTCCCTCTTTTCCACCAGACATTCTGCCTTTCTTTCCTTTCACTCATTATTTCACCTTTCACTAACTTATACTAATATAAATGTGGAGGAATCTAGGGAAGCCAAAAGGATGCTGCATTTTCGGGGTATCATTGAATGCTTGCCAATATATATATACACACACACACACACACATACATACATATATGTCAGTTTCAATTCCCGTTCATAATGGAGATATAAACAACCGGGTATGCCATTTTTTTATCAGAGCTAAGGTTAGGACATACGAGAGGGAATACTTGTACGCTTTTATAACCTTTATTAATAATGGAAAGCGGATATGCGTATATACCATTGTACAGATAGTATAAATGAGTCAACCGGTAGAAATTGGTGCTATAGAGGAGGTTATAGAAATACTGAAGTTTCTATATCTATAGTATAGGATAATGCAGCTACTCAAACTTCTACTTCAAAATTTTCCGAAATTAAGCATAGAGTTTACAGGCTTAGAATGTAATCATTTAAGGGATTGAGTCATTTATGGAAACAAAAGAATGGATTCAAATTTTGATAAGATATTTAATTTGTTTGGATAAGGATTGGATGATCATATCAAAAGAAATCTTACCTCTTGGTATTTAACTGGAGAAACGTGTAATTAGTGGGAAATTGTAGTGACCAAGTCCATTGATTAGGAAATTTCGTGGGTTTATAGATTTCAAGAAAAAAATTTGAGTAGAGTTTATATCTAAAGCTGAAAGGGAAGCGATACCTAAAGGATTTTATCAACCTCCATGCATCAAAGAAAAATTACCATGGAGTATGCTAACAAGTTTGATGAGCTAGCAAGTTTTGGATTCAAGTAGGTGGACACTGCATGGAAAAAACTAAGAAATTCGCAACATTAAGGGAGTTCCAATAAGATAGATTAAAGGTATAGTATGAAGTGGTAGGGTTGAAATCTGGAAAGATCAGGCGATATAATAGCACCCAGATAGAGCATACGAAGGGAAACGAATCAATGATTGACTTTAGCAAGTAATCGAAGGCGTGGTATATATTTTATTTAAACATGTAATCATACAGGTTTAACATTACAGACAATGACATGTAATGTTAGTATGTGGATTGCATTATTCTTCAATTAGGAATTTCGAAAATGAAATTTTGTAAGCATATTATGCAATATTCTGTAAATTTTAGGAATTAATATAGAAGTCTATTTTAATAACTTTAGCTAAGAAGTGCAAAATTATGGTTTTTAGAACATTAGGATTAGAGGACAAGACTAGTGTTATCGCGCGCAGCTCTTTTTTTTTGACAGAACGACATACTGGTTTATTAGATCAGGGTTTGTATGAAGAAATTACATTGATTATCAGATTGAGGGTTTTGAAATGGGGCTATCCTCTTGAGTTCTGAATTTGAAATTTGAACACCCACTTTCGTCTACTATTCATTTTCAAAAATCGCAGGTACCTTCATTTTTATTATTGAAACTATTAGGTTACGTATAGAAAAGAATACACAATTGGATAGGTTATTGGTGATCCTGCAAAACGATTAGGTTCTTAGTCTACCTACTAAAACTATGCGATAAAAAGGAAATTGGATAAAGAGTATATTTAGATAGGTCATCTAGTTTTCATCTAGCATCCCATTAGATACTCATATCTATTAGGGCTGAGTTAGCCATGTAGGTATGTAGTCATCCTGGTAAAAGTATAAAGTGGAAATAGAATGTCAAATTTTATTCGTTTAGCATGCATGCATTTGTCACAAATATTATGTGTAGTAACCATTGTGATTGTAGATGCAGAATTTGATTGATATATAACCGAGAATGCTAATAAGGGAAAAACCAGTAACACTTAGCAGTATAGTCTCAATATATATATATATATATATATATATATAGAGAGAGAGAGAGAGAGAGAGAGAGAGGGAGAGGGAGAGAGATTCCATGTTATTATTCACACTAGATTCATTGTCTAATCCAAAGTTTTTGGTTTTTCCCATTAATCATCAAGTACTTATTTGAGTACATCGGTATTAAGGTTTTCAAGTTAGTAAGTTTTGACGAATAAAGCTCCCTAGACATGCAGGAGTCAAATTTAACTATATAAAAGTAATCTTTTGGAGTCCACTGTGTTATATTAAGATAACTGAATGATGTAATAAATTGTATAAGTCTATTTTAATAATTTTAGCTAGAAGGGCAAAATCATGGTTTTTAAAACATTAGAATTAGAGGACAAGACTAGTGTTATTGCATGTAATTCTTTTTTTTGGCAGAGCGACATATTGGTTTATTAGATCAGAGTCTGTATGAAGAAGTTACGTTGACTTTTAGATTCAAGGTTTTGAAATAGGGTTATCCTCTTCAGTTCTGGATTTGAAATTTGAACAACTGCATTCGTCTATTATTCATTTTCAAAAATTGCACATACTTTCATTTTTATTATTGAAACTATTAGGTTATGTATAGAAAAGAGTATACAATGAGCTAGATAAGTTATTGATGAGCCCGCAAAACGATTATGTAATTCTTAGTCTACCTACTAAATCTATGAGATAGAAAGGAAGCTAGATAAAGAGTATGTTCAGATAGGTCATCTAGTTTTCATCTTACATCCCATTAGATACTCATATCTATTAGGCTTGAGTTAGCCATATAGGTATGTAGTCATCTTGGTAAAACTGTAAAGCAGAGATAGATGGTCAGAATTTACTCGTTTACCATGTATGCATTTGTCTGATCTCGAATATTATGTGTAACGGCCATTGTGATTATAGATGCATAATTTGATTGATATAAACGAGAATGCGAGTAAGGGAAAAACCTATAACACTTAGCAGTATAGTCTCACTAGATATATATTTATAGGGATTACATGCTATTATTCACATTAAATTCATCGTCTGACCCAAAGTTTTTGTTTTTTCCCCATTAATCCTTAAGTACTTATTTGAGTACGTCACTATTATGTTTTTAGGTTAGTAAGTTTTGACAAATAAAGCTCCCTAGATATGCATCTTTTGGAGTCAACTGTGTTATATTAAGATATCTGAATGATGTAATAAATTGTATATGTCAGTTATTAGTACTCTGATTGATGAAGATGACACTTTCATATATATCATTCTTTGAGTGTTTATGTTGTTATATTTTACCATAACCTAAGCTATGAGATTATGTAACGAATATGAAATATCATATTTATGAGATATCATTGACGTTTTGGAAATACTGTCTAAAATTATTTTATATTCATGTGCCTTTAATTTTGATGTAGTTAACATACTCGTGTTCTGTCATAGAAAATTTATAATTTAGATAAATGCAGTATTTGTTGTGTTTAAATTTAGGTCTTAAAATGTGGGATGTTATACTTTTGTATCAGAGCACAAGGGTAGGGGAAAAATAGATTTTTTGAAATTTAAATAGGTTTTGAAATATAATCCTAATGAATTAAGGAAGAAATTGTGTTGTGGGATAATGTAATAACAACGTACTTATATTTGCTATATATAAAAAATTGATCCTATCTTTATTCTTCCATTTTTATTACTCTTAGACCGTTCTTCTCTATCTTACTAAAGTTCGAATACAGCTTTAAGAAAGTAATGCATAAAGGAAGGGAACATAAGAGTTGATCTTAGTGGAGGAAGCACCACAACTAATGAGAATGCCGAACACAATCCCAATGAAAAAACTAGGTCGTTTACTTACTACTAATTTGAGTCAGGATTGTATCTGACCAGTGAACTATGTATCAGTTCTTTGTTAATCTATTGCAAGTTAAAAGCACCCGCTATGTTGGCTTGAGAAATGCTAGGTTTGAGGGAAGCCATTTATTGGAGCAAATGAAGTGTAAAAGTGACTATTTCATTATAAAAGAATCTTTGCTAATTTAGAACAGAGTGATGAACAGAAAAGAAGATTGACATCCGGACAGTTATAAGGAGTCGCATTATATTGGTGGAATAGTGTTATTGTTGGCATTGTGGAGGGAACCATGACAAGGGAAAATTTTCATAGAAGGTTTGAAAAAAGGTTCATTTCAGAAATTTCTACCTCAATTTTGCTTAGAACGTTTGTGGAGCTAGTGCAGGAAGATATGATGGCACGTGAATATGCATCTAAGTTTGAGATATTGTTCCATTTGGATATGCAACTATGGATATGGTAATCAAAAGGAATGAGAAGTTATCAAAGGATTGAAACCGAAGTTTGGTAGAGCCACTTTAACACACATAAAAGATCCATGTGATGTGATAGTATAATTGGCATTATGGAATGAGGAGATACTTCCCTTCTTTAATAATAAGGCTGAAGAATCTCAAAGTGGATAGAATCATAAGAGGAAGTTTAATCCTAATAAGGGAGCTCAGAAGAGCGGATCAAACATCAAAGGCAAGGCTAAAGTTATGTGTAATAAATATAATAAGAAGGTTGATTTTGCAAACGAATGTTGTTCTGAAGATGGAAAAGAATAAGAAGTGCTTCTTATGACCAGATTGGACATTATAAAAACTGATGCAAATAACTAGCTGCAGCTAAGAAGGGAATAGTGTTTTCTTTAGAGCCTTTTGCCTCAAAACTAACCACATATAAGAAGGTATAGTATATGCTGGCAGATATGCTTTTGATTTATGGCGTACCTATTAGAGTATCATTTGATATTGGTGCATCACATTCTTTTATACCTCATTGTTTGGTAGGTAAGCTTAATCTAGAACCATCATACCTTGTTACCTCCTTAAAGATAACCGATTCAGTATAAGGTTGTAGATTCTAGGATTGAGATTCAATCACTTAGAGTATAAATTACCAAGTTATACATTTTCTTATAATTTTTTATGTTTGATTTTGTATGCTTTAAGATCATATATGGTATGAGTGTGTTAAGTAAATATGATGCTAGCAGAATTTGCCATGATAAAAAATATCACTAAAATGCCTTAATGGAAATAGTACAATAATATGCACATTAGAAAACTTAAAATCAGGCGCTTGTTCTTTATTGGGTGCGATAGAAGAAAAAGATGAGTTAAATCATATTTTCACAGATATGGAGTTCGCAGATGTTTTTGAACTGGCTATAGAATTAGCACTAGAAAAGCTATAGAGTTCGGAATATATCTTTTACCTTGGGGTGAACCCGTTTTTAGTAGACCACCAGACACGATGACACCTACATAATTGAAGTAAAGGTGCATTTTATGGATTTAGAAGGAATAAGTTTTATTAGGCTAAGAATTTCGCCTTAGGGAGCGATCCTGATGTTCATGCAAAAACCTGATTGATCGTTAAGCATGTGCATCAAATATCTAGTACCAATAGTTGACAAATAATTAGAAATGATCATACGATGGCCCAGATTCGAAACCTATCTACAAGAAAGGCGAAGGTCAGAAAAGATGGAGAAGACTACAAGATGGCATCCTTAAAACTTGAGTACTGAAGCTAATAAATCCGGATCAATCCAACATGAAGCTAAGTTATCTCATCTAAAACAACATGTGAAGATGACAACTCTACAATTTCCAAAACAGAAGTTGAAGAGGAGATATATCCAAAAATATAGCACATTCAAATCCAGATCGGCCTAGTAAGGTGGAAAATTCAGATTAATGTCGATCTAAATTCAACTCCTCAAGCCGATTTGGATCATCTCTTGAACAAGAGCTGCCCACATTCTCCATCCTCCCACAATCTCCACTTCGTCTTTCACACTTTAGAACCTCATATTCTTGTAAATATGAGGTTCCTATACTACAAAGGATCTTTTGATAATCCTGAGAGTTTGTATCGATTTGAATCTTTGCCAATTCAATATCTTGTACTTGTATAAATCAATAAGAACTAGAGAAGTTTCTGAGAAGTGGACAGAAGCCTTCCCTGACGAACCACTATAATCTCCATGTATGATTTTTTTACTTGCTTTCCTCGTTTTTCATTTATAATCCTCATTATTCTCTTTATGTAACCTTTTTGGGTGTCAGTGCAATTTTACATGCTAACATTTTGGTGCTTTTACTAAGAAATCATGGATTCTCAGTTCTTTGTCTTCTCATTTACGAATGGTTAACGATTCCCTTGAGGTAATATCAATTTTCTTGTCGTTGTACTAGTGAAGTTGTTAATATTACCAATTAGCAAACATGACCTCCAAAAAGAAGGCTTCTACCTTTCGCACAAATGCTCAAGCTGAGAAAGAGACCATTACTCAGCAAAGAGGCCAAAAATCCACTGTTGATACCATTAAACTTCCACCTGCTACTAATTTTCCACCACTTCTATGACTACGTGAATGGTTACTCAAGATGAGTTCATGAACATGATGAAGAGGTTGGAATAGACACTAGAAGCATTGAATCAACTGATGAGGGGTAATGTTGAGTTAGAAAACCAGATCAATTGAATGAGTATAGAATGGAATATATGGAGATGCATACTCTAACTCCAGCTTGTTGAATCATAGTCATCAAAGCAGAGTTATTGAATCTAGCGTAGACGGATGGAAGAAGGCAGGTTTTGAAATGAAAACCCAGCTCGGATCGACCCTGATCGTTAAAGCCCGATTTGAGCCAGTCAAGTCATGTAGATCCAGATCGTACCACTTGTATTGATTGGATCAATGTAACCTTGCCGACTCGGATTTGGTCACCAAAGCCATCTGAAATGTGAATCATTCTTAACTTAACAGTGGTGTCACTGGCTCTTCTCACGTAGTGGCTGCTCTTCCCTAACATCTTATGATTGATCAGGATGTCGAAGAACGATGAAATGTGGCTAGAGATGCTACTCAAATACTTCGACTTGAGAGGAGAAAGCCAGGTGACATAGACATGACGTGGTGCTTGGAATGTAACACCCGATAAAATATAGCCTAATTAGGCATTGGTAACTAAACAATAATAATTAGTAATTAAAAATACGTATAATTATACATGGGAATTTGACCATGAAAACATCATCATTGTGTCCATGGGGAGATTTAAATCCGTTTTCAAAATTTATATGTTGAAAACGCTGTCTATATAAAGAAGATATGCACATAACAAGGTTTGGGCATAAAATAATAATAAATAATAAGAATACATATTTGAATTTGAAATGAATGGGATAAAATGGAATAGAATAAATGCAACTGACATAAAGGAATATTTCATATTCAAATTTAAAGTTATGTGTTGACATACACATGTAATAACAGGACGTGATTTAAAAGAAAGGAAAGAAATTAATAACATTTATTAATAAATCAATCAGATGTGTCAAATAAATTCACGACGCCCAATTCAAAAGGGATGTCGATCGCTCCTCCTGAAGAGGGGTCGGCCGTTGGGTTTGTCGCCCTCCAAGGAGAGGTCGACCACTACGTGGCTTGGGAGGATGGCGGTGGCTAGGATTTTTTGTGATATTTTTTGGTTTATGTATCAACAGATGGTTTGGATCTTATATTTTTAATCTGATTGTTCCTACACATTTTGATACTTATAGATAGAGCCTACCCCCTCCCCCACTCCAGAAACAAACTCCAAGGGTTTCTAACTACATATTCTTCTTCTTTGTATCTGTCAGTTTTAGGATCCATGCTAGGTGAAGATTAGTCCTTCCTCTTTTCCTCCTTCTGTTCTATTCAATTTTTATTCTTAGAATTAATGGATCTAACATATGTTAATTTGATGGAAGAAGAAAGCGGATACAGTTGTGCTTCGCTACAATCCAAATCCAGAATTATTAAAAAAAATCTCTTTTTAGTAACGTGAGTGAGATTCCTTAAGTTCACATGTTTTATGTGACTTTTTAGTATAAATCTAAATTGATTATGACTATAGGGTTTGGGATTCACAAAAAAAAAAAAAAAATCCCACAAACCTCTAAAATTGTGGAATGGTCAAATTGAGCATATTGTTTGCGTTTTTGATTGCGGATATAAATAAAAAGGGATTTTCTTATTGCTCCTATGTAAATTCAGAATATAGTCCATTTTACTTTATTTCCTTTCTATTATAAATCGTAAACTTACATAAAAATTATGGATTTGGGTACTGTAAATTACGTGTATTCAAATCTCTATTTTTGTTACAAAATAGTGGATTTGGGTACAATAAACCATATGCGACCAAAATCCATGTCTTTGTGTAAAATTCACTCAAAGTAGAAAAATGGTCAAACAGTACTATAAAGAATATATAAAATGTTATTTATTATTTTGTCCTTTTTTGTTTATTGATGTAATTCAAAAAGCCTAGGATTATTATTCTACCTTTTGTTATGTTATATATGTTTATTTCCTTATTGGTTCTTCGATTCCGAGACGAAGATTTATGTGCCATATTATGAATTTGGGAAATATGACTTGTATATCTTTTACGTGGAGTAAAGATTTCCATTTCATCGTTTATTGCACTTTCTTTCACATGAGCCATTAGTTGTGCATTTATATATTTATAATTATATATATCGTAATTTACGTGTCTTAAATGCGTATTTACCACATTTTGTTAGGAATTTTTATTAAATATCGCCATTAGGAATTTGAATTTGTGTGCATGTGTAAATGGCCTTTAGTAATATTAAATGATGTGCAGATGCAACGTTAACCCTTACTTATAGTTGATGTTTGCACGGATAACCTGGCTATCATCGGTTCCAAGTAATCAGGGTAATGTAAGACGTCTTGTGTCGTGGGCCATTTAGCCTGTGAAAGGCATGCCTTGAGATGGTATTATGTGGCTGAACCACCTTATAAGGGTATTAAGTGGTTAGACTCATTTCACTCATATGGTTCATCCTTAAAGTTTGGGCTGAAGTCATAATGCCCACCCTTATTTGATATTAAGAGGTCTATAGGTCCTCCTTTCTCTAATACTCATGAGGCATTAAATGGCCTCAAATGAATTAGGTGATTCTCCATAATTTTTCCGCTTCTTATCTAGGGGCTAACGTGAGGGTACACCTAGGGATGAGCTACTAAGAGTTTCGCCGAGCATGTGAGGGAAACCTCCTATCTAAGGGAAGTAGTAAGTGGCTAGGAGTTCATCTACAATGTCAGCTAGATAGTAATGTAAGGTCCATCGAGAGGGTCACAAATGGCTTTGAGTGTCTACCTAAAAACCAATATTAAGTGGATGATTACTATCTCTCACATTGTGTGAATATATTTATTGTGTAGTCTACAAGGAAACATGTCTTACTTGACTATAGGTCCGCCAAAGGGTATTAAGTGATCGTAGGAATCTGTCCAGATTTTATCTTGTATTAAGTAACCAAGAAGGGTTCACCTCTTTCCATCTAATATATATATATATGGATAGACATAATATTTGTCTGTATGTGTTTATATTATCCAAGACATAACTCTGATACGTTTTGTACTGCCAATTATAGGGGGAAAAAATTCTTTTTAAGCTTAAAGATTTTATTATCCAGAATTATTTTTCTGGCCCTTCTTCTCTTAACAACTAAGGCTAGGCAGGAAAATGTAGCATGGTAGATGATGATGTGGATGATGGAGCTTGGTGATGGCGATCATTTTCTTATCTTACTATTATTATCTGAGTGTATCTTAGTTATTACAATAATGATGTACCTTGACTTAGTATCATTTTGGATCTGGTGTGTTTGACATTATAATGTTTTATGATATAGTGCATCTATTTTATTATTATATTTTATCCATTCAGCTGTGAGATCTATTCTTTTTTAAGTTTTGCTTTGTTATTTTATTCCTTATAGAAACTAACAACTTGCTTGTAATGGCTCTAAGTTCCGATGGATCTTTTTTGGGTTGGGATTTAGGCATGTTCCAAGCAGGTTGTCACATGAAAACTATCCCATTGCGATCCCAACCCCTGATTTGACAGCCATGGTTCGTTATTTTATAAGAGATAGTTTAGGTTTCATAATGAGGAGTCAGGTATCGAACAAATTCATACCCTTTTACCGATGACATATTAGAAGCTGAATACACTTGTAGGCTACACATGTAAGACCGAACCGATGCAACACCTAATGAGGTATTAGTGGTATATGGATGGACATAACACAAGCAACATATGCTATTAGTGTATAGCTTTTTCAGTTTACTTGGAAGGAGCAGCGATGACGTGGTTTACAAAGCTACCTTTAAAGTCAATTTGGTCATTTCGAGAGCTAGGAAGGAATAGTTGAATCAATTCCGTCTGCATGCTTTAAAACGCAAGCACATAATAACTCTATCTAATATTCAACAAGCTTCACGAGAACTTTTAAATGATTATTTGTAAAGGCTCAACGTAATGGTAGCTGAAGTCCGAAAACTAGATAATAAGACAATCTTGATGGAGTTAATCAAATAAATTGATCTAGATTCTGAATTTAGGAAATGGTTGATCGGGAAGCCTCCCTCTACTTTGGATTAAGTTTATCCTAAGGTGACTTAGATTTTATGAAAAAAATAAGCGGGAACACCTCCTGAAAAAGAAAAAATAAGATTGAATATTGAGGAAGTTAAAAGCAGTCAAGTAGTACAACAATCTAGAGGAAGTTCTAGAAAAGTAGAGATGAATGTTTAGAAACAGAACCAACAAGATGATAATTGAGGATGAGACTGTAATGGTTAGTTCTTCGAGGCTATTTATAATAGGACTAGGATGTTTAGATGCATTATAGTTTAGGTTTAAATTTCAGGCCATTAGATCTAGGAATACTCCAGAACATCGCATCCAGAAACCAAGAAAAACCGACCGATAATGTGCGTACAAGGTGCATACGTGCTAGGCTTAGGTCAACCAGTATACCAGTTGGGTCGATCCATGGGTCGGCCCACTTGGGTCCTCGGTTGACCTCTGGTCGACCCAGTTAGGCGCTGGGTCACCCAATCCTACGTGATTTTCTTTGAATTTTAATTATGATTATTCGAACATTGTTGTATTTTATAATTTGAATTTCAAACTTATTTCTTTTATATTTCCTTCGTTTTAAGCTTTAATTTATTAAACTAAATGTCTGATTATCCTGAATTTCGTAACGGACTTAGTGGCACAACACCTTGCCCATTTCCCAATATATTTTTTGATTAATATTTAATTAATTAATCTTTTAATTACTCTATTATAATACATTATTGGGTTGTTACAGAGGGCGCCTTTTGGAGATGAAATAACCCATAAGTACATGCAACTGGTGCATCGGTGGAACCATCCATCAAACGGTTGTGATCCAACCTTGATTTATTTCAGCTACAGTTCGACCCCCATTCAAGCCCTATCAATCCTGGATTGCTCCACGATGAATGCAGTTATTCTAAGAAAGTGTAAATGAAAGAATATATATCCTATTATTCACATACTTTTAATTAAATCGAAGGATCAAACCAATATAGTTTCCACTTAATAAAACTTTTAATTTGTTTCTGGTTATGTTTAAAATTTCTTCTGCTTAATTTAAGAATCAAACAACACAAAAATGATATCTCATTAAGCTCCTAAATACATACATACATATATATATGTATGTATATATATATATTCATTTCCTTTTAGAAAAACAATTATGAATTTCCTTCCATTTTAACTCAAAATCACTTTGATTTGGATATAGGAATGTAATAAAAATCCCTATAATATTCAATATATCCAATCCTTATTGTGTTGATTATATTTTATTTAATTTCAGATACACATCAAACCTGATTTGTTATGCATTAGCTATTCAACTTATACCTAAACATGGCATCAATAACTTTATTGTTTTCATGTAATTAACCTGTTAAGGATGATAATCACGGATCTTAAGGAAAAACTAACTCTAGAGGAGGGGCGGATAGTGTTTTAAAGAGACTATGGAAAATCTAAACACTTAACCATTACTCAAACAACTATATTAATCACAAAATGAATATCACAACAGAAACAATGACAGATGCAGATATAAGCAGAAATAAAATGCAGAAAAGGAAAGAACACACCGAATTTTATACTGGTTCGAATTACTCCTACGTCCAGTCCCACGTAATGCTGGGTTGCACAAAGTTTTATTAATACTAGTACCAACTTTACGACACCCTTGATTTCACGGCTACAAGGTTAACACCGATTCCACACCCTTGATTTCACGGCTACAAGGTTAACACAGATTCCACACCCTAGATTTAATGGCTACAAGGTTCACACCGATTCAACACCCTTGATTTCATGGCTACAAGGTTCACACTGCTCCCTTTGCTTGATTTACATGCTACACGGAACACACCCTTTTCTTAACAATTAGAAACAACTCTAGAACTCTTAAATGACACTTCCAAATAGAGAGTATTTGATAGAAGGTGCAAAGAGAAAGAGAATGATATAATTTGTATTGAATACAGAAGAGTATAGGTGTAGAAATCAAGAAATTAAAGTGGAGTAATGGTGGTAAGAGTAAGGATGAAGAAGGAGAAGATAAGTTGGTTAGAAATTCGAAAATGGGCCCTTTATATAGAATTCCAAAGGTTGCAACAGTTCTGAAACATTTCAAATATTGAAAAGACACTTCCTTTTGAATTTTAAAAAACTGACGGTTATATGCCGACATGTAAGAAATGTATGTTGACATATATTGTATTTTTTGAATTTTAAATCAGTTTTTTAAGTATTTAAATTAATATATGTATCCTGGTAATTGTTGAAATAATACTAGTTGTTAAATTATTATTTTTCAAGTATAAAAACATAAGAAAATTTTATTTAAACATATGATTAATTTTTTTATACATAATTGATATAAAAACTATATATAATATAATTATAAACATATATAAGAAATTTTTAAAGAGATACTTATAAACTAAAAAAGTTTGATGAAAACTTAGAGTTAAATAAGAATATTTGAAATTATAATCAAATATAAACTTAGTAAAATATACATATAAATGATTTAATAAAACTAGTACTTATAAATTAGGAAATATATATTTGAAATCATAATTTTGAAATCCATGGATAATGAAAAAACATTTTGTGAGAAGTTTGAAATCAATTTGAAAATAGTTTGAAATCAATTTTTAAAAGAGATAATTTGAAAATCGAGTTTGAGTGTTGCTCAGACTTTTACATAATTTCTTGACTATATTATCCTATAGCCTTAGAATCTTGAACTCCTGATACTCAAGAGTCTTGAATCTTCTTTGAAATCTTGAATCTCTAAAAGCTCTAAACTGTACAATCTTCAGTATTTATTTCCTGCATATATATATATATATATATATATATATATATGTATATATTCTGAGTAAAGTTGTTAGTATATATTTTATGATCAACAATGTTGATAATTGAAATAAGGTTGTTTTCATCAAAATTTCATTCTCCAACAATCTCCCCCTTTTTGATGATGACAATCTTGGTTTATAAACTATCTATATCTGATATTACCTGTCAGTCTGATTCTTCAGTTACTCCCCCTTTCACCATGAATTCCTTCTAACTCCCCCTTAAAGTATGCTTGTTTTATCATTTCTCCCCTTTTGTCATCAACAAAATGTATATCTAACTATACTCCCCCTAAATTTATCAATAATGACCCTAGTGACGAATCCAAAGTATAATCTATTCTAAATTTGGAATAATCCTAGTTACTAATTCTATATTTAACTCCCTCTGAATCTATAGCTCTCCCTAGATCTATATTTTTCTTATAACTCCCCTTTAAACTAACAGAACACTAAACCTAGCCTAAAGTCTAATACCCATAAAACTATAATCGGACTTTATTCTAAACTAATAAATAATTCTGATACAACTATGATATTTCCTTAAAACTATGATACAACTTAAATTAATGTAAGTCAAGTAATGATAAGTCAATATTCAAGCAATCTAATCCAAACAATCAACAATTTATGTTTTGTTGTCACAAAACATCAACTCAAATTCAAGCATAAAGCCTAACATTTCTTGTAACTTCTATTTATCCTAAAAACTTATAAAACTCCTATCAACCACAAATGCATAAGTATATTTCTAACAAACTATCAACCACTAATGAAATTTAACCATGTTAAACAAGTCAATCAAGTTATTCAAGCCAAACAAGTCAATTAAGTTAAATAAGTCAATCAAGTCAAATAAATCAATCAAGTCAATTCAGTCAAATAATTCAAACAAGTTAATCAAATCAATCAAGCCAAAAAAGTCAATCATGTCAAAGTAAATGTATTTGATTAATAACCCTATACATTTATAAGACAACAACTCCGCAAACAGTATACTTGTTATGTGTGGAGTTAAAAGTTAACATGTAATGCAGTGTGTGTAGTATGTTGGTTATAATGTCATATGCAAAGCAATATGAAATGATATTTTGAATGAAATACGACTTGTTATGTGAATGATTTTAATTTGAGATGCACTATAATTTATAACAATGATGTATGATATGAAATAAGATTGGTAATGATAATATGCAGAATGATTTGATGATGTTATCTATTTTGGTAAAAGATATTCAAAGCACTATCTAACTATTATGCATATACATATATTATATAAATTATTTCAATCAAACAAAGGTAATATACATTAATTTCTAAACTTAGGTTAATGATATTAATGGATTAGATTGAAAGAATAGTAAAGATAAGAGTTTAATGGTTATTAACAAAAAAATTTATAATAGGTAGTAAAATATTCAGAATAATTCGATGAGAAATATAGAGTTAAATATTCTCAGTAGGGAGCTTTTAAAAAAAACTATAAAAAAACGAAGATCTTTTTAAAGAGAATATAAAATTGTATCATATGAAGTAAACTATTCTGATATATATATATACATATATATATATATACACACACACTCATAATTGTGTATATAAAAACTAATTTCAAGAAGAACTTAAATTTAATTTATTATGAGATATACATCAATCTTTTTACAGAAATCAATTTTAATTTTAAACTTTAGATATCAAAACATATTAATTTGCTAAAGAACCATTTATATGTTAAAACTTTAAAAGAAATCTATAGTTATAACTAAATTGTTTTAATGAAATCTAGTAATATAAAGTAAACTATAGAACTATAACTTCTTATATTTAAACTACATATTTAAGACGTAAAAATCACACACACACACACACACACACATATATATATATATATATATATATATATATATATATATATATATATATATATATTATACCAAAATATTAAGTTAAATATACAAGTTTTATAAATCTTAATAAAAATTAGTATTTGTAATGTAACCAAAAAAATTTATGAAATTATTTGTGAAAAATATATAAGTTAAACTATGTATGTTTAAACTTCAAATAAAAGATATATAAATTTATATTTTATACCAATATCAAACGTTTGAAAATACTACATAAATATTAATTTATATACTTTCAATATATATTTTTGAAACAATATGAAACATGAGTAAATGAAAAAAATTGAAAACTAGAGTTTGAACTGATATTTTCATATTGAAAAGATGTCCTTTCAATTTTTCAAAACCAAACCAAAGAGTAGTGAAATTTAAATTTAGAATAAGAAAAGAGATAAATTTTAGATTGGTATATGGTGTATTGACATATGAACCAAAATATCTAGAATTATATAAAAGATAAATTTCTATACCTAATTATGTGCATAGATATATATTGCTAAATTCAATGATAATTATGAAATAATTGTAAAGCGTACCTCTTTTTGTAATCCTTCCTTTTGTTGTTATTCTATTGTCATGAACCACACATTCACATCTTATAGAATTTGACATGAAATCTGGTCTATTGCGACAGGCTCGTTTTTCTGATCAGCATAGTATATTCATTTGTTGAATTTGAAGATCGTATGAGAAAGATATTGATGATTTAGTAGTTTAAACATCTTGGTGCCAAAAATATGAATTTGAATGAATGGACACTTCAACTACTATAAATAGGCTCAATAGTCATATCCCTTCATAACCATTTCTCTTCTTCTTCTTGCTCCTGTTTTTCCACTTTCAATCAATCTTCTAAGAGGCACAGCTTCTTCGTTACTTGACAGAATTGGATAAAATAGCTGCAAATCGAAGAGGAAGGCAAGGGATACAACTTGGTAATAGTTTGGTGAAGAATTTGAATGATATTATGGTGCAGTATAATGAATCAATGAGAGGGAAACAGAAAATCCCATATACAATTTTCTGTTTTGGATAGTTAACTTCAAACCACCATATCTCACTTAATTTTGATTGGAATTTGATGATCTACCCATCAAAGCGACCACGAGAACAAGAGCTTCAATCTGGAAAATGAGTTGGGATGAAATATTTCAAATATTTAAGTGAAATATGAAGAATACTTGACAGTTTTGGTTTCTTTTTCCCTTTGTACACCAAAACTTCATTTGATAATTACTTGGTCATTTCTGGATGGATTTGCACGAAACTAGAAGCATTGCGGAGCATATGAAGAGAAGTATATATAGCATTGAATTAAATTGAAGAAGAAAAATAGTCTTATAGATCAGGTACCCATTTAACTGTAGACTTCCAATATTCTTCCTTTTCTTCTTAATTAATAAATGAACATCTTGGAGTCTTCCTTCTTTTTCTTCTTGGTTAATGAATAATCATCTTTGTGCCTTTTGACCAATAGTCATCAGACATAAGTCTTTCCCTGCAAAACAACATAATTTTTTAAAGAATCAAGTGACTTTTCAAAATGACTAATTGTAATAATAACATCATGATGATTCTATGACATATCCTTTCAAAAATAGTGTTTAAAAAATTGTAAATTAAACTTTCAAAAAAATATATCATATTATGATAACTTGAATTTTCAACAGAATAAAACGCAGACTCATCTTATACGATGCAATGCATGAATTTAAACTAGTGTTATAAATCATTTCAAAATTTTGCTATTTAATATTTCCCAAATCCAGATGATGAAGTTTTGAAAACCTGGCTCCGTCACCAATTGTTAGGGATGAGAATCACGGATCTTAAGGCAAGACTAACAACAGAGGGAGTGAATAGTGTTTTAAGGAGAATATGGAAAATCTAAAGACTTAACGATTACTCAAACAACTATATGAATCACAGAATGAATATCACAACATAAACAATCACAGTTGCAGACATAAACAGAAATAAAATGCAAAAAAGGAAAGAATACACCAGATTTTTATATTGGTTTGGATTACTTCTAAGTCCAGTCCCACGTAATGCAAGATTACGTAGAGTTTTATTAATACTAGTATGAACTTTACAACACCCTTGATTTCATGGCTACTGTAATGGCCCGGGGAATTCGCGATCCTGGATATACTCGACATAAACCCAATGTCGACTATTCAAGCATCGGAAACACCGGATAGTCCATGAAAGAAATTAGAGGGTGAGAATAGATAAGATATAAACTTAGAATCGAAGAAGAAGAAGAACACAAAACATCAGAGTAACATGAATCTCACGGCGCAACGAACAACATAGAATAGATAACATATCCTTGAAATAAAATCAATATATGTATACAGTAACATTATCAGAGTACAACACATACAACACAGCGGAAATAACAATAGCTATATAATCCTGAAGCCTCCTGCTCCATCTCTTCAAGTATCTGAAAAATCCCGACTACTTGACTGCCCGTACAAAATTGGGCACCCAAGAGTTTAGGGAAAACAAAACAAAATAAACTCTGGGTCAGTCATGTGACTAGTGTGAGTAAACTCAAATCATTTGATTTAACTTCCAAAATTTCTTTTGAAACAAAGGATAATCATAAGACCAATCCACACATAAACACGGATGGCTTTTACCTTATGATAACCCAAAATATTTCTAAAACGATACTTGTCTGATATTATAATAATGTCTAAATCAAGTAAATAGAAATCTAGCAGAAACGCTTGCATCTAACGTTCTACATATATACTATACAATCAAAACCACGGGCTCTTATTTGGGGAATGGATTCCAACTATGACAAGGTATGGATCCACCTTCCGATTAGTGTACTCTAGAAGCGATACACTGGAGTTCAACAAGAACATCTTGCAACTCGGCCACACGTGACCGACCATTCATTTCTCTTGAATGTATCGAATATATTGCCACCCCTTGGTTAGTATTCCAACGTAACCATTCCCGGGAGATACAGAATTGAAAGAAGTACAAATATGAATATTCTCTAGATGGTGACAATATACCCTAATTCGGTGTGGCCCACTTGGCCATGTTGCCTACCCGATTTTTCTCATTTCCCATTAGATGAGGCTTGAGGTTATAATTTATCTATATACAGATCACGTCTTCATTTACTTTGAATGCCACATCATCATACCCGTCAAATCACAAATTGATTTCCCCAAAAATACCACGGGTATAAGCTAAGAGAAACGAATTCCTCCGCCACCAACGTAAATACGTTTGAAACGATCAACTTACGCGATTTACCAGATATACACTGTCAGACATTCGTCCATTCAAGTTGTCCTGGGACTGGACAAACCGAAGGCATTATTCAGTACATCCATCTTAGGCAATCTCTACCTAATATTTATACAATAGCCCTTGCACTTTACTCCGTCTTCAATATATTCATCATACTTGGTTTGCAACGCTTACGCCAATACGGAGTGGTTTTTGGGATAATAATCCAACCGGTCTCTCCATATTAACAACGTAAAAATGGTCAGAAACTTTGATAGTCGGTGATTTAACTATCAAATGAAAACACGCGTGCAAACAACAATCTTATTTCCAATTGGAATTTCTATTGATCAATCATCATCATCATCATCATATATATATACATACATATATATATATATATATATTCATATTTCCTTATTTTCTATATACAGAAAATATATGTTATGAACATTGGAAAATATTTCCATTTCTTATTTTCTATTATTAGAAAATATTTCTGATTCTTATTTGGAAAACATTTCCAAAACTCCTTCATGGGATTTAAACAAATGTTTAAAGAAAACATCGCTAAGCCAACTCAAACCATTACACTCATTAACTAAATTCACTTAACCATCCTTCACGATCAAACCTTAACCATTCCTTAGTTAAGAAGGGAGTCAATCAAGTTGGGGTATAATTACCTCTATGACCTTAACTGAACAATGTTTTTACTTTGGAATAGACAAAGTTTATCTTTTAAATCTTTAACAAACTTCCTTACGAAACTCTCGGATTCTATTTTCGAATCCACTTCTTTTATAAAACATTGGTTATAACGATAACGTTATAATTCCTACTTTCGAAATATCTAACTTCAGATATAACTTTTATTCTTTAATTTGAATAAATAAATAAACACCTAATTTATAAATAAATAAATCTTGATTTATAAACCGGAAAGTATAAGTACTTACCCGAATTCGATATAATCGAATTCCACGATTAACTCTCTTCGAATAACTAATATTCGATTATCTCTCTTCGAATAACAAATATTCGATTATCTCTCTTCGAATAACTTATATTCGATAATTCTATTCGAATAAATATTATTCGATAAATTCACTTTCGAATAAGTAATATTCGATTAACTCCTTTCGAATAAACTATATTCGATTAACTCCTTTTCAATTAACTCTTACTCTAATTAGTTAACTCTAACTCTAATCGATTTACTCTAATTCAATTAACTCCTCTAACTCATTTTGATTAACTCCTTTGATTAACTCTACTTCTATATTCAGTTTCAAATATCGATGTTGAAATCGATTCTTACTTCTCTATATAAGTCCTGACTTATATATTCTACTTATCCAATGATAAATATTTTATTTATAAAATTTTATTTATATATTAATCTTCTCAATATATCGGTTAGAACATATTCTATTTAAAATCTGTACTTTAAATCTATACCATGTTATACCCATGTGCGAAGCACGGGTTTAAACCTTCAAACGTAAAATTCTCTTTTATATAAAATACTTTTCATTTTCCAAATATTCCTTTTAAAATTCTATTCATTTTCTAAATAAATATTCCTTTTTTAATTATATTTATTTTCTAAATAAATATTCCTTTGATTTAATTTTATTTGTAAATGTTTTACAAATATTTCCCTTTCTATTTTATTTGTAATTGTTTTACAAATATCCCTCTTTCTATTTGTTTTACAAATATTTTCCTTTTATATTTGTATTACAAATATTTTCCTTCATATTTGTTTTACAAATAATTTCCTTTCTATTTGTTTTACAAATAATTTCCTTTATATTTGTTTTACGAATAAAATTCCTTTTCATTTCTATTTAACTTTAACAAATAAATATTTCCTTTTATCTTTCTATTTATTTAACAAATAAATATTCTCTTTTTATAAAACCTTTTCCTATATAGCATTGAAAATTTCCTTTTCTATTTCTAGTATTCCTTATGGTATTTAACGTACCATATAACAATGAACGGTATCATTCCAACATACAAAAACAACAACAGATTTCATATCACATCATATAACACAATATATGAAAAACAGTAAAATAAATGTTGAGGAATCCTGTTAGATTCCTCCGACCTGTTTCCCTGCATCCACATATGTTAAACAATATAATTAACATCGATTTCATGTCACTATGAAATATTCTGCTAAACAGAATCAATATTTGATTAACGATTTATATATATATCGTTATCTATAATTTAAACCAATACATAAGCAATTAAACCAAACAGTTAACACAAAACAATCAATAGATAATTATCAGTTTAAGAATACGTTATAAAAATATAACTGTTCAGAGTTGGTGAGTTTTACTCACATTGGACGATCATCGTTAATAACGATAACCATCGCTTGATTCAAACAGACAATTTATTTTGCCATAAATTGTAACGAGCTCTGATTCTCTCCCAGTCAGTTCCATGGTGTAGCCACCGTCCATACGATCCCAACGAATCTTGTTTTGCCAAATTCTGGTATCGTATGACCAAGTTGTCGATATTATAAGTTGTATACATATTTTGATTTAAAATAAAACTTCACTTAAATACTTGAGCCTCACCAACCTTTCATGGCCCATCCACTTGTTAAAGGCCATACCCGTCTCTCCCTTTCTCTTCTTCTCCAGCTCGATTAAAATCTCGTCCTCCTCATCACATTTTCTCCCCTCGTCCCCTTTCAGAAATACAATAGCCGTTCTACTTTTTCCCAAGCCCAAATACATTAATTTCTCCATGAAATTCAAATACACACATTAACGCTACCACCCTTCTTCAAATCCTTAATCCGCGTCATTGAAAATAGCTAATCCTTAATCTCGATTTTTCTCTTCTGTTAGAAAAATATACTTCACCAGCTCCCAACGTTTCTTGTTTCACAGAAATTCGATTTAAAACGGCTTTTGTATATTCGTTTAAAGTTCGAGTCGCCAAACTACGAACTACCGCGCCTTTTCGAGCTCGATTATAATTATTATATAAATTATACGTTCAAATGTCATTTATATAATATATTCGTTATCGTAGTTCAAATTTAAATTGAGTTATTATATTTTGAATTGCCCAATTCACACCATATTGCCATTTCAGTTTATTCTGATTATTTTAGAATTAAAGATATTATTTAATTATTATTTTAATTAAATATTCACTATTATTTAATTCAATGACTGTAACTCCCCATAATTTTATAACATTAAAATTCACAAATTAAAGTATACTTAATTTTTAGAAGAAGAATTAAGTGAAATGGGTTGCACTTTTATGTTCGTCTCAAAATTTTGGGTCAAGATAGACAGTTAGTTTTGCATAAAACAGATAACTTATGAAGAAGTTATTAAGCCTTGAAGTTTGTATGCATATGAGAGAAATATATATATATATAGACATATATATATATAAATATAAATATTCAAAAAAAGTTCAAAACATCGAATCGGGAGGAATAGCCGAACCGCACCATTTTTGGAGTCGACCCAAGCCCCGTTGGGTCGACTAGGGGTCGATCCAGGGTGTTCGGCTGTCAACCCGTAGCCCGATTCGCCCTAAGGGCTGATGTGGCATCAAAGTGGTCCTGATGGTTCTGGTTATCCCTAGGTTAATCTGACGGCTCTTATTAAATTAAACTTCTATAAAAACACTCCTAAACCCCTAATACTAATCACATTAATTCATAACAAGAGCCGTTATGTCGTCAATGGAGAATGTGACGACCCCAAAACCCCGTACCACGGTGTTAAGGATAATCATTGGAATATAACACATTAATCATCATTAGCAGAGTACAGATAATAGCATAAACAAGAAATAGAATAATTTACACAAATATGACAGCGGAATCATATATATATCACCACATCAGAGAGCACAGTGCAGAATACTACTTAGTGCATAATAATACATAATCAGTTTACATCGCCTGTGGCGGAATCATACATAGAGAGTACATAAACTAAACATCAGTCTACATCGCCTGTGGCGGAATCATAATACATATACAATAATGGCGGAGAGAATCATAGTCATCACAATGTAGTCAAGCCTCGCCATGAGCCCAAAAGTGCACCTCTACTGCGGTGCCAAGCCAAACTAGGCTGCCCATGTGAAATTGAGGGCACCCGAGTTTGCAAGGTGAAACAAACTACGAGTCAGTCATGGGACTGGTATGAGAAATCTACTTAACTTATTAAATCACAATAATAAGGCAAATCAAAGGACCACGCCACTTTCGCGGAACGGGTTTACTCCAATGAGTGCTAGTGCATGAAATAAACTAAATGATTATATCATCACAATGCTTTTTATAAAAATGAAGCCATTATAAGACTCAGGTCCCATCACACAATGCAACGCAAGCCGGAGGATAGAGTTTTACCTTATAATGGCCAAAAATGCTTCATACGTATAAAACAAAAGTGATTGATATTATTACTAGTGCATATATGTTTCAAAAGCAGATTCAATCATAAATATCAATCATAGACGACATGGGTACCATATATCATGTCGCCATACCAGTAATACAGTCACATCTGCAATTTCATATTGGAAATTGGATTCCATCATGAGTCGAGGCAAGGGGCAAGCTCCTCTCCATTCGAGACACTCTAGAAAATGTCCCAGGATCGCACACAGTGGTCCTTGGACTCGGATGGGCCGGTCCTCTCTTACTTTTGAGGATTGGCAATTCCTGAACACACGTTTCCCGGTCCTTATAGACCAATAATCGAGGCTCCTCGCATTCCAACAACCACACAGGTGAAAAGTAGATATAAATGTCAGGGCCGGTAGGTCAATGACACTGCCATAGCTAGATAGAAACGTCGTGTTCTCCCAACGTTCCTTCTCCCGTTTTTGACTATACCGAGGTGTGAGGCTCGCAAATCCACGTTATACACAAAGCTACGTCACACAGACCTTGCTTTGATCATCAACCACAAGACTTTGCTTTGCGACAGAAGCCTTGATCATATGCCACTTAGGCGTGCCACATAGGCAATTCACTCCATGCGACTGATTTCTATCGATATATAACCTCTAAGCTCGTACGTCTCAGAGAAGCGCGTTAAGCAAGAGAATAAATTCTCCGCCGCCAAACAGATATATATTTAACAGAGATCAATCAGCATAGAACAAAATCATATGTCAGACACACAGTCCATTTGCAAGTTCGTTCTGGGTTTGAACGAAGCCGGAGGCACCATATTCCTCGCATATCCGCACAATCAACAATATGTCCGGACGGCTACTACTTCAGCTCCTTCAAGGTAGCTACTCCAATCACGAGCATCAGTAGCGCCCATCCATCCAATGTGAAGATCGTCGGTCTTGAACCGTCTTCATCTCTTTGACTTCTCACCGTCGATAGAATATTTGAAATGAGAATTAACTCGGCCTTTCCAAATAATCCACGTATATTTAGATTTTCAAATCAATTCTTCACATGGTTAAATTACTCAACATTCACATTTCAGTTCCTTAGTATAATTTTCATGTTAAATACATTCAACCATCACATATCAAGCAAACCCGGCAAAACTGGTTTATTTCCACTCTATATCGTTTATAACATTCTATAACGATATATCGCCATTTTTATTTATTTAAAAACGGCCATATTTAATTAAACGAAGTTACAGGTCGTGCCGAAGCACTAGCGCTATTTTTCACTAAATTTGTTTTACACATATATGAAAATCTAACCGCTGGATCTTCACAAATTTTATTTCATTAGAAAGATCCTTTCAAAACGAATCCAATGGTTTCAATTTTGGGAAAATCCGACGGTCGGATTTCCCACACTAGTCGTTTGAAGTTACGATTTCAAAATACGAACTGCAGCGTCGTTATTCGATTAAATTTAATTATATTTATATATAAATATAATCGATTCTGGCGCTGTTTTTCTTCAGATTTGAATTAAACATTCCAAAGAATCCAACCGTTGGATCTTTACAAATTTGGTGCCGTTGGGAAGATATTTCCAAGGCGAACCCAACAGTTGTGGTTTCGGGAAAATCCGATGGTCGAATTTCCCGCACTAGTCGTTTGAAATCACGGTTTCAAAACACGAACTGCACGGCCACGATTCGTTTTAATTATATATATATATATATATATAGTTCATTCGACGATTTCTATATCGTTTTCACTTCAAATATTTCACTAACGCCTTTAAATTTTTGAAAATTTCGCCATAACCTCCATTGTACGCGAGGGGCCGGGAAAATTCCCAAATAGCCACACGGGCATCTCATCTCTAAAAGAAAAAGAAAAGGCCAAGCGGCTAGCCAATAGGCTCATAAAATCATCACCCAAGCAAAATAGTAAACATGTACCTATTTGTCGGGCACACAATTTTATTCCTCTTCTCTAGCCTCTTTGCTGTAACCTGTTCAATAAATATGCATGTACATATGTGCAATTTCTATCACTTATCATTTTCCATTCAACTTCATATTCGATACAATTTGGTTTAAAGTCACCATTCATTCTAATGTTGCATACACAAGCAAAAATCATATCATTAGTTAATTAATGAATATTTCAACTCATGCATATTTATTTGAACAAGTGGTTATTTTTAACACTTCACATTTCAAAAATGATTTTTTTGGCGAACTAAAATATATTTCAACACATGACTATTTCATTTAGTTCCTATACATGTTAAAAATAATATTCATATCACAAATATTTATTTCAACACTCGTATATTTTTTTTAGCAAATCACATACATGATAAAAATGATATTTTTATCATTTAAAATATTTATTCAACACATGAACGTTTTTAACACTTCATAATTTCAGGAAAAATGTAATTTTTATTGTTCGATCTTTTTATTCAACACATGAACCTTTTCAACACACGCACTTCTCAACACATGAGCATTTCCACACATGGATATTTTATATAGCTTGTTCATATAAGAAAGATGAAATTTTTATTGTTGAAACAATTTATTTATATTGCGAATATTTCACATAATTCATATATATTATAAAAATGTGATTTTTATGGTTTAAACTCTTTATTCATTCAACAAATGAATTTAATTTTCAACACATTACTTCTCAACACATGAGCATTTCCACACATGGATATTGTTTTCAACACATGAATGTAATTTCAACATATGAAAATAATTCTAACACATGAATATTATTCAAAATTTCGGCAGCATTACGGCAGGGTAGTTAAAACCGGCACCGTCCCGAGTACGGCTCCTCGCTCTACCTTAAAACCTCGCGGTTTTTGACAATGGGGATTTCATGCATCTAGATCGCACGCAAGCGGCTTGTTTTATTTTCATTTCCAAAGTTATTTCCAATTTGTTTCAATCATCAATGGGTATTTTTCAACCACAACCAAACAATATCAACCACAAACAATTATATCAACCACTCGCATTATTCACCAAATTTTTCACACCAATTCACAAACAATAAATATCGTCCATGGTTTGTGGACGAGGGGAGTGTGCGTGTGTGTGTGTGTGTATATATATTATTTCTATATTTCACTTGCATTTCAACACACATATCATTTATACAATGCATGTATAATTCATACTTCGCTCATATAGCTTACACAATGCATGTACATGAGGTATACGACACGTGTATAATTTATATTTCACTTATATGATTTATACATGACATTTCCATTCACATTTTCAATTCAGAATTCTCACATTGGTTGTCGAGGTGCTAAAAATCCTAGCGAGCTCAAAAAAATCCGCGGTCTCTTCTAGGTGGTAGTGAGCCTCCTTGCGGTCACGATGTTTCCTGTTTCATCGAATTTCGTCAACACACCATAAAGATATGATTTTTCAAAGTTTGCAACACTTAAAAGTGTTATTTTCAATCCAATTAAACTAAAGCTGATACCTTTCAAAGATGTTCAAAACTAGGTTTTGAAAATTCATGAAATCCGTAGTACTTCGTCCCGATCAGGTTGTATGACGTTGAAGAGGGTGGAAAGGGCTTCAGGCGCAGGGGGTTTCGTCGGGATCGGTGGTCAGAGGAAGCGGCGGCGGCGCTGGAAAGTCGCCGACTTTGGCGAGCTCGTTCTCGTCGATGGGGCGACGAGGGGGGTCGAGGGTTGGTCGGATTTGAAGAGGGGAGGCGGCGCTGTCGAGTCTGGGTGGTGGCGGGGGCGTCAGGTGGCTGAGGCGGCGGAGATTTGGTTGGGAAGTGGGGAGCAGTTTTCCGTCGTTGATCGGGAGAGAGACGAGGGTTTTCTGATATGTTTTTTATTATGAATGGAGAGATTTGATTGGTCGAAGGTTTTATTAAATTTTAAAATAGTGTTTCTCTACACGGACACCAATTCAAACCCAACGACTGTCGCCCCTAGCTAAATACCCCTATCCCGGACACAATGGGATAAGTTTCATAGGCCAATTCGACTGTTACAGTCTGTTATTCTTCAAATTAAAATATAAAACATTCAATATTCGATTTGAATGTACATTTCAATTTTCCAGGGCCACAAACTGATTCGAAAAATTCCAAAAAAATAAATCTAGCTATGTTTTGATGCTACGGTTCCAACAAAACTAGTTTCGTCGAATTCTGAGATTGTTTGAAAAATGGCCATTTTTTGGTCGATCCAATTTAACAGAAATTGACCAAACACATTTTCTTTTGCCACGCTCACATACTAGCTTCAAAAATTACGAAATTTGAAACCTTGCAATAGTTTGACATCCCGGATCCAACAAAAAGTGGTTTCGTCGAATTCCGAGGTCGTTTGCAAAATGTCTATTTTCAAGGGCTATATATTCTCTATAGCGACCTTTCTAAAAATTCATTTGGCCATAACTTTTGATTCCCGCTATGAAACTTCGATTTTTCAGATTCGTTAGAAAGGTATTCAGAAACAGATTTAAATATTTTTAGTTTCACTAAAATCCGTTATATTTTGCACCCAGTGCAGTCAGTCAAAGTTTGAATTCAAAATTTCAAATTGCCCCACTATTTCTAATTCACTATTTTATTGAAATATTCTATTTCAATTGTTTAAATTCCTTTGAAATAACCAATTTGAAAATTTTAAATTGGCTCGTATTTTCCAGGTTGTTACAATCTCCCCCACTTAAAACTTTTCGTCCCCGAAAAGGAAACAACCGTAAAGTAGGAAACAAAAATGTAAATGCAAAGTATTATAAAGGTACCTTGCACCAGAGTTAGTCAGAGATGTCCACTCTGCATTTGGGGTAAGCTTGCTTAATGCTTTCCTCAGTCTCCCAAGTACAGTCTCTAGGATCACTACTCCACTGCACTTTAACTAAATGAACCTTCTTGCTCCTTAGCTCTTTAGTTTCTTTGCCAACAATCTTTAATGTCTCTCTTCTGACTGCTAATTCTGGAGTAATTTCCAAGTCCTGTTGTGCTGCTTCTTCTACAACAAGGTCCGGATCATGCACATGTCTTCTAAGCTGTGATACGTGAAATACATCATGCACTCTAGGCAACCAATCTGGTAATTGAACCCTA
This sequence comes from Allium sativum, assembly GCA_030737875.1. Taxonomy (NCBI): domain Eukaryota; kingdom Viridiplantae; phylum Streptophyta; class Magnoliopsida; order Asparagales; family Amaryllidaceae; genus Allium; species Allium sativum. The sequence continues at coordinate 513,650,171 of CM060919.1, read as the reverse complement.
TATGCAAGAGTTCCAATTCTTTCTAGTATAGGAAAGGGACCAATAAATCTGGGTGCTAACTTCCCAGTTTTGCCGAATCGGATCACTCCTCTCATCGGAGAAACTTTCAAATAAACATGATCACCAACAGAAAATGTCAGATCTCTTCTTCTAGAATCTGCATAACTTTTCTGTCGGCTTTGCGCGGTTTTCAATCGCTTCTTGATGAAATCGACTTTATCAGATGCTTCTCTAATCATATCGGGTCCCAACACAAGTCTGTTGCCCGGTTCTACCCAACATGCTGGAGATCTGCACGGTCTACTGTATAATGCTTCAAATGGTGACATTCCCAAACTTGCTTGATAGCTATTGTTATATGAGAATTCTACCAAATGCAAGTGATCTTCCCATGACCCACCAAATAATACAAGCCCACAGTAAATCTTCTAGAATTCTATTCACACGCTCAGTTTGGCCATATGTCTGAGGGTGATAAGCGGTGCTCATATTCAGTTTTGTTCCCAATTCTGTCTAGAATGCCTCCCAGAATTTGCTAGCAAATATTGGGTCTCTATCACTGACTATGCTGATGGGCATTCCATGCAGCTTAACAATTTCTTTGAAATATATCTGTGCCAGACTTTGAGCGCTTCTATTGGATCTGACAGGTATGAAATGGGCAGTCTTCGTGAAGCGATCTACGATCACCCAAATATTGTCATTACCGTTCTTGGTTCGGGGTAAACCATCTATTAAATCCATGGAAATTTGTTCCCATTTCCAACCTGGGACTTCCAACGGTTGCAACACTCCGGCTAGCTTTTGTTTGTTGCTCTTGACTAATTGACAAGTAGGGCATCTGCTAACATATAAAGAAATGTATCTCTTCATCGCCTTCCACCAAAAAGTGCGTTTGATCTCGTTGTACATTTTACTTACTTCAGGATGAATGTAAAGTTTGGATTAATGGCATTCATCGAGCACCTCTCTTTTGAGCTCTGGGATGTTGGGAACACAAATTCTCCCCTTCAGTCTTAGAACTTCTTCTTTATCTACCTGAAAACTTAAGGGCTCGCCCTTCTGTATTCTCCCTCTAATCCTTTGAATGAAGTGATCGTTTTTTCTAGAGAGCAGATATTTTATCAATCAATCCTGGCGTAATTATAAGATTGGCAATGATTGCGGTTTTTCTACTAAGCGCATCCGCTACAATGTTAGCCTTTCCCGACGCATACAAAATATCTAGATCATACACTGCACGAAATTCTAGCCAACGCCGCTTTCTCAAGTTCAGATCTTTCAGGGTGAACAAACATTTAAATGATTGATTATCTGTATACAGTTCGAATTTCTCACCCAATAAGTAATGCCTCCATATTTTCAAAGCAAAAATGATAGCTAGTAACTCAAGATCATGAGTTACGTAATTATCCTCATGCGGTTTCAGTTGGCGGCTTGCATAAGCAACTACTTGGCCTCTTTGCATTAACAATGCACCAAGACCTCTAATAGAAGCATCTGTCCAAACCGTCAAATCCTGATTGCCATCGATAATGGTTAACACTGGAGCAGTTGTCAGTTTCGATTCCAATTCCTGGAAAGCTTCCTCACAGTCATAAGTCCACTTAAATTTCGCGTGTTTCTTCGTAAGCTTCGTTAACGGACTGGATACCTTCGAGAAATCCTTAACGAATTTTCGATAATAACTAGCCAACCCCATAAAACTCCTGACCTCTGTGGGTATGGTAGGCTGTTTCCAGTCTTGAATTGCTGTAATTTTGCTCGGATCGACAGAAATCCCTTCCTTTGACACGACATAGCCAAGGAACTTCACTTCTTCTTGCCAGAAGACACATTTAGAGAATTTGGCTTTGAAGACGTTCTTTTTCAGAATCTCCAATACTTGTTCTAAGTGTTTTTCATGCTCGGGTTTTGATTTGGAGTAGATTAAAATATCATTGATGAATACGAGGACAAATTTATTCACAACTCCCCTATACACTCTATTCATTAGATCGACAAAGTATGCTGGAGCATTGCACAGGCCGAACGGCATTACTAACCATTCATAAAATATATCTGGACCTCTAAAAGCTGTCAAAGGAATACACTCTTCTGCAATTCTCAATTGATGAAAACCCGTAGCTAGGTCCATTCGGGAAAATACTCTCGCCCCATTTAATTGGTATAGCAGATCATCGATGCGGGGTAATGGGTATTTGTTTTTGTGCGTCTGTTTGTTGAGGTCTTGGTAATCAACACACAATTGAAGAGTATCGTCCGACTTTGGGACAAACACTACAGCTGCACCCCAACTAGAAAAGCTAGGCCTGATCAGACCCTTCCATAGCAGTTGACGAGTTTGGTCGCCTAATTCTTCTTTTTCCTTTGGAGTCATTCTGCGAATTGGATGTACTACTGGTCTGGCATTGGGAATAAGATCAATTCTGAATTCTATTTCTCTTTTGCAGAGGTAAGTTTTTGACTTCTTCAAACACATCCGCATAGTTTATAACAACAGGAATCTTTTCTAAGGAAGTGGGGATAACTTCTAATGCAGACCGAAATTCCTTTCTATCTGGATTCGAACCATGGCATGGTACAGTAATATTTCCAAGCTTCGTTCGAATTTTTACTATCCTTTCCACACACTTTACTTCAGCTTCGTATTTCGTTAACCAATCAAGTCCGAGAATGATGTCGAACTCAGGAAAATCCATAACGACTAGGTCAAAAGGAAACTGGTATCAAAAAAAAGAAGCAGGTACTTTACAATATAAACTGAGAATAATCGAACCCCCTATAGGATTATGAACTTTAACCGATTCTTTGAGCTTTCTTTGTTTTAACTTTAATTTGTGAACTGTGTTACTAGCAGTAAAACTATGTGATGCACCCATGCCAAACAATACAGAGACAGGAATATTTTTAATTGTAAGGGTACCTCCCAAAACATCGGGTTTACCTGCTCCGTCGGAAGCAGCCGGCGGGTTCGTCCCATCATATACGTGAGCAACCCCGGCCTTCTTAAGCAAGGGACAGTCTCTGATAAGATGATCTGTCCTACGGCAGTTAATGCATGAGCGAGGGTTCTGAGAGCCCTGGCTTGAACCTTGAGAGTCGCTCTTCGGCTTTTTCGGGGCGGTGCAAACATTTGAGTAATGCCCCCGCCTTGCCACAATTGTAGCAGCTTCCCTTTGGCGGACTACTAGTCTGCTGATTAGAGGACGCCACATTGCTTGATTCTGGCTGGTTTGTAGCAGGCTTGCGCTTATTCCCGGCCTGAATTTTAGCACGATCCTGGTCCAGGTGCCTATGGTCCAGGTGCCTTTGATCCAGGTCCCCATAGTTGCACGCCATCTCCACTAATTCATTAAACTCCAGCTTGATGTGGGCCATTGCCCTGTCTTGGTACTTTCGCTTCGGCCCAAGAATGAACCTCTTGTTCTTGGACTTTGCGGTGGCGATGAGCTCAGGAGCATAGCGGTATAATTGTGTAAACTTGTTCAGATAGTCTTGCACCGAGAGATCACCCTGTTGGAGGTTTGCGAATTCGTCGTGCATGCGCTTAAGGGCTTGCTCTGGGACATACTTCTCTTTGAGTAATTCTTTGAATTCATCCCATGTCCTACCAGCATTTCTGTTTGTTGCAGTAAGAGCTTCCCACCATAGTTCGGCTTCCTCTTGTAGAAGCCAAGCACCCATGAAAGCTTTGTCTTGATCACCCAGCCTCAGGCCTCCTAGTATCTTCTCGCATGTTTTCAGCCATGTTAGGGCCTCAATTACAGTGCCCGTTCCAGAGAAGGTTTTGCCTTCTAGGTTCTTGTACCTTTTAGCCACGCGGTCGAGCTCGAAATGTTGAGCGACCGGGGGTTGTATTAAGGGTCCCTCTTCAGCTGGGACTTCACCTCTTCCTCTGCCACGACCAGCTCGGCCTCCTCTACCAGCGGCTGCTCGGGTAGCCATTGTTCGAGTTCTGTATAAGCAAGAAAAGAGTCAGCCTACAGAAACGATAATTTTATTGTATGGCAAAGTAGAAGAACTTAAGGAAAGACAACAATGTACTAATCAAATTATTTTTTCTATTCTGCTTAGCTCATTCTAGGACATTACTAGTCCTATCTCTAATGAGCTACTTTCCTTAGAATACTACTGATTCTATTCTGACGAAGTGTTTAATGTGTTAAATTCCAGAACTAAGGTTAACCAAAGCTCCGATACCAGCTGTGACGACCCCAAAACCACGTACCACGGTGTTAAGGATAATCATTGGAATATAACAAGTTAATCAACATTAGCAGAGTACATATAATAGCATAAACAAGAAATAGAATAATTTACACAAATATGACAGCGGAATCATATATATATCACCACATCAGAGAGCACAGTGCAGGATACTACTTAGTGCATAATAATACATAATCAGTCTACATCGCCTGTGGCGGAATCATACATAGAGAGTACATAAACTAAACATCAGTTTACATCGCCTGTGGCGAAATCATAATACATATACAATAATGGCGGAGAGAATCATAGTCATCACAATGTAGTCAAGCCTCACCATGAGCCCAAAAGTGCACCACTATTGCGGTGCCAAGCCAAAATATGCCAGCTACCTATAACTAGGCTGCCCGTGTGAAAATGAGGGCACCCGAGTTTGCAAGGTGAAACAAACTACGAGTCAGTCATGGGACTGGTACGAGAAATCTACTTAACTTATTAAATCACAATAATAAGGCAAATCAAAGGACCACGCCACTTTCGCGGAACTGGTTTACTCCAATGAGTGCTAGTGCATGAAATAAAGTAGATGATTAAATCATCGCAATGCTTTTTATAAAAATGAAGCCATCATAAGACTCACGTCCCATCACATAATGCAACGCAAGCCGGAGGATAGAGTTTTACCTCATAATGGCCAAAAATGCTTCATACGTATAAAACAAAAGTGTTCGATATTATTACTAGTGCATATATGTTTCGAAAGCAGATTCAATCATAAATATCAATCATAGACGGCATGGATACCATATATCATGTCGCCATACTAGCAATACAATCACATCCGCAATTTCGTATTGGAAATTGGATTCTGTAACAACCCTGAATTTTGGGGCTAATTTAAAATTTTTATTTTAGAAATTTTAATGAATTTTTTTTAAAAATAATTTATTTAAATAATAACGGATGAAAATGTATTTTATTTGCCATTTGTTACTATAAAAAGAATGGAATAAAAAGAATGTCTTTTTATTGTCACTTGTTTTACAATAATAAAATAAAATAAAAAAATGAAATAAAGAGACTAGGTTTCATTTTGTCATTTGTTCACAACAACAACAAAAAAATGTAATGATATAAAGTGTTCATGTTTTAAACTTATAAGCATGTTTACATTAAATAGTATATTTCAAAATAATGAATGGTTTAACAAAATTTGTTCGTGTTTAGAAAATAAGCTTTACATTAAAAAGTATATTTTAATGTATTGAATGTACATAAATATTTGTTTGCATTTAGAAAACAAGTTTTACGTTAAATTCATATTTTAATGTTAAGAATGTACATAAACATGAGTTCATGTTAGAAAACTTGTTTTACATCAAAATTATATTTTAATGTTTAAAATGATGTAACATAAAAATTTACATTTTTATGTAATAATGATTCATTAAAATGTTCATAGCTGGATAAATGTTTTAAACATAAAAGATTTCATTTTTTTTAATGTAATAAAAGAAAGATTAAAAAGATTATCACAAATTAATATTATATTTCGAACTTTGTCCATTTTAAATAATATCTAAATAGGCTGTGCAATTTAATTTAATCTTAAACAAATAATTTATTTGTGTAGTGACATATCATCAAAACTAATTTATCAAATTATAAGTATAAATGGCGTAATAGACGTTAAATTTATTTCAATTATTATATACCAATTTATGTTGAACATCAATTAACTTTCCTTTTTATCCAACTTTCATAAGTAGCAAATTTTATCGTTTTGATTACTCAAAATTTTACCATAATTTAAAACGAATTCACATATGCAATTCAATGTTCATTATTACACTAATTTTCAATATATAAGGAATTCCAAAATTATAAATTTATTTTATATATTGCTTATTCAATGTTAATTTCAAATGTCATTGTAAAATACTTTATCAAACAATCTTTCTTATGTTACCAAATACAAGTTATAATCATATATAACTATTGGAAGTTCATCACTTAATAAACTAGATTAAGTTCGTATCATATCGATTTGTGAAATGATTCCTAAATTTTTGATTTGATTCCACTTCAAGCATTATTCACAAAATCAATTCTTTATGTACAAGATGTATCATTAAATCACACATTACTCTCTTTAATTGTGTGATTTACTTTTGAAATTTGAAAAAAAGAATATTTATTCCCCCCTTCAGACTTTCCTACTATCATTTTAGTAGGAACTAACATCCATCTCTCTATGGAAGTTTCTCTCTTTCCTCAGATTCTTCCTTCCGTGTATTAATTATCCAACTTATTAACTTCCTATTAAATTTCCAATTGATTCCTCATAAATGCATTTTGTTTGTTTTTATTGATGTTTAATCCAATGAACATTTATTCTTTATTTCAAATTCAAAATTTATATCTTCCTATAACTAGCCTTAATTGCCTTTTTAACACCTTTTGTTTCTTGTATCTCCAAATTAGTGACCACCAAGTACACCTTTCAAATTCAAATTTGCGATATTTCTTCGTACAAAAGTTTACACCGTTGACAACATATTTACTTCAGCAACTTATTCAAACATAGCACATTTGTCATGCATAGGAATATTTTCACAGTCAAACTAACGGACATCCATTTCTAATTCAAATTCTTCCTCCTCCCTTCGAGCTAGATCACAAACTATACCTCGTTTCGAAGCCCCTCCTCTCCTCTTTCATCTCCGACCGAAATCACCTCCTTCCGTGGCCCGTAGCTCGAGGACCGAGGCTCCAAAGGGCGCGACTTGCGCACGCCGCCGGCCCCACCAGGCACCATCGCACCCTCCACCGTGCCAGGCGCGCATAGGCCTCTCCAAGCTCGACCTCCTCCAACTGACGGCACCTTATACTGACGCTCCTACCTCCCGCAATCTGAATCCAAAGTTTGGAGCTTTTCTGAAAAATAACGGCCTACTTATCAGTGAAGGGAGAAAGGTTAACAAACCTTAATCATGTTATTTAAATTAATCATTAATTTGTTTAATCCATAACTTCTTCGTTTGGACTCGAAATCTGAAAATTTCAGAAACGTTGTGATCGTGGTGAGCAGATCTACGCAGCTGGACTGAAACAGAGAAATTCTGAACACTTTGGATTTTGGACAAAAATTCGCAACGAATGTGAGAATTCCTTTGTTAAAATAAATTAATAAATTTAATTAATTTGTCTGCTGAAAATCACATGTTTAAGCTGTAGATCTATTGTGTTTGGTATGATTGATGATGTTTGTTATGTTGGATAATTATAGATCTATATATTCATCCCATGTTATGGTATCACTTTTGTTTATTTTGAGTTGATCTATCTTATCAATTCAATGATAAAAGAAATATGCTTGCGATGAATGATTGAATTACTTTGTATGTCTCATATTGTTAAAATAAGATTGTTGTGAACAATTACATCATGTGTGTTTAATAAATATCTAGTGTGCGTTAAGATAATATGGTTGAGAACTAAATTATCACATTTGTTTGTTGAAAACCAATATAGCATGTTTGATTTAGAACAAATGGTTGTAACCAAAATATCATTTTTGTTCCATTAAGGATTTGTTAACAAAGAACATTTTGCATTTGAAATTTTACATGTTACTTATTTTAGATTCATGCTATGTAAAATAAAGTATCACTTGTGTTAGAATCAAGTTACTTTAGGAAAATATTACTTGTGTTAGTAATGAAATATTAGGATATAAAAATGTATTTTTAGTTAGAATATTAAAATATCATTTTTGTTATAAATATTAGGTTAGATTGTAAATATACTTCCATTAACCATTTATTTGTTAATAAAAAGGTCAATAGTATAAATACATTTTTGTCAACATGATGTTTATAAAAAAAAAAATATATAAATGTTTATGTAACTTTTGTTGACAAAATAAAAAGAACAAATTTTTATGTTGTTTGTTAACAAGAATATAAAGACACAATTTTTATGTCATTTTGTTAACAAAACAAAAAGGACAAGTTTTTATGTTATTTTGTTTACATAGAAGGAAAGGACAAGTTTTAACATTAATGTTGTTTACATAAATAAAAGACAAAATTTTTGTAAACAAAAATAAAATGAATTATTTTCATGTTATTTTGTGTACATAAGAAAAGGCAAAATTTTGTAAACAAAATAAAAGGGGTTATTTTAAGTCCATTTTGAAGACAAAATAAAAAGACTATTTTTAACACATGATTTTGTTAATAAAATTAATGACAAGATTTTAACATAAATTTTGTTAATAGAATTAATGACAAGTCTTGTGTAAAAAAAACAAAAAAAAAGACAAATTTTTATATTATTTTGTCAACAAAACCAAGGAACGATTTTTATGTTATTTTGTCAACATAAATAAAAGGACGATCTTTATCTTTGACTTGACTTCAAATTAAAATACCAAACTCTATCTTCATTTTATATAATGCAAGTTAAATCTTTATGTATAAAACAAAATGTAAGTTTTAAATTTTTATTTTCATTTACCAATAGAAATAAAGATGAGGACTTGATTATGATTCATCAAAAGTACACCAAATCATATTTGTATTAACATAGTTGAGATGACACCCAAACTTACATCGTGGTGTTAAAATAGTTGTGATGACACAATATACATTGTTGTATTAATCTATGAATTATGACACCATCTACACCGTTGTGTTAATTTAAAGGATGACACAAAACCCATTGTTGTGTTAATGTAGTGTAATGACACAAAATTACCTTGTTGTGTTAATTTAGTGGTGATGACACAAATATAGTATTGTTGTGTTGATTTAGTTGTGATGACAAAATTCATCGTAGTGTTAATTAAGTTGAAATGACTTTAAATTCCATTATCCCGTTATATAATTGAAATGAATCAAAATGGAAATACACATTCTTGTTTGCAAATTTAGTTGTAACAAAACATTTGTTAAAGATTGTATTTATTTTATTTGCATGTTTAGATGCAAATAAACATGGTAGTTAAAAGACTAAATTTATAGTTGCATATTTAGAAGACGAAATAAACATTTCGTTAAAAGAGTAATTAGTTAAAACAAAATAAAGTTAAAAACATGCATTTTCTTATGTATAAGAAAAAGAATCATTATTTTCTATGTTAAGAGAAATAGAAAAGAAAACATTATTTTCCTATGTAAAAAAAAAAAGAAAACATTTTCTTTGTTAAAAGAAAAGAAAAATAATATTAATATTTTCTAATGTAAAATGAAAGGAAAATATTTACATTTCTAATGTAAAGAAAATAAAGAAAATAAACATTATTTTCTACTGTAAAGAAAATAAAAAATTATTTTCTAATGTAAAGAAAATAAGGAAAATGCACATTATTTCCTATAAAAAAAGAAAATAAGATCAAAAAGAAACATTTTCTTATGTAAAAGAAAATAAGGAAAACATTATTTTTGTCGCATTAGAATCGGCGGACAAAAATATAAACGTAATGATTTAAAGTAATAAATTATAATAGTGGAAAGCGCTACATGGTCTATATATTTATATATATAATATAAATTAAAACTAAGCGAAACACGCGCGGTAGTTCGCGTTTTGAAATCATAACTTTAAACGGTTATACCGAAAGATCCGACCGTCGGATTTTCCCAAACCTGGAACCGTTAGGACCGTTTTGGGAAGATCTTCCCAACGATATAAGTTTCGTCAAAATCCAACGGTTAGATTTCAGGATATGTGTAAATCAAAATTGGCTGAAAACAGCGCCAGGGTCGCCCATCGACCCGAAGCGTCGTTAAATTAATTCTCGTTATCAAATATTAATAACGATATGAAATGTTTTCAAATTATATTATATATATATATGCGAGAATCATTTGAGAAGACCGAGTTCAATCTCATTTCAAATGATTATACGACGTTTTAAATCTAAGAGTTGAAGACGGCGATTGAAGACCGACGATCTTCACATCGAATGGGTAACTAGCGTTGAGGTCCTTGATTGATTTGCTCCCAAGACGGGGCTAAGATGGTAGTTATCCGGACGTAGTGTTGATTCGTACGGATTTGACTTTCGCTCAGACCCAGAGCATAAGTTTATAAATGGATTGCGTGTCGGACCATATGGCATGCTAAGATGCAATGATCAAGGCTTTGTTGAAAAGCAGGCCTTGTGGTTATAGCGTTACTTCACGAACCTCACACCCCGGTATGAGTCTAAAACGGGAGAAGGGAACGCAGGGAGTGCACACGTTATCTTTCTAGCTAGAGTAATGTCAGGGACCTACCAGCGCTGACAGTTTACTCATTGTGGATGTTGGATTTTGAGGCGCCTCGTTATTTTTATAGGCCGTTGGTGGTCATACTATAGGTCCAAAGGGACCGGGAAACGTGTGTTCAGGCATAACTAATCCACTGCCCATTGGCGGGGACCGGCCCTGCAGCTATCCAAGGGTTCACTGCGGGGGATCCTGAGGTATCCGCTAGAGTGCCTCGAATCGGTAAGGAGCTCCTCCCTAGCCTTGACTCATGTTGGAAATCCAAATCTCCAATACGCCCCATGCGGTTTTGATTGTGTTACTAGTACGGAGGCATAATATATGGTACCTATGCTTCCTAGGATTGATACATTTATTTTGAATGATTTAAAATATATTATACACTAGTAATAATACGGAATTTGTACGTATTTAGCATGTTTAATCACCATAAGGTAAAACCCTATCCTCTGGTGTGCGTTGCATTGTGTGATGGGACCTGGGTCTTATGGTGATTCCATTTTTCCAAAAGCATTGCGTTGTTTAACGATTTACTTTAATTTATGCACCGGCAATCCATTGGAATAAAACCCGTTCCGCGAAAGTGGCGTGGTCCTTGGATTTGTCCTTATTAGTTAAATTAGTTTAGAATTCTCACACCAGTCCCATGACTGACTCGTAGTTTGTTTCACTTTGCAAACTCGGGTGCCCTCTTTTCCACACGGGCAGTCGAGTAGCTTTTTGCAGATATCTCTCTCTTTAGTAGGATCCTGGATCGAAGCCTAAAGCTGTGTCCAGAGCTTAGAAGTCTTCCGCTGTTTAATGTATTAAATCTGTTGTATTTTATCTTCCGCTGTAATTTTATTTCAATGTACTCTGATATATTCTGTACTCTGATGTAACATTATTATAATTTAATAAAAGTCTGCTGTTATTGTTCTGATGTATTGTATTCCCAAAGTTAAAGTATTCGAAGATTTCCAACCTTTGGGTCAGACCTGTGTGGTTTATGGTCGATTCAAAGGGCGGGAATTTCCGGGTCTTTACAGATTCCATCATGAGTCGAGGCAAGGGGCAAGCTCCTCTCCGTTCGAGACACTCTAGCAAATGTCCCAGGATCGCACACAACGGTCCTTGGAATCGGCTAGGCCGGTCCTATCTTACTTTTGAGGATTGGCAATTCCTAAATACACGTTTTCCAGTCCTTACAGACCTATAATCGAGGCGTCTCGCATTCCAACAACCACACAGGTGAAAAGTAGATATAAATTTCAGGGCTGGTAGGGCACTGACACCACCATAGCTAGAAAGAAACGTCGTGTTCTCCCAGCGGTCCTTCTCCCGTTTTTGACTCATACCGAGGTGTGAGGCTCGTGAATCCACGTTATACACAAAGATACGTCACACAGACCATGCTTTGATCATCAACCATAAGACTTTGCTTTGCAACAGAAGCCTTGATCATATGCCACTTAGACGTGCCACATAGGCAATTCACTCCATGCGACTGATTTCTATCGATATATAACATCTAAGCTCGTATGTCTCAGAGAAGGGCGTTAAGCAAGAGAATAAATTCTCCGCCGCCAAACAGATATATATTTAACAGAGATCAATCAGCACAGAACAAAATCCTATGTCAGACACACAGTCCATTTGCAAGTTCATTCTGGGTTTGAACAAAGCCGGAGGCACCATATTCCTCGCATATCCGCACAATCAACAATATGTCCGGACGGCTACTACTTCAGCTCCTTCAAGGTAGCTACTCCAATCACGAGCATCAGTAGCGCCCATCCATCCAATGTGAAGATCATCAGTCTTGACCCGTCTTCATCTCTTCAACTTCTCACCGTCGATCGATTATTTGAAATGAGAATTAACTCGGCCTTTCCAAATAATCCATGTATATTTAGATTTTCAAATCAATTCTTCACATGGTTAAATTACTCAACATTCACATTTCAGTTCCTTAGTATAATTTTCATATTAAATACATTCAACCATCACATATCAAGCAAACCTGGCAAAATTGGTTTATTTTCATTCTATATCGTTTATAATATTTTATAATGATATATCGTCGTTTTTATTTATTTAAAAACGACCACATTTAGTTGAACGACGTTACAGGTCGTGCCGAAGCACTGGCGCTGTTTTTCACTAAATTTGTTTTATACATATCTGAAAATCTAACCGTTGGATATTCACAAATTTTATTTCATTAGAAAGATCCTTTCAAAACGAATCCAACGGTTTTAGTTTTGGGAAAATTCGATGGTCGGATTTCCCACACTAGTCGTTTGAAGTTACGATTTCAAAATATGAACTGCAGCGTCGTTATTCGATTAAATTTAATTATATTTATATATAAACATAATCGATTCTGGCACTGTTTTTCTTCAGATTTTAATTAAACATTCCAGAGAATCCAACCGTCGGATCTTTACAAATTTGGTGCCGTTGGGAAGATATTTCCAAGGCGAACCCAACGGTTCCGGTTTCGGGAAAATCCGATGGTCGGATTTCCCGCACTAGTCATTTGAAATCACGGTTTCAAAACACGAACTGCATGCCACAATTCATTTTAATTTTATTTATATTTATATATGTATATAGTTCATTCGATGATTTCTATATCGTTTTCACTTCTAATATTTCACTAACTCCTTTAAATTTTGGAAAATTTCGCCATAACCTCCTTTGTACGGGAGGGGCCGGGAAAATTCCCAAATAACCACACGGGCATCTCATCTCAAAAAGAAAAAGAAAAAGCCAAGCGGGTAGCCAATAGGCTCATAAAATCATCACCCAAGCAAAACAGTAAACATGTACCTATTTGTCGGGCACACAATTTTATTCCTCTTCTCTAGCCTCTTTGCTATAACCTGTTCAATAAATATGCATGTACATATGTGCAATTTCTATCACTTATCATTTTCCATTCAACTTCATATTTGATCCAATTTGGTTTAAAGTCACCATTCATTCTAATGTTGCATACACAAGCAAAAATCATATCATTAGCTAATTAATGAATATTTCAACTCATGCATATTTATTTGAACAAGTGGTTATTTTTAACACTTCACATTTCAAAAATGATATTTTTGGCGAACTAAAATATATTTCAACACATGACTATTTCATTTAGTTCCTATACATGTTAAAAATAATATTCATATCACAAATATTTATTTCAACACTCGTATTTTTTTTAGCAAATCACATACATGATAAAAATGATATTTTTATCATCTAAAATATTTATTCAACACATGAACATTTTTAACACTTCATAGTTTCAATAAAAATGTATTTTTTTATTGTTTGATCTTTTTATTCAACACATGAACCTTTTCAACACACGCACTTCTCAACACATGAGCATTTCCACACATGGATATTTTATATAGTTAGTTCATATAAGAAAGCTGAAATTTTTATTGTTGAAACAATTTATTTATAACGCGAATATTTCACATACTTCATATATATTATAAAAATGTGATTTTTATTGTTAAAACACTTTATTCATTCAACACATGAATTTAATTTTCAACACATTACTTCTCAACACATGAGCATTTCCACACATGGATATTTATTTCAACACATGAATGTAATTTCAACATATGAAAATAATTCTAACACATGAATATTATTCAAAATTTTGGCAGCATAACGGCAGGGAAGTTAAAACCGGCACCATCCCGAGTACGGCTCCTCGCTCTACCTTAAAACCTCGCTGTTTTTGACAATGGGGATTTCATGCATCTAGTTCGCACGCAGGCGGCATGTTTTATTTTCATTTCCACAATTATTTCCATTTTGTTTCAATCACCAATGGTATTTTTCAACCACAACCAAACAATATCAACCATAAACAATTCTATCAACCATTCGCATTATTCACCAAAATTTTCACACCAATTCACAAATAATAAATATCGTCCATGGTTTGTGGACGAGGGGAGAGTGTGTGTGTGTGTGTGTGTGTGTGTTATTTCTATATTAACTTGCATTTCAACACACATATCATTTATACAATGCATGTATAATTCATACTTCGCTCATATTGCTTACACAACGCATGTACATGAGGTAAACGACATGTGTATAATTTATATTTCGCTTATATAATTTATACATGACATTTCCATTCACATTTTCAATTTAGAATTCTCACATTGGTTGTCGAGGTGCTAAAAATCCGAGCGAGCTCAGAAAAATCCGCGGTCTCTTCTAGGTGGTAGAGAGCCTCCTTGCGGCCACGATGTTTCCTGTTTCATCGAATTTCGTCAACACACCATAAAGATATGATTTTTCAAAGTTTGCAACACTTAAAAGTGTTATTTTCAATCCAATTAAACTAAAGCTGATACCTTTCAAAGATGTTCAAAACTAGGTTTTGAAAATTCGTGAAATCCATAGCACTTCGTCCCGATCAGGTTGTATGACGTTGAAGAGGGTGGAAAGGGCTTCAGGCGCGGGGGGGGGGGGGGGGGGGGGGGGTTTCGTAGGGATCGGTGGTCGGAGGAAGCGGCGGCGGCGCTGGAAAGTCACCGACTTTGGCGAGCTCGTTCTCGTCGATGGGGCGACGAGGGGGGTCAAGGTTTGGTCGGATTTGAAGAGGGGAGGCGGCGTTGTCGAGTCTGGGTGGTGGCGTAGGCGTCAGGTGGATGAGGCAGCGACGATTTGGTTGGGAATTGGTGAGCGGTTTTCCGTTGTTGATCGGGAGAGAGACGAGGGTTTTCTGATATATTTTTTATTATTATGAATGGAGAGATTTGACTGGTCGAAGATTTTATTAAATTTTAAAATAGTGTTTCTCCACACGGACACGAATTCAAACCCTACGACTATCGCCCCTAGCTAAATACCCCTATCCCGGACACATTAGAATAAGTTTCGTAGGCCAATTTGACTGTTATAGTCTGTTATTCTTCATATTAAAATATAAAACATTCAATATTCGATTTGAACGTACATTTCAATTTGCCAGGGCCACAAACTGATTCGAAAAATTCCAGAAAAATAAATCTAGCTATGTTTTGATGCTACGGTTCCAACAAAACTAGTTTCGTCGAATTTTGAGATCGTTTGAAAAATGGCCATTTTCTAGTCGATCCAATTTAACAGAAATTGACCAAACACATTTTCTTTTGCCACGCTCACACACTAGCTTCAAAAATTACGAAATTTGAAACCTAGCAATAGTTTGACATCCCGGATCCAACAGAAGTGGTTTCGTCGAATTCCGAGGTCATTTGCAAAATGTCTATTTTCAAGGGCTATATATTCCCTATAGCGACCTTTCTAAAAATTCATTTGGCCATAACTTTTGATTCTCGCTATGAAACTTCGATTTTTCAGATTCGTTAGAAAGGTATTCATAAACAGATTTAAATATTTTTGGTTTCACTAAAATCCGTTATATTTTGCACTCGTTGCAGTCAGTTAAAGTTTGAATTCAAATTTTCAAAGTGGCCCACTATTTCTAATTCACTATTTTATTAAAATATTCTATTTCAATTGTTTAAATTCCTTTGAAATAACCAATTTAAAACTTTTAAATTGGCTCGTATTTTCCGGGTTGTTACAAAGAACCTAGAGTACCCGCCATACACTTTCAACCCTAAAGCAAGATAGAAGCTTGAATCAAAATCAAATCAAATCTAAATAACGATTAGTCTACATCAAAGGCGAGCAATTCAGTTTTAGAATACAGATCCCAGAAAAACAAGACTATTCTTTTTAATTGTGAGTATGATAGATTTCACAAATTAATTAATTAATTTAATTATGATAAGTTATAATTGGGATTATGAGAATATGATTTTGAATCATGTGATGTAAATTATATGTATGTTTGTGGTGTTGAATCATATGTTAGTCTTATGCAAGTTGGATCATATGTTAGTTCTTATGTGAATCTTATGCAAGTTGAATCGTATATCTTATGAAAATTTGTGATGATTGGATCATATATTCATGTATGAATCTCATGCAAGTTTGGGTTGTTAAAATATATGTGAGACATGTATATGCATATGCTAGTTTATGTGACATTAACCTTTATGTCTAGATCCATATGCAAGTTTAAATCTTTATGTTTAGACCCATATGCAGGTTTACATCTTTATGTTTAGATCTATATGCAAGTTTACATCTTTATGTTTGGATCTATATGAAAGTTTACATCTTTATGTTTAGATCCATATGCAAGTTCACACCTTTATGTTTGGATCTATAGCAATACATAAGTTATGCAAATTTATGCCCATTACCTATGCTAGTTTTGTATCATATGCTAGTTTGAATGAAATTCATATGCAAGTTATTGGCTATGTAATCTTATGTCATGATCCTTAGATCTATTTTATGTGTTATGTGATGTTGTTTTTCTTTTTATAAGTTAGACTATTTGCGAGTCTAACATATGTCATATGAAAACATACGAATAGCATGGCGATGATGGGATAATATTGAATATACATAAATTGTGAATTGGCATAAAACGGCCTTAAAAGGCATATAATTAATTTGAGACATTAATTGGCATAATTGGTATTTATGGACATAATTTTAAGAGACAATTACGGACATAAATAAATTTGGAATTTATTGACAAATTTGAATAGGGATATTAATCCAATTTGGGGTTAAATAAAGATATGTAATAATTAACCGCCTAAGATACGAGGTTAGACTCTTTTGTGGTGTAAGACTGCCCGGACCCGCCCGACAAATCCAGTAGCCACAAATGCCAGTCTAATGTGAGAGGTAAAAGGCACGAATTAAATGCGTAACAATTGTAAAGACACGAAGTTAGGATCGTTTGCGGTATAAGACTGCCCGGACCCGCCCGGCAAATCCAGCAGCCACAAATGCCAATCTAATGTGAGAGGTCAAAGGCACGAATTAAATTCGTAACAGTTGTAAAGACACGAGGTTAGGCTCGTTTGCGGTATAAGACTGCCCGGACCCGCCCGGCAAATCCAGCAACCGCAAATATCAGCCTAATGTGGGAGGTCTTTACAAGGTAACGGTTCTAATGAATTAAGTAACACTTAACCAGATAAACATGTGGTGGGACATGGGGGTTTAAGTGGGTGCCTTGGGTGGCATGTGAAATTAAGTGGGTGCCTTGGGTGGCATGTGAAATACGATTAGATGCACTTAACCAAGATTGAAACATGTAAGAAGACATGAATAAGAATGGGGTTAAGTGGGGAAACCTTAGTGGGGACCAAACATAGGTGGAAGGCTTGTGTCAAGCATGGGGGCCCTTTTCAAACTAGTAAACCATTAAGTCACTTTTTGAGCTCGACCCAAGTCGAGGACGGGACACGCTTACTGGATTTGATTGTAAGAGGTCAAAACGGGTTAGCGGTGGCAACGCAAGCCAACGGGGTCATGTGCGTGCGTGGGCCTGGGCTGGTAGGTAAGACATTGTTGCATCGTGTAGATATAAGTCGTGCATTTTTGGTAGTATCGGGTTGCCACTTTGGGGGGTGATACACCCCACTGTGGGACCAGCACGGGTATCTACGAGTTAGGGAGCCGTTCGAATGGGGGTAGTGGGTATAACTAGTGGAGATAGGGGAAGACGACACCTATGAAGGCAGCTAGGGGTACACGAAACTACCATTATCATTATTAAGTTCTAGGCGGGATCAACTTTTAGGGTGACTAATGGTGGTGCAGTATAGTAATTATCCTATAGTGATTAGGAACGAGATTAACGCCAAAATATTCCTCTTATTTGCTTTGTCATGCCCACTCGTTTCATGGTCATATCTTATCTTACCAGTTTATGCCTTATCCTAGTTACTTTAATAATTATATTGTTAAAGTTATTATATTCGCCAGACTTTATGGCTGACCCCCTTGTTTTCGCCTCTTTTCTTCCTCCCCCCCCCCCCAAGGTTCTCAGTGTGGGACTAGTACTAGTGGAGCTTGATCTCAGATCTCTTTCTCTATCTTTTGGAAGTGCTTGGATTGCTGAAAGTAAAGTTAAACTCATCTCTTTTATGGCTACTTATGTTGGGGTTTATGCTTTTTATTTTATGTACTCTGAAACAATTTATCATGATGGATATTAAGTGCACTTGGTTTATGAAGTTGTTGTAATCAAACTATTTCTCCGTCGCAATAAAAGTTGTTTTAAAATTTTCAAGTACCATTATTTATATCTGTCTTGTTATATTCTGTTCTATACACTAATTACGCTCCATGGAAGATAATGCATTCCCTTTGTGAGTGACATTAATGGACGTGGGGTGTTACAACGACCATTAAATCCTCTGAATCATTATTTAAATAATTAAATAAACTAATTATTATATCGTAAAAATACGGGACATTACATTCTTCCCCCTTAAAATAATTTCATCCTCGAAATTGCAAAGGTAGAAAACAAACCCTATTAACTGGTTAGAACTTATTTGTTCACTTCTTAACTTCAGTTACAACTGAACCAATTTAATTTCAATTTAAATATTAATTTATTTTGATTAACTAAAATTTTCAAAAATCCTGAAAATTTTCTAACACCTTACCTTTTCGAAAAATTTCGCCAGCACCTTCTTTGTACTAGTCAATAGCTCAAACTCCAACTCGCCTCTCTGGGCCTTCTCCAACCTAAAAGAAAATCAAACAGCCAAGCGGCTTGCCAATTCGGCTCATAAATCTCATACCATATGAAATATAAACTTGTACCTTTTTTTCGGCATATCATTATATCCTTTCCATTTGCTATCAATTCAGCATATAACAATGTCATCCCAATCAAACTCCAATCGGTTTATATCCTCAAACCAAATCATTCGCTCATATCCAAGTCGAATTCCATTCGAACTCTAATCTCAAATTCCAAATTTTTAACTCACCAACTCAATTTCATTCCAGATTATTCTATAATCAAATCCAATTTTATTTAACTTAGTTTAAGTTAAATTTTAGTTTATTTACCTTTACCATCTTAATTTATTTAAATTCCTATGTTAAATTTAAATTCTAGAATTTAAATTCCTGAGTTTATTTCAAATCAACTTGAAGTCATAATACCAATTCAAAACCTTTGAATTTCTAAACAACTTGTTTCCTCAAAACAATTCAAAACAAAATCTTTGGTAGTGATCCGTCACTTGGAAACTCGAAAATGAACATCGATGATGCACCATCGGAATTTATTTCCCAACGATCAAAGTAAGTTCAATACTATATCACTTTCAAAATCACTTTTAAACTATTCCATTTTGAAATACATTTCAAAATACCATTCACAATTCTAGTAAAACAATTTAAATCTCCCAGGATTTTAAAATTCTCATATATTCAATTCAAATCATTTACAAACACCTTTCCAATTTCCAGGGTTGGATTTCAATTCTAATTTAAATTCAGATTTAATTCATCTGATTCCATGTATTTCACTTATATGAATTCTGATTGGTTATTAACATAACCATTTAATTTATAATCTTACTCGATTATAATAACAACCAATATATTATAATTCCAATATATATATATATTCCCTATATCAAAATATACTTTGGATAAACTTATTTTCATTTACCCTCTTTTCAAAACATATCGTACCGACCCATCGTACTCGAGTGTTTAGAAACTCCAACCGATACAGTGGATCAAACTGATCGACCAGAGTCCCTAAACAACTCAACCAATAAATCTACACAATATAAAACCATTTTTATATCAAATAAAAAATACGTGCTAATATATATACACTCAACTCAATCTAGGGTATTACTAACCCCATCTCTACTGAGTTACACCACAGAGCCAAGGTGATACTTAACCTTTAGCTCTGATACCACTGTAACGACCCGGGAAATTCGCAATCCTGGATATACTCAACATAAACCCAATGTCGACTATTCAAGCATCGGAAACACCGGATAGTCCATGAAAGAAATTAGAGGGTGAGAAAAGATAAGATAGAAACTTAGAATAGAAGAAGGAGAAGAAGAACATACAACATCAGAGTAACACGAATCTCACAGCGGAACGAACAACATATAATAGATAACATATTCTTAAAATAAAATCAATATATGAATACAGTAACATTATTAGAGTATGACACTTACAACACAACGGAAATAACAATAGCTATATAATCCTGAAGCCTCCTGCTCCAACTCTTCAAGTATCTGAAAAATCCCGACTACTTGACTGCCCGTACAAAATTGGGCACCCAAGAGTTTAGGGAAAACAAAACAAAATAAACTCTGGGACAGTCATGTGACTGGTGTGAGTAAACTCAAATCATTTGATTTAATTTTCAAAATTTATTTTGAAACAAAGGATAATCATAAGACAGATCCACACATAAACACGGATGGCTTTTACCTTATGATAACCCAAAATATTTCTAAAACGATACTTGTCTGATATTATAATAATGTCTAGATCAAGTAAATAGAAATCTAGCAGAAACACTTGCATCTAACGTTCTACATATACAATATACAATCAAAACCATAGGCTCTTATTTAGGGAATGGATTCCAACTATGACAAGGTATGGATCCACCTTCCGATCTGTGTACTTTAGAAGCGATACACTAGAGTTCAATAAGAACATCTTGCAACTTGGCCACACATAACCGACCATTCATTTCTCCTGAATGTATAGAACATATTGCCACCCCTCGGTTATTATTCTAACATAACCGTTCCCGGGAGATACAGAATTGAAAGAAGTACAAATATGAATATTCTCTAGATGGTGACAATATACCCTAATTGGGTGCAGCCCACTTAGCCATGTTGCCTGCCCGATTTCTGTCATTTCCCAGTTGATGAGGCTTGAGTTTATAACGTATCTCTATACAGATCACGTCTTCATTTACATTGAATGCCACATCATCATACCCGTCAAATCACAAATTGATTCCCCCAAAAACACCACGGTATAAGCTAAGAGAAACGGATTCCTCCGCCACCAACATAAATATGTTGAAACGATCAACTTAAGCGATCTACCAGATATACTCTGTCAAACATTCGTCCATTCAAGTTGTCTTGGGTCTGGACAAACCGAAGGCACTATTCAGTACATCCATCTTTGGCAATCTCTATCTAAGATTTATACAATAGCCCTTGCACTTTACTCTGTCTTCAATATATTCAGCATACTTGGTTTGCAACGCTTATTCCAATACGGAGTGGTTTTAGGGATAATAATCCAACCGGTCTCTCCATATTAACAACGTAAAAATGGTCAGAAACTTTGATAGTCATTGATTTAACAATCAAATGAAAACATGTGTGCAAACAACAATCTTATTTCCAATTGGAATTTCTATTGATCAATCATATATATATATTCATATTTCCTTATTTTCTATATACAGAAAATATATGTTATGAACATTGCAAAACATTTCCATTTCTTATTTTCTATTATTAGAAAATATTTCTAATTCTTATTTGGAAAACATTTCTGAAACTCCTTTATGGGCTTTAAACAGATGTTTAAAGAAAACATCGCTAAGCCAACTCAAACCATTACACTCATTAACTAAATTCACTTAACCATCCTTCACGATCAAACCTTAACCATTCCTTAGTTACGAAAGGAGCCAATCAAGTTGGGGTATAGTTACCTCTCAGACCTTAACTGAACAACGTTTTTACTTTGGAATAGACAAAGTTTATCTTTTAAATCTTTAACAAACTTCCTTACGAAACTCTCGGATTCTATTTACGAATCCACTTCTTTTATAAAACATTGGTTTTAACGATAACGTTATAATTCCTACTTTCAAAATATCTAACTTCAAATATAACTTTTATTCTTTAATTTGAATAAATAAATAAATAAACACCTAATTTATAAATAAATAAATCTTGATTTATAAACCGGAAAGTATAAGAGCTTTCCGGAATTCGATATAATCGAATTCGACGATTACCTCTCTTCGAATAACTAATATTCGATTATCTCTCTTCGAATAACTAATATTCGATTACCTCTCGTCGAATAACTAATATTCGATAATTCTATTCGAATAAATAATATTCAATAAATTCACTTTTGAATAAATAATATTCGATTAACTCCTTTCGAATAAACTATATTCGATTAACTCCTTTTCCAATTAACTCTAACTCTAATCAGTTAACTCTAATCTAATTGATTTACTCTAATTCGATTAACTCCTCTAACTCATTTTGATTAACACGTTTTGATTAACTCCTTTGATTAACTCTACTTCTGCATTCAGTTTCAAATATCGATGTCGAAATCGATTCTTACTTCTCTCTATAAGTCCTGACTTATATATTCTATTTATCCAATGATAAATATTTTATTTTATTTATAAAATATTATTTATAAATTAATCTTCTCAATCTCTCGGTTAGAACAAATACTATTTAAAATCTGTACTTTAAATCTATACCATGTTATACTCGTGTGCGAAGCACGGGTTTAAACCGTTCAAACGTAAAATTCTCTTTTATATAAAATACTTTTCATTTTCCAAATATTCCTTTTAAAATTCTATTTATTTTCTAAATAAATATTCCTTTTTTAATTCTATTTATTTTCTAAATAAATATTCCTTTGATTTAATTCTATTTGTAAATGTTTTGCAAATATTTACCTTTCTATTTTTTTGTAATTGTTTTACAAATATCCCTCTTTCTATTTGTTTTACAAATATTTTCCTTTTATATTTGTTTTACAAATATCTTCCTTTATATTTGTTTTACAAATAATTTCCTTTCTATTTGTTTAATTTTATTTATATTTGTTTTACAAATAAAATTCCTTTTCATTTCTATTTGGTTTTAACAAATAAATATTTCCTTTTATCTTTTTATTTATTTAACAAATAAATATTCTCTTTTTATAAAACCTTTTTCAATATAACATTGAAAATTTCCTTTTCTATTTATAGTATTCCTTATGGTATTTAACGTACCATATAACAATGATCGGTATCATTCCAACATACAAAATCAACAATAGATTTCATATCACATCATATATTACAATATATGAAAAACATTAAAATAAATTGTAGTGGCCCGTCACTTCCCCATAAAGGAAAAAGCGGATTGCTTGAGAACAAGACGAATCAGAACGCAAACAGAAGAACATTGCATTGCTTATTACAACAATTTCATCAGAATTCAAGAATATACAGAGCATGAATGAATAAAATACATTCAATAAATATTAGAGATTTACAATACATTACATAGCAGCGGAAAAATAATACAATACACAACTGAAAGAGATATACGGATACAAAGCTTTCCGGATATCATTCCAGCTGTAAACCAGGTTCCTGTGAATATAAATCTACAAAATCAAAACTACTAGCTGCTCGTGTCGAAAATAGGGGCACCCAGAGTTTAGGTTAAAACAATAAACTCCAGGTCAGTCATGTGACTGGTGTGAGAACTAAAACAGTTATTTAAAACTTTACTTTAAATCAATATATCAAGGGACCATGTCGTATAACACAGAACGGGTATCCTCCCAAGAATATCAGTGCATATAACAAAACAACGCAATGCTTTTTGAAAAAATGAAGCTATTATAAGACCCAAGTCCCATCACACAATGCAACGCAAGCTAGAGGATAGGGTTTTCCCTTATAATAGCCAAACACGCTTGGTACGTTAAAAACAAATCGTTTGATACTATTATGAGTGCATAGTATATAAAACAACTTCAAATATAAATGTATCAATACTAGACGGCATGGGTACCATACATCATGTCGCCAATACAAGGCTCTACAATCAAAACCGCAAATATCACATATTGGAAGCTGGATTTCCATCTGTGAACCGAGGCAAGGGATCTTCCTCACTGGCTTTGAGACTCTCTAGCCCGAGCCTCAGGGTCAGAGCGCATCGACCCTTGGATCATCAGGGCCGGTCCACCGATGTGGAATAAAATGCCTAAACACTGCGTTTCCCCGCCCTTTGGGGCGTAAATGAGCCAAATGACTCCATCGGCTCCACAGAGTTACCGATATATCTGAGGCGCCTCGCAACAACAACAACCACACAGGTGAAAATAATATAAATGTCAGGGCTGGTAGGTCACTGACACCACCCTATCTAGAGGGAAATGCATGCCCTCCCTGATGTCCTCTCCCGTTTCTGGTTCTCAACCGGGGTGTGAGGCTCGCGAATTAATGTTACACAAAGCTATGCCACACAGGCGGTGCTTTGATCATCAACCACAAGACTTTGCTTTTCAACAAAAGCCTTGATCACTTGCCACTTAGGAATGCCACACAGGCAATTCACTCCATGCGATTGATATCCATCAGTATATAACCTCTGAGCTCGTACGTCTCAGAGAAGGGCGTTAAGCAAGAGAAAAAATTCTCTGCCGCCAAACAGATATATATTTAATAGAAATCAATCACACAGAATAAAATCCAATGTCAGACACATAGTCCATTTACAAGTTCGTTCTTGGTCTGAACAAAACCGGAGGCACCTTGTACCTCGCCTATCCATCAATATCCAAGTACGTCTGGACGATCACCAACTGATTCCCTCCACTTAGGTGTACAATCCAATCAAGATCATCAATAATTATCCAAACAATGTGAAGACCTCCAGTCTTCGACCATCATCTTCATCCTCAACACATCGTCGAATCAGTTATTCAGAGTGGGATAAACCCGGTCTTTCTGAATAACTCGCGTATATAATAAACAAGTGTTACACAAACACAACATACGCCTCATTCCAATTCAGAATATTCTTTTATTCAAATATTCTTATACTTTGGGAAATGTTTCCATTAATTTTATTAAAGATAAATTCTTTAAATTTATTCTTTAATCTTCCTTTGAATATCAATTCAAACCAAGTTATGGTTTATCCAAACTAGTCGGGATTAACGAACCTTACCGAAGTAATCATTTGTTTTAATTTCCCAATCCCAACCTATTCATCCCATGAATTAAAACTGGTAATACTTCATATCTAACACCACAGTGTTATCGGTAAATTCAATTACCATTTCACGTTCAAATCTAATTAAAGATTTAACTATCGCATGGAGCAAAACTGGTGATACTCCATTCTCGATCATTTCAATCTAATTAAAGATTCATTAAAATTCCACTTTGTTTTAATCTTCCCAAAAATTACTATCAATGATTATTTAACTTGGGAAATCATATCCTGTCTTTAAATGGGTTAAAGAACCAATGTCATTTAAAACACGGTTCACGATAAACACAAAATCACATTCCATTAATTATCGGGTTAAAGAACAAGTGTTATTTAAAACTTCGTTCACGATAAACCCAAAAATTAATTCCAATTCAATTATTGGAAATTCTGGTTACTTCTAAAACCATTTCAAATCCAATTTATTTATTTTAAAAATAAATGGATTATAATTCTAGTTCAAAACTAGCTCATTTCGATAAAAATCTATTTTTATCTTTTCAAATATGGGATTTTTCATCCCAATTCTTTCCAAATCATTTATTATGATTTTACACAAATTATTACTATTTTTAATAATTTTATCAAGGCCAGTACAATCGATTTCCATCAACGACCGTTAGATTTCAAATCTCTAATATTCGTTAGAAAGCTCTTTTCGATACGAACCCAACGGTTCTGGTTTTAGGAGAATCCGACGGTCGGATCTCCCGTAACGTCCATTCGAAGTCAATGGTCGAAAATCGCGAACTGCCGCAGCGCGACGCGTTCTATTCAGGCCATTATGTATATAATATATATATTATATATATTTCATCGATTTCTTTTCAAAACGTATATTATAAATCGTTTTAAATTCGTTTTCCAAACGATTTCAACTTCCTGTTCAATTTCTAATCAAAATTGAATATTCCATATCATTGATATATAAATGATAATATTTTCAAAACATTAGATTTTGAAATCAATTCCTTTTCTATATTCATTTTAAAAACGAATATAATCGATATAAATATCGTTCACGGCAAAATGGTGCAAATCTAATCAACACGGCTTTATATCTTTCAATAGCTTCGTTATTCTATTCAACAAATGAATATTTTCTTCAACACATGAATTTTCTTTTATTCAACACATGAATATATATTTTATTCAATACATGAATTTATTCTATTCAACACATGAATTTGTTTTATTCAACACATGAATTTTCTATTATTCAACACATGAATATATATATTATTCAACACATGAATATTTATTCTATTCAATACATGAATTTATTCTATTCAACACATGAATTTTCTATTATTCAACACATGAATATATATTTTATTCAGCACATGAATTTATTCTATTCAACACATGAATTTATTCTATTCAACACATGAATTTTCTATTATTCAATGCATGAATAAATATTTTATAATATCCTTTATTTTCCAAATTGGAATGAGGCCCAATCAGTTACCATATAATGTTAATTATATGGATTCCATACAACACATGTATATAATAGCAACGACGAATAATCAACCATCATCAGAGTGCACCACACAACTGCATAAGCATTAAATATAAATAATTAATGCTTACGCAGTCTGTCAACCCATCGATTGACATACAACTAAACAATCGGGATTAGTGTACGTCAAATATCATCCCAGTACCCGTGTGGGGTTTCAAATCAACAAACACAGATTTTTATTTGTGCAGTTGGGCGATGTGTAAAATTTATCGTCCCAATCAATATCAGTCAAATGGGTGCACATAAACAAACCGTCCGATTTATTTATAAATATTTATTTATATACACGTTAAAAATTATATTTTTAACTATAAAATATTTATTCAATACACACCACACAATCAATTTTCACAACACACCAATCAAACAAACAAACCATCCATGGCCTGTGGATGATGGGTGTCGGGTGCTGCTAAGCACCGTCTACATCCTAGTATATATTTCAACTAGGAAATAAATTAAAAGTGAGGAGTTCTCACCTAAAAGCTAAACCAAACGCCGCGACTCTTCATATGTAGAAAATCTTCGCCGTGCTCGCCTTTTGTCACTTTCATCGTCTGTATCTACTACATATATAAAAATCACATTTTTATATTCTCTAGTATATAAAAATCATATTTTAATTCGCTACATATATAAGAATCGTACTTTGATCTTTCTAAGAATATTTCTATGCTATACACTAGTTAAAAATCATATTTCTAACTTGCCAATACTATTTTCTTTATACGATAAAAATCATACCTTCATAGTGATAAAAATCATTTCTTTATGGCGATAAAAATCATTTCTTTATGGCGATAAAAATCATTTCTTTACGGCAATAAAAATCATTTCTTTTTACTTCGCCACTTTATATATAAAAATCAAATTTTTATCTTGTTATTCAAATAAAAATTATATTTTTATATCGCTTTTCCATATGTGAAAATCATATTTTTATTCTTCGCACATAATAAAAATCATATTTTTATTCTCCACATATAATAAAAATTATATTTTTGTTATCTACATATAATAAAAATTATATTTTTATTCTCTATGTATAATAAAAATTATATTTTTATTCTCTACTCATATGAAAAACATATTTTTAAATCAATATCGTTCATACGAAAACCACATCTTCATGTATACAAAAATCGTACCTTTATAGTTTAAAAAAAATCGAAACTTTCATTTATATTATATATAAAGACAGAAAATTAAACAATCAACAAAAATAAATAAATAAAAACACTTACAGTTAAAAGGTGGAGGAGAGGTACAGTTTCGCGCTGGGGTGGGGGGTCTAAGGTGTCGCCGGAGTTTGCAGTTGGCAGGCGGCGTCGGGATTCGGGGGTCACGATTTTGGGGGTTTTGGTTTGGGGAATGGAGAGAGAGGCTTGAGAAGAGGAGGGAGGCGCCTGGTGCGAGGGGGATGGCTGGAGGGGGTTCGAGGCTCTGGCGGCGGTGGATGTTGAAGGTGACGGGGGGAGGGGCTCGCGATTTGGGGTAATGGGGGAGGGGGGAATAACAGGTTTTTTTCTCTTTTTTTTATATTTCTCGATAACGGGGGAGGGAGAGAGAAGTTGTAGGGGAGGGGTTGAAAAATTTAGTTAATATATATTTTATTTTATTTTCAAAAAGGTAACTTTTAAATTCGAACTCGAAATGAGACCCACCGCCTGTCGTTCCCAGCTAATTACCCTCATTCCGAACACAATGGGATATGTACCGTAAGCCGATTGGATCGTTTCGATTAGTTTCCGTCAAAATCAAAATATAAATCTATATATTGAATTTGAACGCAAATTTCAATTTACCAGGGCCACATACAAACTCTAAAAATTCCAGAAAAATTATTTTTAGCTTCGTATTGACGATACGGTCCTAACAAAACTAATTTCATCAAATTCTGAGACCGTTTGAAAAATGGCCATTTTCCAGTCGATCGAAATTGACTGAAACTGTTAAAACACGTTTTCTTTCGCCACGATCACATATTGCTTTCAAACATTATGAATTTTGTAACCTAGCAATAACTCGACATCCCGGATCCAACAAAAGTGGTTTCGTCGAAAACGAAGGTCGTTTGCAAAATTTCCATTTTTAAGGGCCAGAATTCCATAACAACTATTCTGAATTTTCATCTGGGCATAATTTTTTATTCCCGCTATGAAATTTCAATTTTTCGGATTCGTTGAAAAGATATTCTCAATTAGATTCTAATATTTTTGGTTTTGCTAAAATCCAATTTATTTTGAATCCTGTACATTCATTTGAACTTTGAAATCGAATTTTCGAACTACCGCGCCATTTTCAATTCCTTTTATAATAAAAAATAAATATTTATATTCTAACGATGATTCAAATAAATATATCCTTTCTAATTCTACTCAAATTAAATTTCTCGTCGTTATTATTTAAAATAATTCATTTTAAATATTCAAAATTCGCTAAAATAGCCTAAATAAAATTTTTAAATTGGCTTAGATTTCCGGGTTATTACATAAATGTTGAGGAATCCTGTTGGATTCCTCCGACCTGTTTCCCTGCATCCACAGATGTTAAACAATATTATTAACATCGATTTCATGTCACTATGAAATATTCTGCTAAACAGAATCAATATTTGATTAACGATTTATATATATGTCGTTATCTATAATCTCAACCAATACATAAGCAATTCAACCAAACATTTAACACACAGCAATCAACAGATAATTATCAGTTCTAAGAATACGTTATAAAAATATAACTTTTCAGAATTGGTGAGTTTTACTCACATTGGACGATCATCGTTAATAACGATAACCATCGATTGATTCAGATGGACAATTTATTTTGCTGTAAATTGTAATTAGCTCTGATTCGCTCCAAGTTAGTTCCATGGTGTAGCCACCGTCCATACGATCCCAACGGATCTTGTTTTGGCAAATTCTGATGTCGTATGACCAAGTTATCGATATTATAAGTTGTATACATATTTTTATTTAAAATAAACTTCACTTAAATACTTGGGACTCACCAACCTTTCATGGCCCATCCACTCGTTAAAGCCCATACCCGTCCCTCCCTTTCTCTTCTTCTCCAACTCGATGAAAATCCCTTCCTCCTCATCACATTTTCTCCCTACGTTCTCTTCCAGAAATACAATAGCTGTTCTACTTTTTCCCAAGCCCAAATACACTAATTTCTTCATGAAATTCAAATACACACATTAATGCTACCACCCCTCTTCAAATCCTTAATCCGCGTCATTGAAAACTGCTAATCCTTCTTCTCCCAACTGCCATTTAGAATGCCTGCAACAAACTTCACCTTGCCACACTTCATCCCCCTCGTTCATATTCCATCCTTCACCAAATCAAACCATACCGCCACCGATAACCTCCTCTTGTAAAACTCCATCGGTCCATCCCACCATACTGCACTTCGATGCCCCCAACCCAACTCCGTTCTGCATCCTTAAACCGCACCCACCGGCAATGGCATCGACCCTTTATATTTCAGAAAATCACCATAAAATCCTAGTCGAAGCTAAAATCCACCCTGACCTCGAAAATGATTTCAGAAACATGAGTTCAAGCCTAAATCTCCTACCGATATTAACCCTAGGACCACGGCATTTTTTTCCGATCCCAAGAAATTAGCGTCATACCCCAAACTATGGACATCGGTGGAAAACACTTTCCGCTGCGAGCTCAAATCAATTTATTTCAACATTTTAGGATTTTTCTTGGATTTTATTGAATTAATTGAAGATGGTTTTCTTGTTTTTTCGCTGGAGATATTTCTTTGAAGTGGCGGCTCGGAAAAGTGAAGGCGTGGCCTTCCTTTTGATCAGAGAAGGGAAAGTGAAGAATTTAGATCAAGGAATTTTGTATTTATAGAATTTTTGTTTCAATTTGTATGGATTTCCTCTTTCCACTTTTTTGGCTGAGAATTGAGTGCGTGGCCTTCTTTTGTTCTTTCATTTATGGAAGAAGGGACGTGGCCTAGTTTAGGTCCATAAATAAGTTACAACTTTATTTTATTAATTTATATAGTTACATACCGCTATGGACAGAAATAAAAACACCATCATAATGAGCAAGGTGTCCCGAGTCCAGAAATATAATAATATCGGTAGGTTAACCTATATTGTGAAACCTAAAAATATTGATATAGGGTGCAAAATACTCCAAAATAAAAATGCTTATTTTTCGAAGTAAAAATTACATTAAAATTATAAAAATTAAACTATAGCTACGCCTCAAAGGGTTTGTCCAAATTCGAAACCATTATTTAATTAAAATAAAATATATCGTTATGGCCTATAATGATTTTACAGCGACCATTCTGGAAATTTGATTTGGACATAACTTACAATGTATAACACGAAATCTTGATTTTTCTCTTCCATTAGAAAAATATACTTCACCAGCTCCTAAAGTTTATTGTTTCACAGAAATCGGATTTAAAACGGCTTCTGTATATTCGTTTAAAGTTCAAATCGCCAAATTACGAACCGCCGCGTCATTTCGAGCTCGATTATAATTATAATATAAATTATACATTCAAACGTCGTTTATATAATATATTCGTTATTGTGATTCAAATTTAAACTGAATTATATATATTTTGAATTGCCCAATTCACACCATATTGCCATTTCAGTTAATTCTGATTATTTCAGAATTAAATATATTATTTAATTATTATTTTAATTAAATATTCACTATTATTTAATTCATCGACCATTTAATCCTCTAAATCATTATTTAAATAATTAAATAAACTAATTATTATACCGTAAAAATACGAGACATTACAGCTACAAGGTTCACACCCTTGATTTCACGGCTAGAAGGTTCAGACCGATTCAGCACCCTTGATTTCACAGCTACAAGGTTCACTCCGCTCCATTTTCTTGATTTACAGGCTACAAGGAACACACCCTTTCCTTAACAATTACAAACAACCTTAGAACTCTTGAATACACTTCCAAACAGAGAGTACTTGATAGAGAGTGAGAAGAGAAAGAGAATGATATAATTTGTATTGAAAAAACAAAGTATAAGTGTAGAAATCAAGAAATTTAAGCAGAATAATGGCGTGTAAGAGTAAGGATGAAGAAGGAGAAGATAATTTAGTTAAAAAATTCGGAAATTAGCCCTTTATATAGAGTTACGAAGGTTGCAACTATTTTGAAATGTTTCAAATAATGAAAAGACGCTTCTTTTTGAATTTAAAAAAAATGACGGTTATATCTTGACATGTAAGAATTGTATGTTGACACATATTGTATTTTTTGAATTTTAAATCAATTTTTAAAGTATTTAAATTAATATATGTATTCTGGAAATTCCTGAAATAAACTAGTTGTTAAAATATTATTTTTCATGTACAAAAACATACGAAGATATTATTTAAACATATGATTAGAAACTTTATATATAAGTGATATAAAAACTATATCTAATATAATTATAAACATATATATAGAAATCTATAAAGAGATGTTTATAAACTAAAAATGTTTTATTAAAACTTAGAGTTAATTAATAATATTTGAAATTATAATCAAATATTAACTTAGTAAAATATACATACAAATGATTTAATAAAACTATAAAATTAAGAATACTTATAGATTAGGAAATACATATTTGAAATAATAATTTTGAAATCCTTGGATGATTAAAAAATCATTTTGAGAGAAGTTTGAAATCAATTCGAAAATAGTTTGAAATCAATTTAAAAAAGCGATAATTTGAAAACAGAGTTTGAGTGTTATCCAAAGTTTTACATAATTTCTAGACTTTATTACTGTGATAGTCTTGGACTCTTAAACTCTTGATATCTTGATACTCATGAGTCTTGAATCTTCTTTGAAATCTTGGATCTCTAAAAACTCTTAACTGTACAACTTATTATTTCCTCCATATAATTCCTACATATATATATATATATTCTGGATAAAGATGTTAGCATATATTTTATAATCAACAATGTTGATAATTGAAATAAGGTTGTTGGCATCAATATTCCATTCTCCAACATAACCAAATCAAATTACAGTTTAAACACTTAAAATTTATAGTACTCTCAAGTCAAAAAATTGCTGGACATTGTAATGCAATATATTGTTTTTGATTATATAACTAATTTATAGAAGACTTTTTCGTGTCTTTCTCTGTTTGGACGTTCACACTTTAGCAACTTTTTATTGCACTCAGTGGCCATGAGTAATTCATCATCCATTGTATACAAAGTATTGCGTGCACTATTCTAATTGGTGCATCAAAATCATATTTTGAACCATTTTGTTAGGAAGCCATTACCATCAAACATTTATTGATGCAACTCAATAGTCAACACTTAAGGTTCTAAATATATTAATAATTCCAATCGGAAAAAATACTTTTTCTAAGTATTTCCTATTGTATGTATTTAAAACATTACTTACATCCGAATATGGGAATGCACAAATAAAAAATAAAACTAAAAGCTTTATTATTTTGAATAAGATTCACCATTAAGGCTAATTTGTACAATCAAATTATGTAAGAGCACCTTAGGCATAACTTTAATTCATCCCGAATGAAGAAAATCCAATTTTTTATTGTATAAGTCTTCGGAATCAAATTAGGATTTAGGTTTTTGAATTTTTGCATATTGGGCATGAATTCTGAGAGTAATCAAGCAAAGGAGGGTAAGATAGACGAAGCAGGGCGGAACACAATGAACAAAATGTATTATAGTGATTCTCATGGAGCAAAATGCATATGATGTAGGATTAAAATTTTATTTCAAAAGAAATTTAAAAAAGGATAAAAAGGGTAGCATAAAAGAAATGGTAAGTATGAAAATTAAGATTAGAAGCTTTCATTGAAATTTGGTGCTTATATTCCGGTCCCATGTCAGGTTTCTTTTAAACCCTGCTTCAAACCAAAAATTTATCAAGTGAAACTACTAGATACAAATCAAATTCGATTGAACAAAAGAAGATGGTAGTCATACAAAGAAGAAACAATTGCCCGCCTAAATCAAAATTAATGAAACATCATTATAAATAATGATGGCTATGATTGCTGGTCCAAATAGAATTTGAATTCAAATAAACAAATCACTAATCCAAGTACCAAAAAAAGTTATAAATCCTCTATATTAACGCAACTCTTTAATAGCTTCAATTGGACCAACCAAATACGATTCATAAAATTCAGTCAATCGAAATTAAAATCATCCTGTAACAGCTCGAGAAATTTGCGACCTTAGTAATTGACATAAACTCAATGTTAACTACCCAAGCATCAGAAATACTGGATAGTTAATAGATAGAAGTTAGAGGGTGAGAATAGATAAGAAAGAATATTAGAATAGAAGAGGAAGAACACAACTACAACAACATCAGAGTAACACGAATCTCACAGTGGAACGAATAAAATATTATATAACATAACTTTGGAATAAAACAGTATCGGTATACAATACTATTATCAGAGTACAACACAGCAGAAATAACAATTGCTATATAATCCTGAAGCCTCCAGCTCCAGCTCTCCAAGTATCTGTAAAATCTCGACTACTTAACTGCCCATACAAAATTAGGCACCCAAAAGTTTAGGGAAAACAAAACAAAATTAACTCTGGGTCAGTCATGTGATTGGTGTGAGTAAGCTCCAAACACTTGGTTTAACTTTTCCAAATCCTTATCAAAAGCAATGATAATCGTAAGACCGATCCATACATAAATACGGATGCTTTTTACCTTACGATAACCCAAAATATTTCTTAAGATCAATATTTTATGATATTATAATAATGCCTAAATCAAGTAGATAGCAATCTAGTGGAATGCCTTCATCTCACGCTCAACATATATAATATACAATCAAAAACCACGTGCTCTTATTGGATAATGAATTTCCAACTATGACAAGGTATGGAACCACCTTCCGATCAGTGTACTCTAGAAGCGATACACTGGAGTTCAACAAGAACATCTTGTAGCTCAGCCACACATAACCGACTATTCATTTCGCTTAAATGTTCCGAATATATTGTCACTTTACGGTTGGTATTCCAACATAACCGTTCCTGAGAGATACAGAATTGAAAGAAGTAACAAATATGAATATTTTCTAGATGGTGACAATATACACTAATTGAGTGCGACCCACTTAGCCATGCTGCCTGCTCGATTTCTATCATTTCCCAGTTGATAAGGCTTGAGGTCATAAAGTATATTTTAATAGATCACTCCTTCATTTACTTTGAATGCTACATCGTCATACCCATCAAATCACAAATTGATTTCCCCAAAAATACCACGGGTATAAGCTAAGAGAAACGAATTCCTCCGCCACCAACATATATACGTTTGAAACGATCAACTTATGTGATCTACCAGATATACAACGTCAAACATTAGTCCATTCAAGTTGTCCTGGGGCTGGACAACCCGAAGGCACTATTCTGTAAATCCATCTTAGAAAATTTCTACCATGGATTTACTGAACATCCCTTGCATAACTCCGTCTTCAGTTATCTTCATCATATTTGATTCGCAACGCTAATGCAATATGGAAGGGTTTTCAGATAATATATCTAATCCCGGTCTCTCCGTATTAACAACGAAAATGGTCAAAATCTTTGATAGTCAGTGATTTAACTATCAAAGGAAAACATGTGTATAAACAATGGCCGTATTCCCAAATTGAAATCTTACCGATCAATCATCATTTCATTTCCCAATTTCCCATTTATCGTTTCCATATATTCATAAATTCCTTATTTTCTAAAATTAAAAAATATACGTTATTAACTTTGTAAAACGTTTCCATTTCAGATTCACGCATCAATATCTTCCCACCTCTATCAGTCTCTAGCTGTAAACTAGTAAGAGAACAACTTCCCAAGTATAAACCCCGAAGGCCGAAACCAACATCAGGTCGATACCCAGAAAGCCATTCAACTCAACTAATTTCCAGTCAGTTTCTAATTTCAGTAGTTCATTTAAATTCCTAATTCAAACCCCAAATTCCTTATAATATTTTATTTGCAAAATATTTACTTTAATCTAATTTTTTACATAGAATGTGAATAATATTTCTTTATCTAATCAAATAGTTTGATTTCGTATTTAAAAACAATATCTCAAACCTAAATTCTATTTATATTTTTATTTGCAGAATTATTCATACAAATCTCCTTTTTATTTCCAACACTTAAATCTCATTTTGTAACTACCCGGAAAATCAGAACCAATTTAAAAAATTTATTTTGGCGATTTTAATGAATTTTGAATATTTAAAACGAATTATTTTAAATAATAACGACTAGAAATTTATTTTGATTAGAATTATAACATATATATTTATTTGAATCGTAGTTAGAATATAAATATTTATTTTTAATTATAAAAGGAATTGGAAATGGCGTAGTAGTTTGAAAATTCGATTTCAAATTTCAAATGAATGTACAGGATTCAAAGCAAACCGGATTTTTGTGAAACAAAAAATATTAGAATCTATTTGAATATATCTTTCCAACGAATCCGAAAAATCCAAATTCCATAGCGGGAATAAAAAGTTATGCCCAATTGAAAATTCAGAATAGTCACTATAGAAATATGGCCCTTAAAAAATAGCGATTTTGCAAACGACCTCCATTTTCGATGAAAACACTTTTGTTGGATCCGGGATGTCAAATTATTGCTAGATTCCAATTTTCATAATTTTTGGAATCAATATGTGAGCGTGGCGAAGGAAAACGTGTTTTGATAGTTTCAGTCAATTTGGATCGATCAGAAAATAGCCATTTTTCAAACAGTCTTTTAATTCAGCGAAATTAGTTTTGTTGGGATCGTATCTTCCCAACATAGCCAGATTTATTTTTCTGGAATTTTTCGAGTCAGTATGTGACCCCGGTAAATTAAAATGCACGTTAATTTCAATATTGACTGAAATTTAATTTATGTTGTAATTTTAATGAAAACTGATCGTAACAGCCGAATTGGGTTATGAAACATATCCCATAGTGTTTGGAATGGGGGTAATCACCTAGGGGCGACAGTCGTTGAGTTCGAATTGGAGATCAAATGAAAAAACAACCTTTTTGGAAAATAAAAGAAAAAAATTAATTATATATGTTTACATAAGCCTCACCCCTCTCTCTCCTTTACCATCGGTCAACGCATTTGAATTGAAATAAAAAAAAACCGAATCCCCAGAACCCGTTGCCCTTTCTCTAAATCGCCACCCCCGTTCCCATCGTTGGAGCACCCAATGTCGCCGCCATCGAGTTCCCTCCCCCTTCCGACCGTCGAGAGCCACTCTCCCCCTTCCTCCTCCTCCTGGCCCCTTTTGCGATCGAAGAAACTGCGCCAGCGAGCCCCCCTCCTCTTCTCAGTCGCGCCTGCCATTGAGGCCACCGCACCATGCCACCACTAGGCCTGCTCTGGCCAACCGCCGCAGCCAGCGCCTCCCCCCACCTCGGAGCGCCACCTCGGCCTCCATCCCCTCTGAAAAATGTGATCCTTCCTTTTATTTTATTTTGTTAATTTAGTTTAGTTATATACATCATTAGCATTAAAATTTTAATTTTTATGCTAAGGAAAATAAAGATATGATTTTTAAAACAAACATATGATTTTTAAAATAAAGATAGGATGTTTTAAATAAAAATATACTTTTTATATATGAAGTAACATTTTTAAAACAAGATTTTTATAACAAAAAGATTCGATTTTTGAAAACGTATAGATATGATCTTTATGTTACAAAGATACGATTGTTAAATATATAAAAATTCGATTTTTTATATATAGATTAGTAAAATACAAATACAATTTTGATTACATACGAAGAGAAATAAAAATTCGATTTATATTATATGTATAGCCAAATAAAAATGTGATCTTTGTTTATAAATAAAAATATGATTTATATATAAAAATGTGATTTTTATATAGACAGTGACAAGATAAAATTTCGGTTTTTATATATATAATAGCATATTAAAAATGTGATTTTTATAGTGTATTTATCTTATTAAAGATTTGATTTTTATTATGAACTTAATGTAATAATAATATGATTTTTATATAAATGGCTTTGAATTTGAAACATAATTTTATTATATGATTAGAATTATAAAAATATGATTTTTATATATGAATTGGCGATATAAAAACGTGATTTATATATATATAACAATACGATAAGAATATGATTTTTAAAAAATATAGTATTGTTAAAAATATAATTTTTAACATAAACTGTGTGAAACAGATTACGTGGAAATCACGAAGAAGAACGCTACACACTGGAAATGAAACCATTCAGAAATAAAACTAGCGGAGTGGAAACCTAACGTGAGAACTCCTCACTATAATTTTCGTTATATAGTTATTTATTTTATAACTGGATATATGAACTGCTTCCTGTCGTCCACAGACCATGGATGACTTATTTGTTTGATTGTATTGTGTTGTTGTGATTGATTGTGATGTGGAATGGAATGTAAAATATTCATCGTTAAATAAATATTTTATAGTTAAAAATATAATTTCTAACGTGTATATGAATAAAATAAATATTCATTTACAAGTTGGACGATTTGTTATGTACACCCATTTGATTGATATGGATTGGGACGATAAATTTTACAAATCGCCCAACTGCACAAATAAAATATATGCGTTTGTTGATTGAAACCCCACACGGGTGTTGGGATCATATTTGACGTACACTAATCCCAATTATTTAGTAATATATCAATCGATTAGTTGACAAGCTGTATAAGCGTTAACTATTTATATTTAATGCTTATACAGTTGTAAATTACACTCTGGATGATGGTTGATTGTTTGTCATGGTTGTTATATACATGTGTTGTATGAAATCCATATAAATAAAATTATATGGTAATTGACTGTGTCTGATTCCAGTTCAGAAAGAATGAATATTTTAAAACAACGAATATTTTAAAATAAGGAATATTTTAAAATAATATTCAGTAAAAGATCAAAATCTGATTTTGATGTCCAATTTGAGATGGACACGAAAATATTTAAATATATAAAGCAGTGTTGTTTAGATTTGCGCCATTTTGACGCGAACGATATTTATATCGATTTTATTCATTTTTATAATGAATATCAGAAAGGAATTGATTTCGAAATCTGAAGTTTGAAAATATTATCATTTATATATTAATGATATGGAATATTCAATTTTGATTTAAAATTGAACATGAAGTTGAAATCATTTTTAAACGAATTTATAAACGATTTATAAATTACGTTTTAAATGGAAATCAACGAAATATACATTATACATATAATATAATGGCCTGAATAGAACGCGCCGCGCCGCGGTAGTTCGCGAATTTCGACTGTTGACTTCGACTGGACATTACGGAAGATCCGACCGTTGGATTCTCCTAAAACCAGAACCGTTGGGTTTGTATCGAAAAGAGCTTTCTAATGAACATTAGAGATTTGAAATCTAATGGTTGGATTTGGAATTTGTCCAAATCAAATTGGGAAAAGGTCGCTGTAAGTGCAGTTCGATGGCCTTTTATGGAAATCGACTATACGGGCCTTGAAAAAACGATTAAAAATATAAATAATATGTGTAAAATCATAATAAACTATTTGGAAAGAATTGGGATGAAAAATCCCATATTTGAAAAGATAAAAATATATTTTTATCGAAATGAACTAGTTATGAACTAGAATTATAGTCCAATATTTTTAAATAAATAAATTGGATTCGAAATGGTTTTAAAAATAACCTTCCAATATATGAATTGCAATGGATTTAAATCGAAATTATCTTCGGAATATTTCGATATTAGATTCTGTGATTATACGGACATTGTGGAGGAATGTGGAAGATATATATATCGTTATACCAACACAATATTTGTTGATTTCAGAATTTGATATTGAATATAAGCCGATATTTTTTTATTCAGAGCCTTGTATTTAATATCAAATGGGATTTTGGATTTGTCGTGAATGGTATCTTTAATAATACTATTCTTAAACCCAATGGAGTTAAGAAAATTAGAAACTAACTGGAGACTAGCTAATTTGAATGGTTTCCTGGGTATTGATCTGATGTTGGTTTCGGCCTTCGGGATTAATACTTAGGGAACTGTTTTCTTACTAATTTACAGCTAGAGACTGATGCGATGGGGTCTTCAGTAACATTGTTCTTAAACCCTGTGTGAAAAGAATAAATCTTTTAATTAAGATGCATAGAAGAATTACCAATTAATTAACATTTAATTGGATTTGAAATGGAATGTGAATTGGGTTTATTGTGAACTGTGTTTTTAACGACATTCATTCTTTAACCCGATTTACAGTGAAATGTGATTTGGAATTTATAAATCTTTTGTTAAGATTTAAAGGAGCTTTTCCAAAGTAAAGTTTTCCAATTTAACATGTTAAATTGGAATTGAATGGAATTCGATTTGGTAATAATCGAAGTGAGCTTATGTAGAGGAGGACTATTAGTATATATGGAGTTTAAATGGCTTTGCCATTATTCCATTTATATTATCAGTTGGATGTGGAAGTTTATATCAATTATATATATCGAGTTGTCTTCCATGAAAATTCCATTGTTAATGGAATGAGATTTTGGGTTTATCGTGAGTTGTGTTTTAAATTACATTAGTTCTTTAACTCAGTTAAAGATAAGATTAATTTCTTAACTTTGAAAAAAATCATTAACTAATGATTTTTGGAGATTAAAACTGAATTAGAGTTTTAATGAATCTTTAAATAGATTGAAAGGTGAATTTGATAACTAAAATTATCAAATTCAATAAATGATCGAGAATGGAGTATCACCAGTTTTGCTCCAAGCGGTAGTTAAATCCTTAATTAGATTTGAACGTGAAATGGTAATTAATTGTACCGATAACACCGTGGTGTTAGATATGAAGTATTACCAATTTTACTTCATTGGATGAATAGTTTGGGATTGGGAAACTAAACAAATGATTACTTCGGTAAGGTTCGCTAATCCCGACTAGTTTGAATAAACCATAATTTGATTTGAATTAAAATCCAAAAGAAGATTAATGAATAAATTTAAAGAATTTATCTTCGATAAAATTAATGGGTACCTTTCCCAAAGTATAAGAATATTTGAATAAAAGAATATTCTGGATTGGAATGAGGCGTATGTTGTGTTTTTATAACACTTGTTTATAAGATACGCGAGTTATTCAGAAAGAAGGGGTTTATCCCATTCTGAGTTACTGAGTCGACGATATGTCGACGATGAAGACAGTGGTTGACGACCGGAGGTCTTCAAATCGTTTGGATGACTACTGATGTCTTGATTGGGCTATACACCCAAGAGAGGTATTAAGTGGTGATCGTTCCAGACGTACTTGGAGATCGACCGGATATGCGAGGGCCTCTCTCCTGTGTTGGACATACGGGACAAGGAATAAGGTGCCTCCGGTTTCGTTCAGACCCAGAACGAACATGTAAATGGATGTATGTCTAACATCAGATTTCATTCTGTGTGATTGATAGACATCGGCTACGTAGCGTGAATTGCCTGTATGGCATGCTGAGTTGCAAATGATCAAGGCTTCTGTTGAAAAACAGAGTCTTGTGGTTCATGATCAAAGCACGACTTTAATATAGCATAACTTTGCGTATAGAGTTAATTCGCGAGCCTCACACCCCGGTGTGAACCAGAAATGGGAAAGGACATCAGGGAGGACATGCGTTTCCTTCTAGCTAGGGGTGGTGTCTGGGTTTTGGACGCCCAGATGTTTTACTATGTGGATGATGGATAGCGAGGCGCCTCGGTTATATCAGTCTCTGTGGAGCCGATGGATTGTATGGTCTTTATGCAGACCATTTTTACGCCCCATAGGGCGGGGAAACGTAGTGTTCAGGCATTTTAATCCACATCGAGTAGACCGGCCCTGACGATTCAAGGGTCGATGCACTTTGACCCTGAGGCTCGGGCTAGACAATCTCGAAGAGGTAAGGACGATCCCTTGCCTTGGTTCACAGATGGAAATCCAACTTCCAATACATGACATTCAGTTTTATTTGTAGAGCCTCGTATGGCAACATAGTGAGATGGGGCACTATGCCATCTATGATTGATACATTTATGTCTGATGTTGTTTTCATACACTTTACACTATAATAGTATCAAAATGATTTGTTTTAAACGTACCAAGCATGTTTGGCTATTATAAGGGAACACTCTATCCTTTGGTTTGCATTGCATTGTGTGATGGGACCTGAGTCTTATAATAGCTTCATTGTTCTTTATTTAGCATTGCGCTTTTTATTTTATGCACTGGTATTCTTAGGGGTAAACCAGTTTCGTGCTATACGGCGTGGTCCCTTGATTTACCTAACTTAAAAATCAAAATAATGACTGTTTTAGTTCTCACACCAGTCACATGACTGACCTGGAGTTTATTGTTTTAACCTAAACTCTGGGTACCCCTATTTTCCACACGGGCAGCTAGTAGTTTTGGTTTTGCGGATTTATATTCACATGATCCTGGTTTATAGCTGGAATGATATTCAGAAAGCTCTGTATCCGTATATTCCTTTTAGTTGTGTTTTGTATTATTTTCCGCTGCATTGTAATTTGAAAATCTCTGATTTTTGTTGATGTATAATATTTATTCATACTTTGTATAATCTTGTACTCTGATGGAAATTGTTGTAATAAGCAATGAAATGTCCTTTTGTTTGTGTTCTGATTTGTCGTGTTCTCAACTCGGTCTGGGCTTTCCTTTACAGGGAAGTTCGGGTCATTTCACATTTATAATTCCCTTTATATAATTCTATTTATTCTATATAGATCCTTTTATATAATTCTATTCATTTTATATAAATCGTTTTATATAACTCTATTCATTTTATATAAATCCTTTTATATAATTCTATTTGTTTTATATAAATCCTTTTATATAATCCTGTTCATTTTATATAAATCATTTTATATAATTCTATTTATTTTATATATAAATATTTCATTTTCAATATTCACTTTGAGAATTTCCTTTTTACATCCATATTTC
The DNA here is from genome assembly GCA_030737875.1 of Allium sativum. Classification (NCBI taxonomy): domain Eukaryota; kingdom Viridiplantae; phylum Streptophyta; class Magnoliopsida; order Asparagales; family Amaryllidaceae; genus Allium; species Allium sativum. The sequence goes on along the minus strand of CM060919.1, from coordinate 513,607,149 downwards.
ATATGGTATTTAAAATACCAAATAACATGACTAGTGTCATCATAATCAATCATAGATTTTATATCACATCATATATCACAATGTATGAAAACAAATAGTATTGTAATATTGAGGAATCCAGTTGGATCCCTCCAACCAGTCTTCCTGCATCCACAGATGTTAAACAATATAAATAACATCGATTTCATTTCAATATGAAATATTATAATAAACAGAATCAATATTTAATTAACGATTTATATATATCATTATCTATAATTTCAACAAATACATCAGAAATTCAACCAAACAATCAACACACAACAATCAATCATCATTCATCTATACTAGATTATATTTATAAAAATATAAACTGTACAGAGTCAGTGAGATTTACACATTGGGCGATTATCGTTAAATAACGAAAACTATCGGTTGATTCAGACAGACAAATTATTTCGCTATAAACTGTGACGAGCTCCAATTCACTCTGAATCAGTTCCATTGTGTAGCTCTCGTCCATACGATCCCAACAGATCTTGTTTCGTCAAATTTCGTTAAAGTATGCAAAAGTTATGCTTTTTTACAAATTTAGATAAGCATTTAAATCATTTAAATTAATTTCTTCATAACATGGGCTCATGTCCCAACACCTTAAACCCGAAATGAACAGTCCTGTCCTGTAACGACCCAAAAAATCTGAACCAATTTAAATTTTTTAAATTGGCTAAAATAGTGTATTTTAAATATTTAAAATAAGTATTTTAAATAATAGCAATGAAAAGTGAGTTTGAATCGACGTTTGAAAACGAATATAATTAATTCTAATTATAAACAAGGCCTGAAATGGCGCGGTAGTTTCAAAATTTGAATTCAAACTTTGATTGACTGTACCGGGTGCAAATCAAAACGGATTTGAGTGAAACTAAAAATATTTAAATCTGTTAGTGAATACCTTTCTAACGAATCTGAAAAATCGAAGTTTCATAGCGGAAAGCAAAAGTTATGGCCAAATGAATTTTCAGAAAGGTCGCTATGGAATTTATATAGCCCGTGAAATGGGCCATTTTGCAAATGACCTCGAAATTCGACGAAACCACTTTTGTTGGATCCGAGATGAGAAGTTATTGCTAGGTTTCAAATTTCATAACTTTTGAAGCTAGTATGTGAGCGTGGCAAAGGAAAACGTGTTTTGGTCAATTAGAGTTAAATTGGATCGACCAAAAATGGGCCATTTTTCAAACGGTCTCAGAATTCGACGAAACTAGTTTTGTTGGGACCGTATCATCAAAACATAGCTAGATTTATTTATTTTGGAATTTTTCGAATCAGTTTGTGACCCTGGCAAATGGAAATGTACGTTCAAATCGAATATTGAATGTTTTATATTTTAATTTGAAGGAAAACTGACCGAAACAGTCGAATGGGCCTACGAAACATATCCCATTGTGTTCGGAATGGGGGTAAAACGCTAGGGACCACAGTCGTTGGGTTTGATTTCAAGTTCGTTTAAGAAAACCCCAATTTTTGAATAAATATATACATCGACCAATAGAAAAATTCCATTCATTAAATAAAAAAAACGCGCTCTCTCTCTCTCTCGTATACGATCGACGACAGAAATAGTTCGAAGCTTCCCGGACCTTTTGCCGCCACCACGTTCATCTTCAGGCCAGGCTCCAGTTGGGGTTTTGAAGATCTCCTCTCCCTCTTCAAATCAGAACAAGTCTCGCCCCTTCTCGTTTTTTATTTCTCGAGATTCGCCGCTCTGAAGTGCCACCGTACATCGCCCGATTCCTCCCTCCAGCCGCGTTCAAGTTCGTCAGGGTGGGGGCCACCTGCTGCGCCTCTCGTAGCTCTCCATCGTGATATAACCTGATCGGCCTCTCGTGCAGTGTATCGGGAGAAAAAACAAAACCTAGTTTTGAACGGTTTGAAATCATACGTCTTTGTTTATTTTTCGCTGTTTTAACACCTTTAAACCGTTGCAAACTTGTAAAAATCATATCTTTTTCGTGTGTTGACGAAATTCAGTGAAACAAGAGACAGTGGACTCGTGCGGACGTCTTCTACATTCTAGAAGAGACCGCATATTTTTCTGAGCCTTCTGCTATTTTTGGTGGAGTGGAACCCAATGTGAGATTTCTAATTTATAAACGATATGGAAAACGACGATGTATAAATTGTATAGTCGATGTATGAGTTATATAAGCGTTGTACACCTCTTGTATAAGCGTTGTATAAGTTGTACGTTCGATGTATAAGTTGTAAATGCGTTTAAGTTGTATATGCGTTGTAAAAATTATATATGTGTTGAAATAGAAGTGAAATGCTATATATAAATATATATATACGCCCCTCGTCCACAAACCATGGACGGTATTTATTGGTTGTGATTGGTGTGAAAATTGATTGATAGAGAATGGTTGATTGGAATTGTTTGTGGTTGATATTGATTGATTGTGGTTGAAAAATACCCGTTTGTGGTTGAGAAATATTTGGTTGAAACCAT